>JAILYB010000131.1:1800000-2248682 GCA_021437785.1 Rhodomyrtus psidioides | reverse complement strand
GACAGTGCTCAGGACACACAACGCGCGCGCGTGGGGCCCAACCCCCAAACGCGGCGAGGCGCGGCGCAGCGCATCGCATCGCAAATTTTTCCCCTTTTTCTTCGCGTGACTTGTAGAAGGCGAAGCTTCTCTCTCTCTCTTCCCACTTTAATTTCCTCTTTTTTAATTAATTTTTTCCTGAGGGAGTTATCCGACAGGGAAAAAAAATTAAAAATAAAAGGGTTGATATCATGAAAAATCTCAAATTTGTACACACGTGATAAATTAATCTTAAATTATTTTTTAATCACGAAAAATCTCAAACTGATACAATTATGACAAATTTATCCCAAATTATTTTTTTGATCACCAAAAATCTTAAACTGGTACACATGTGACAGATTTATCCTAAATTAATTGTTTTGACTACTAAAAACTCCAAAATGATATAATCGTGATAAATTTACCCTCTATTAAATTGTGTTAATATCATGAAAAATTTTAAATTAATACACATGTGACAAACAGAAAGTAAAAATCACGAGCTAGTACACTCGCTAATTATCACGTATCATAAATATAGCACTGGTAAATTGTTACAAATGTACCAATTTGGAGTAAAATTATCACAAGTGTATCACTTTTGGATTTTTTGTGGTTAAAAAAATAATTTATGATAAATTTGTCACATGTGTATCGAATTTTTTGTCGTATTAATCGAAAATAAAATAAATAAAATAATAAGCATGCAACTTGCACCTGGAATTGGCGATGTGGTGCCGTTTGTGGGGGGTCCCACCGCGTCCCAAGATAAGAGGAGAACAGACGACGGTGTCCTTCTCATCCCACTCAAACAAACCGGGGGGGGGGGGGGGGGGGGGGGGGAGGGGGGGGGGGTTTGGGGAAACGCACAGTGTTTCTCTCTTTCTCTCTCCTTTTCCATTTTCGATTGCTCAAGCGAATTTTCTTAGGATGAACCACATTGAAGTCGGTCAATTTTCTTCTTTATTACCTTTCTCTTGACGGGAATTTTATTATTCATTAGTTGGTTAATATATCATATATGACCGAGTCCGATCGAAACGCCCAACTTTGATCCGAAACTTTTAAGAATAATCACGCTCAGTTCGGACGATTCAGCACGTTAATGTGTTAACGGTGAAAGAGTATGTTGTTGCGTGTGATTCTGCACGGTGAGAGAGTGTGTGTGGGCACTCTGTGCTTATTTGGAAAGGCACCATTTCTCGCGTTTCCTTTCTAGATTTTTAGAAACACAACCCCGATCGTGAGTTGTAGACACACGCGCGCGAATTCCCAAATGAAATGTCGAGCTCTGGAAAAAAAAAAGAAAAAAGAAGAAAAAAGAAGTCAATGAAAAGATTCGGTAAAGAATCAAGATCGAAAGGGACGGATCGCTTCGAACGGTCATTAAAAATCGCCAAATAAAAATTCGAAATTTTCCAATATTGCCCCCCCCATCTTCAGTTGATTCCTTTTTCACACTTTTCACGTACGCAACCAAATCTTACTTCCGACCAAAAACAAATCTTAGTATCTAATGTGGGAAAAAAGCTAAAATCAAATCTCGGAAAGCTAAATCTCCCCCCCCCCCCCCCCCCCCCCCCCCCCCCCCCCCCCCCCCTTTTTCGCCGCCAAAACCGTCGCGGATAAGTGATAAGGGGCCGGGAGGGTGGTGGTCTTTCGTCGCTCCATTGGTCGGATAGAGACGTGAAAGAGACCCACCTTCAACTTTACTGGGCCCTTCCGACCAAAACCCACAAAAAAATATATATTACTGGGTCCCACCGACCCCAAAAAAATGAAAAATTTAAAAAAAAAGATTTTTTTCCCCATTTATTATGATCGTAAAAAAAAAATTACAGAGGAGAAAAAAAAAATAGGAAATAGGAAATTCCTTCTGTCTTTCTCCGCGCCTCTTTACGCCCTCCAAAAGCCGCCTCTACTTACAAGAGGAGCGACCGAAAGCCGAAGTGACCCAACCTTTTTTTTTTTCTTCTTATCTATAACCCCGAGTATTTACCTTTTTTTTTTTCTTTTCCTTAAGGCGTTTTTGGGCCACGCGTGATAATATTTCTGCTTTAAAAATTGACTTTTGACCAAAAAAATAATTTTTTTCCATTTCGCTTTTAAGCAGAAATTAATTTTTCTACTTCTAAAGAGAAGTAAACTTTTTTCACTTCTGTCATTTAACTACTTCTGAAGCAAAAACAAAAAAAAATACTTCAAATGTGAAAAAATAAAGTTGCCTGACGAAATGAATTTATGCTTTAAAAGTATTTTTTGTGCAAAAAATTATAACTCAGAAGTGTTGGTCGCGCCACGCCCTTAGCTTTTGGACAGATATCCGGAGCCAAAGGAAAACGATCCATTGAGAAAGGTGTGCTGGAATTTTTCTCATTGGACGTTTCCCTTGTCAAAGTCCCGATAAATGAATCCAAATTTTTCCTCTCTTTTTTTTTTAATGTTTATCTGGCCCCCCGAATTGTTTGGAAGCATTGCCCACATTCCTCCAATGAAATGGGTGTTTACATGACTCCTTGCACACGCATACACACACGCACATATGTATAAAAGATAATGTATTCACACGAGTGAAGGTCAAAGTAGACACGAACCATTTTCAAAGATTTCATCAATGACCTACCCCATAACCCATCGAGATAGTGGATAAGCGGATAGGGCTCTTGACGGAACCCCGCGCTTGATTTTGACGGCCAATCAAATATTATTTTACGTGGTGGATAGGAAGAGCTCGCAAATCGTTTGTTTGCGTGGAAAGAGTAAGATGTGGAACGGGGAAACTTGTTCAAAGTACCCCCGGAAAAAAAAAAAATTCAAAAGAATGCAATTGGCCCATCACTCGGTGTCCAAGAAACCACGCAGAAGTTTCTGTGGGGGCACATCCGCTGGTTCTTTTTTTTTTTTTTTTGACTTCTCTTGAACATTTTGATCTCCTTTACTTCCATTCTCGACGCTAAAAGCTCTTGAGATCTGGTTGTCTGATTATTAAATCTTCCTCCGGCTTTTCGTATATAATCTGGGGTTTTTCTTTAATGGGTTAATCGTAAACTACGATTCGTTCGGCCCAAAAGTGTTCCATGGGATGAATCGTCTACTAATTCAGGTTTTAAGTTTCGGTGGATCGATCGTAACTACAACGAAAAAGTAGGTAAACATGTTTCTGTTGGGTCATAGGTTTTGGTACGTTGTTGTTGTTGTTGTTGTTGTGACCCACGGCATCCTTTGAAACGTTTTGGACATGCACTCAAAGTGAGAGTCACTGATATTAGCTCTAGCTAAACCCTAATTACACAAGAAAATTCAAAGACTTGTGAACCCTGAAATCATAATAATTATCAAGATATTAGAATAGGGAGGGGATCTAATCCTTTGAGTCTTGATGCTCGATTGCTTGAACTTGATTTTCATACTATTCAAACTCCGTTAGGCGGGTGATCCTAGAGTACAAGGGAATTAATGATAATGATGGATAATTCCAACAAGCCTCACATTCCTTATCCTCCTCACCAACTTTTTATCAGTTTCCGCCATTTCCAGAGCTTCATGACCATCTTCGTCAGCCGCAAAGAAAGGAAGGAAAGATCCAAGAAAGCACGAATTGACATAAATCAAGCTGCTTTATTGGAAGTCACACAGTCATGATCAAGAGAAAACAAGAAGAGGAGGAGGAGGAGGAAGAGGAAGGAGGAGAGCACCGACAAACTATCATTTTTCTCTCTTTCTGTTCAAGACTCGGAGAGAGAGAAATCGGGTTTCGCCGGCGACTTACAAAACTTCTCCGGAAAACTACTCGGCTAGGATTTTCCCACTTAAAGGAAATGAAAAAGAAAAAAAAAATTAACAAAGAGAATCAATTAGCAGAATAATACCCCGAGAGCTAACTCGTGATCGTCAGAAACACCCAAGAAAAGGAAAAGAAAGGAGAAGGACGACGTCGAAGCTTCTCTCGGGTTAGGCGAACAAGTTGAGGAGCTTCATCTCCGGCTCTCCCGCATTATTGTAGCTCTCGAAGCAAGTTGTCGTGCCGGACTCCTCCGAATTCATCGACGGGGACCCCGGCCGCCGCATCTTATGATCAGCCTTGAGGGCCGACTTCGTCCTTGGCCTGAAAGTTCGTCGGCGTGAGGCGGAGATCAAGATCGATAGGCTGGAGGAGAAGGAGCTTAGCGTTGTCGGCGGCAGCGTCGAGCCTCTTGCGTTTTGGGGAGACCCTCGACCTCGAGGTCGAGAACCGGGATGCCGGATTCGGATCGCGAAGCTTCCACTCGTCGGCACACGTGTCGCCGGCCTCCGAGGCCTCGTCTGAAGCCGGGACTGAGGTGCCGTCACCGCCGCCGCCGTCGAGAAGCTCAGGCATGGCCCGAAGCGAGCCGCCGCGCAGGACGGTCTCCACCGCCGCCTGGCAGACGTGCCAGTTGCCGGTCCACAGCAGCCCCACCGCCCCGTTCACTGGGTTCACCGTCCTTCCACACGCTTCGAACAGCAGCGACTGGAACAGTGCTGTACAGTAAAAGAAAAAGTAAAGAAAAGCTTAAGCTGTCAGAGAACTGAACAGGGGACACACTCATGTCAACGAGATCAGAGGACGTGATTCAATGTCGAGATCACCGAGGTGTGCACGTACCGGGCCTCTGCGTTTCGGGGACGGCGGAGATAAAGGACATGAGGCCGGCGCGGCCGAAGAACTTGGCGACGAAAACGGTGGCATGGCCCTGGGCCTCGGGGCTCTCGACCCACTGCAGGCAAGGCCGCAGGATGCAGGACTCGCTGCAGCCCTTCCTGAGAACTCGGCAACCGTTGCAACTCATATCTTATCGATCTCTCCCGATTCAAGAAACAAGAAAAAGGACAGGCCACCGATGATCTCGAAACTTTTCTTCCTTTCCTTTCCACTTTTACAGCGCCCCCTCAGATGATTCTTCACTTCACATGAAGGTTTGAGGGTTTGAAACACTCTTGGATTGCTTTGACCCAGGGAATGAATGGAGAGAGAGAGAGAGAGAGAGGAAAAATTTGGGTTGGAGGGGTGCAAGAGAAGAGATATATAGATGCAGGGATGATTGATTGGGGTGGTGGGGATATTGGGTTAACTAGGGTTAGGTTAAATTTGAAGGAATCTTGGAAATGTCTGGCTTAAATTATTCAAGAAATGGAGCATTGGTCTTGAAAGATAAGACCGATCCTGTTCTTTTAATATTTTATTTAAGAACTCTATCTAAGCCATGTTGTTGTTCCCTCCTTAGCTACCTGACACCAGGGTGGCAGGGACTCGGAAGAACATTGTTTTTTGAGATGTGATTTGGATTTTGGAGTCTCTAAATTCACTGAGTAAATTTAGTAAAACTTTACATTGTTTAGTAACTCGCATCACCCTCATTTGGTAGTGTTTTCAATTATTGGTGAAACCGATAAATTCTTGGTCAACTCTCTTTAGTTATTATAAAGTTGAGATTATATGTATTTTGGAAGAAGATGGTAAAAACTCAAGAAATGATATGCTCTTTTCTTTTACTCCGGCATAGGCCGCGCTTTTTCGAGTCGACGCTTGCTTATATTAGTGCATCTCACGTGATCTACACAGAAAATGATTTGTTGCTTCACATAATGTCAACTGATAACGTAGAAATGTACAACTAATTATTTTTAAAAAAAATGGTTATTTGCAAAGAGAACAACAAAGGTCAAAATGAGTTGACGAAGGAGAGTTCCTTATAAGTGCGTAATTTGGAATCATTAATCGGAGCCTCTATTTCCGACGATATATATTTATGACTGATATTTTCACTTTATTAATGTTCCGTATTTATTCGTGTATCTAAATATTCGTTATGGCCAGCGGATCGCGCAAACATTAAATGGCGGGTCATTAGAGATGATGATATAATGTGATCATTCAATTAAGAGTACACATGGAACCTGAGTAGACCCTGGAATTAGTCTTAAAACCTGTGTTAGGGGCATGTTCCGAGCTCCAAAAAAAAAATGAGGAATCCGTTACAACGGGAGGGTAGGTTCCGTACGAAACTTGGAGCCGCTCACTTCTGCTGTCGACTCTCTTTCTTCGATTGACTTCTGCGATTCTCTTTCAAAAGATTACTGACAAACGAATAAATAAGGAGAAAATATACTACTACTCTAATCCGGTTATTCTCTCCCATGGGAGACATTCAAAAGCATCACTTGCTATCATCTTTCTATCTCTAATTTGGGGATTCTTTCCACATAATTAAAAGGGTGTGGGGATCCATAATTAGGGGATCGCTCGAACTCTAATTATGTTGAAATTGGAGAAATCAACATGAAAAATCAGGTTAGTGGAGGGAGGAGATGCTGGGTGGAGGGTAACGTGTGGGCACTTATTGTTTTTATCTTTTCTTCTTCTTCTTTTCCTTTCCCGGTGTTGTTGGGGGGTGTTATAGATTCCAAAGTCATGGGCGTAAGCGGCTCCGTGTTTCCGCAGTGGGTCGTCCCTCCACCGTCGGATTCCTCACTTTCCTAAAAGTCGAGAGTGCATGTTTGATTGGCTTTCTCTTTCATTCGATTTTATTTGTTTATTTGTCCAATCAAAGTTGCCCACTTTCTCATTTGCGTCATAAGATACTCTTGATGGGAAGATTTTGTATTCTTGCGCCCTAAAGAAAGAAGGAAAAAAAAAATTGGGTTTTTTGTGTGGTGGGTTATGGTGGTGTGCCAATGTGCCATGAGGGCATGGACATCAACGGCATATATTCGCATCCTTGTGGTGGGGCCTAGAGAATTCCAAGTGGGGAGGGGAAAATTGAACCCATTAATGCATTCCCATTGACTAATTTTTCAGGGTCCAGTGCCATAGGTCAAGGAAGAACTTAATGGTAATCTTAAATGGATGGAAATAGCTGCTAACCTAAGAGACTGACAATACTATTGTTATTTTCGACTCACGATTTTTCAATGAATGAGTATTTTATGCAAAACACGCGGTAATGATGTGTGGATCTGCAGTAAAAAATAATTGACAACACTGTCAGACTGTCAGGAAAATATTTCTCAATATATAATTTGGTTAATTTAAGCTTCAAAAGAAAGTCAAGACCGTTGGGTTTGTCATACCGAAGGATAGAGTCAAATTAGCTCAAGACCATTGAGGTGACATTCCCAATGTCGTCTTTGTTGCGAAAAACGTTAAGAGAGGCGCAAATTCAAACGCGTAATAGGAAGGATGAAAGCAAAATAAAACACGAGACACGATATACGTGGAAAACCCAAAACGGAAAAAAAAAACACGGGGATAGAGAGGGGTTTCACTATCTTCAATAACGAGTACAAGCGTACAATCGAAGATTCAAAGATCGGACAAGAAGAAAGTGAAAACAAAGGGTTTGGGGGCAAAAGCTAAAATAAGCATCACTATGTGATATGCAAGATATCCTTTTTATAAACTCCATCTAAGAAACCCTAAAACAAAGTGAATAGTCCAAAATAACATTATCACTAATTTGAAAGTCAAAATATAACAAATCTCCACATTGACTTCAAATCTCCAAAAGAGCATTTTACCAAACGCCACAAGACCTCTCTCCCTCACCTTCAAGAGTAACCCCACAAAGCCACCCGCAAAACGACGAAATTAACGACACACACCCCTAAGCCTATGTGAGCGTACTCGATGTAGGAAACAAGGGATGAACCGCCATCAACACCGCCTAAGCAACTCAAACGGTGAGAACACCAACCAAATCCAAACAATACTTGAACTTGGTCAAAGGAATTGGTTTAGTCAACATATCTGCTGGATTATCCTCTGTAGGTACTTTCTTCACTGTTACTGTACCTTTAGCAACCTCATCACGCACAAAGTGATAACGAATATCGATGTGTTTCGTTCTCTCGTGATACATCGTGTTTTTAGTCAACTGAATCGTACTTTGGTTATCACAAAAAATAACGGAGGCTCCCTCCTGCTTCACTCCAAGTTCTGTAACCAAACGCTTTAACCAAAGAGCCTCTTTTGCTGCTTCCGTTGCTACCATGTATTCTGTTTCGGTGGTAGATAAAGCAGATATGTCGTGCAAAGTTGCTCTCCAACTAACCGCGGAACCACCAAGTGTAAAAACATAACCTATCAAAGATCTCCTTTTATCGAGATCACCTGCATAGTCGAAATCAACGAAGCCAATAACTGAATTCCCTATATGTCGCGACCCGTCCGGAAGCGGACGCGGCTAATGGATTACCGATCACGGGTCTTGGATCGGCGCGAGCCCTCCCAGGCCCATACCAAATCGCGGCGGGAGTATTCTTCGACGATAAGAGTCGATCGCTTTCGACCTTCAGTGTGGTCGTGGTGGCATGTGCAAATTGTGCATGCATTTGGAGTCGCCACCGGTCTTTCTTGGAGGGTAGACCGGAAACCTTACCGATCGATTGGGAGAGATCGATCAGTTCTACGGAACCAGAGATTTTGGGTTCGGGGACTTGGTTACGCTGGTGTCGTTACCAACGCCCTTTCGGTACCTAATGCGAGTGATTTTCCTAACTAGGATTTCATGCAGGCACAATTTTGGGTGAGGTAAGTCTGACTTTGCACATTAACCAGTTTAACATGCTCACGTAATCATAATAAATAAATAGATGTCAATCACATAAATATCTATCCTACGTGGTGATCATGGAATTATGATTTAATGGGTCTCGAGCCAATGAGACCACATATAATCATTTTAATATTTTAATAACGGAGAGCCGCTCTTCGCTTCTTCTTGGTTTCTTGAACTCTTCAAGAATTGGGCCCCAAAGAGCTCGCCGACTTAAAAGGCTCCTCCACGTAATCCTCGTAGCATTTATATCAACAATTGACTATGCTAAAAATAAAGATTACATGAAAAATAAAAGGAGTACGCAGCCTCCATTTAATAATTACAACCCCAAATATATAAATAATCATCATACATTCATATATACATCAATCACATTGATTAGGGATTTTTCCATGATCACCACCCTTTCACGTAAGTAATAAATTCACAATTTAAAACTTAGGAAGGCACAATAAAAATTCTACGTTGAATCATATTCAGAATTTTTACGTAAAATAAGATAGCCATAAATTTTCGATTCAAAATTGATTTAGTCTCAATTTTTGCTACGTTGATTAATTTATCATATAAAATAATCAATCTCCATTAGCCATGTAAGACGAACAATTCGTTAATACATATTGGCCATAGTATTGCAAAAATTGCAAAAAATCAATTAAATGCACGAAAACACCTAAGGATTGGCTCTGATACCACTGTTGGGATCCACGTAACACGTAGCGGAAATAAATAACAACCCACACATGTATCTCCAGAGGCGTACTTCGTGCATTTCAATCGAAAAAAATCACAAAGTCTCAAAGGGAGTAAATAGATTACCTCTCGTAGCGTGCTTGAACGGAGGTGTCGGTTCGATGTTCTTCGATCTCAGCCTCCACAAGTGTTAGGCATCTAGTTCGGACGCACCACCAATTGACGAACGGGGAGACGACTAATAACTCCACAACAATTGTGCTAGCAATATGCGGAATCAATATTCCGAACTTAATATATTTTGCTCGCTCAAGATTATGAGAATATAGAGAGTGTTTGTGTTCTTCTCTCTAAGCTCTCAAAAATTTGCACACTCTACAAAATGTCTCTCTCCTCCAACCTCAAAACTCTTGCCATCCTTTTATAGCCAAAAATACCTTCCAATAAATTGTATTTAAAAATAGCACTAACAATTATAAATTCTATCTAAAAATAGCACTCACAAATAAATGACATTTAAAAATAGCACTAACAATAGCACTCACAATTTATAATACAAAAATGCTATTTAAAAATAGCACTAACAATAGCACTCACAATTTATAATACAAAAATTCTATTTAAAAATAGCACTAACAATTATAAATTCTATCTAATAATAGCACTCACAAATAAATGACATTTAAAAATAGCACTAACAATAGCACTCACAATTTATAATACAAAAATGCTATTTAAAAATAGCACTAACAATAGCACTCACAATTTATAATACAAAAATTCTATTTAAAAATAGCACTAACAATTATAAATTCTATCTAATAATAGCACTCACATTTTATGATAAATAAATGCCATTTAAAAATAGCACTAACAATAGCACTCACAATTTATGATAAATAAATGTCATTTAAAAATAGCACTAACAATAGCACTCACAATTTATAATACAAAAAATGCTATTTAAAAATAGCACTCACAATACAAAAATGCTAAAAAAGGCACTAACAAAGGTGTTAAAAATAATAACCATTATTATTATTACAAGAGTTAAAGAGGTTACCAAACAATACAAATATGCATAACATATAAATACGTATGATGTATAAATACGTAGAGCATACGTATACATCCGTGAAACCGGGGACTAATTGAAAGAAAAATGTGCAATTAAGCCCTTTTGGTAAAAATTGATTAAATTGGAGGGCAAATTGACCTAATTGCACTTTAAGACTTTAGAATCCAATGTCATAGCTTATAAAAAGTGAGAATTGAAAACTAAAAGACTCGAAAATGATTTTTTTTTAGGCTCGGTTCGGGTTTATGTTTGTGAAGGAACATAGTGACCCGAGCCGAATTTTTGAGATTTAAAGTGACACACTTGAAGAGGAAATTAAAACAAAATTATCGAATATTTTTGGGTATTTTTCTGACCACGAATGGTATTTTTCTGATTTTTTGGGTATTTTTATAATTAAATAAACTCGAAAAATATTAAAAATACCGAAAAATATTTTTTGTTCAAAATTGGTTCCTAAGGTTAAACCAAGGCTTCCAAAGTTGATTTTGTGATTTTATGACCTTTTTTGATATTTTTAATTAATTTTAAAGAATAAAAATCACAATAATAAATGGTAAAAAAAATCAGGTGTCAACAGCTGCCCCTCTTTGAAAGGAATCTCGTTAGAGGTTTCTCTCAAAGATAAGGTGGCACCTGATTCCTAACCGACTCAACTGGGAAAATAAGAGAAGAAATGTTATGACATCGGATCCTTAAGCCTATTGATAAAAGCTCAAATCAATCTCCGGTTTGCTCTAACAATTTGAACATGGGCCGAAGTGAGAGAGGCTTACCTGAAGCTCACCTGTCGGATGCTGCCGGTTGCGACGACTTTCAAGAAGATGCCTAGGACTCGTCATTCAGAATATCCCAGGGAGATTAAGATCTGACCTGTATGGTAGGTCATACCATTATGGGGTTCCTGACTGGTAGGAACTTGAGAAGGGCGCATCCCACGCTGGGGGATTTGCCAAGGATTTTAATCCGTATGGTGGATCGGACCTTTGCGTTGATCCTTACAGCGGTATTTACCAATGAGTTGACCCTTGTGGCGGTTTCTACCTTGGTTTGACCCTTCATGAGGTTTCTACCTTGGTTTGACCCTTCAGGCGGTTTCTACCATTGATTGACCCTTCAGGCGGTTTCTACCTTTGGTTTGACCCTTCAGGCGGTTTCTACCTTTGATTGACCCTTCAGGCGGTATCTACCTTTGGTTTGACCCTTCAGGCGGTTTCTACCATTGATTGACCCTTCAGGCGGTATCTACCTTTGGTTTGACCCTTCAGGCGGTTTCTACCATTGATTTGACCCTTCAGGCGGTTTCTACCTTGTGTTGACCCTTCAGGCGGTATCTACCATCATTTTGACCATTCAGGCGGTATCTACCTTGTGTTGACCCTTCAGGCGGTTTCTACCATGTGTTTGACCCTTCAGGCGGTATCTACCATACATTGACCCTTCAGGCGGTTTCTACCATTGATTTGACCCTTCAGGCGGTTTCTACCTTGATTTTACTTTGAAAAGGGGTCTCATGACGAGGGTTCTCCACGTCAGATGAGACTGCCTAAATTTTGAAAAAGGGGTCTCATGACGAGGGTTCTCCACGTCCGATGAGACTGTTTGATATTTTTGAAAAGGGATCCTAGGACGAGGGTTCTCCACGTCAAGCTAGGACTGCTTGATTTTTTGAAAAGGGGTCTCATGACGAGGGTTCTCTACGTCCGATGAGACTGCCTAAATTTTGAAAAGGGGTCTCATGACGAGGGTTCTCCACGTCCGATGAGACTGTTTGATATTTTTGAAAAGGGGTCTCATGACGAGGGTTCTCCACGTCCGATGAGACTGCCTAAATTTTGAAAAGGGGTCACATCATCGCCCATTCTTTTGAAAGATCCCGAAATTTATCGGGAATTCAGTTTTGAAGCAGTGAAAGATTTTATTTTGACAAAGCCTCGCTTTAGTATGTTGAGACGACATTCTGGGAGCTGGGTTCTCCAGGTATCCTGCAAAAAATTCAAACCTGTGTGCTCCACTCCATGGAGCAAATATTTTTCTGGGATTCGGGGTTTCCAAGAATCCTGCAGAAGTTTGAGCTTGAAAGATTTTTCTTCACCAAGAAAACGTTAGTAATCTTTGGGAAGACCACGGCTGTCCATCTGACAAAACCGTATGATTTAAGTCTTAATCATGAAATGTGCGTTTTGATGCTGGAGGTTATCCAAAGCATTCTCGCAACATGTAAATGTGATCACAAATTCCTTGCGCGGCAAATCTGGATCAAACAATTTGAAATTTTCAAAAAGAGTTTGTTCAAAACATCTATTGGAGAATTTCTCATCAAGAGGGCTCCTCACCGCTCTGTGATAATGGTTTTTTGTAAGAAATGCGCTCAACTTCTTACTAACCTGTGCCTAGGTTTTAGGATCATTCGCAGCGCATACATTTCGATCGATCGGGAGGTCTTCCACGGGACCATGATGTTGGGCTTGGATAATGGTTTTCAAGGGAGACCCGCTTTGGAGTCGAGGCCATTGAATGAATGTTCTCACCATCTGCTCCGGGTTTACAAGTCAAGAACCCTGCAAAATGAGAAAGAAATAATCTTGCTCGTACCTCTTCGAGCTAAGCTATATGTTAACCCAAGTGTCTTAGTCAGAGAAGACTGTTTCTGGGTCTTAACATCGATAAGATTGGGGACCGAAAAAGGCTTGTTTTTGGCCCAGAATTCATGAGGTGTTTGACATTGGTGATCATTGCTGATTTACCTCCTGTCTTTTCCTTTCTGCATCTTTAGTTTTTGAGGTGTACAACCGATTTTGAGGTGTGCACCAGCTCTTTAGAGAGCGTCCCTTGTTGCATTCAGAGACCGACTCTCTCCATGTCTTTGTTCTGTGCTTGGCAGCATTTGGGGAGCAGCTTTTTTTATTTGACTCCTTTAAGAATTTTTTTTTTTCATCCAAGTTTCACTGGGGATCAAGCAAACAGCTTTCATGAGCATCGGCCTTGCTTTTACCAGGCACTTTGCTTTTTCTCGATGCCGTGGATTTTTCTCATTCATTTTTGAAATCCCACTTTTTCTCATCTTCATAGGATCGCGTTAGACCTATGATCAAAGGTCTAACAAGGTTAAACATTAACTTAGGAATTCTTTTGCAAACCCTAAGTCTTGAACTTCTTCGTTTCTGAAGTGATGCTGCATCCGTCTTGGAATGTGCAATGATCACCAACGGGTTTATGAAATGATTCTGCAGGCTCAACTTGGCTATGCAAAGGATTCGGTGTGTGGGATAGAGAAATGAATGCTTCTCATCATCCTATGGCACTTGGATTACCATATAAACAACACACAAAGATTAATGTTAGTCCGAGCAAGAAAATTTCTAACCATTTTCTCCTGATGTTGCTGGACTCACCTCCATTTTGCCCCGATGTGGGGTGGTTCTTGACAGGGTTAAGAATGAAAACCGCCGTTCAAAGGGGTTATCAACGGTCATCTGTAGTGTTTGGGGGATATGAAACGAATGCCTCCGTCGTCCCAACCCATGTAATCGCTGCGAATGGTCCCTACTTCCGTAGGTCCAGATTCTGCTGTCTTATCCGCTCCATTTCTCTCTTAAGTGTGTATAGGACGTGTTTGGACTAGGCTTTGCCTCTCGTCTTTTGAGAAAACGTCCTTTTGAAAGTTTTGAACAACTTTTGATTGGAAAAATCTCTTTCGTTTTCTCCAAAAATTTTACCCGTCAATGGGATTTTATGATGCCCAATGCATGTTCAGATAACCTCATGTTTCAAAACATGAATGCCAATGAAGTTAGAATCCTATGTCTTTTCTAGACATCAGATTCTAAAAGCTTTTCTTTTCTTCTCTATTTTTTATTCAACATTTTCAATGGATTGGGGAAAGGGATACTTACCTGTCCCCCGCGGCTGGAGATCCCTGAAAATGCGGAAGAAACATGTTATTGTTCGTTCATGAATTTTTCAAAAAATTAGAACGATACATCTTACCCTCGGTCGTGTGCCCCTGCGAGTGCACACAGGTTGTCAAAATTTGTCCTCCTTGATGGTGAGTCCCTATCAAGGATAAATAGCAAGTGTTAACTCATATTCCCAAATTGAAGACAAATTGGGACAATACAACTTTACTCTTGGTTCTCATCCCGTTCTGACGTCGCGTATTGATATGAACCACGTCTATCAAATCCGCTTATCCATGCTTGGAATATTTGCAATATCAATGGTTCAGCTGCCCCCGGTTGGGCAACGTCTGTTTTGTTATTTGAACAGATGGCTCCTTGGGTGATTTATCCACGTTTAACACCTGAGAAGGGAAAGAAATGAGACATTACTTTGGTATTCGGTTGAAGATCGTTTAGGAACGATACATCGTTTTACCAAATGGGAGGCTTCGTGACCAAACGTATTTCGTGCTGAATGGGGGTAGATCCCATTATGCTCCGCGGGTGATAGTCATCGTTCATGGAATTTGCTTCACGGATTAAGTGATTAATCCATGGCCCTTGGCTCGAAGACGTTCAAAGGGTAATGTTGACACTCAGAGCGGTTAGTTTTCAGCGTTAATTACAATGTTCCCGCGGGAACTTTACAACGAAATCCGTAACACATTCATTCGATGTATTCACCTCTCACTCTCCTGAGCCTTCTAATGATTTAGCACACGAGCTTCGAACCAGATGTCCGGTCGCCGGTACCGGTCACGACTGCGAAGATGCACTTGTTCCAAAATGCTTGACCCATAGGCTGAGTTGCTCATTCAGGAGATCGTCCGACCGCTCGAGTCGTCCAAGTTGAGCATCCTTAATTGCTGGTGACGGACTTCTCCCATTTTCGGCATGAACAACCTGGTTTCTCGGTTTATGCGTGATCCACACGCCGAGTTGCTCACTGAGGGACTCGCTTGAAATTTCAAGCCATTGACGCCCAAGTCGGGCATCCTCAACCGTTGGCGATGGGTTCCTCACACTACTTTCGACATGAACAACCTCACTTCTCGAGTTGGTATTTTCATCGTTGTCCAGTAGGTTTGTACCCGATGCTGGATTCGCCGTAGGAATAACACTAACGATCGGTTGGTGCTCAAATTGGGGAGTCCATACCTGCTGAAATTGTTGTACATACTCTTGGGGAGTACCAGGGTAACTCAGGGGGGAATTCAGCCGATCGAACCAAGAATAGATGTTTTCAAGGAGATCGTCTGAACCATCGAGCGACTGACACTCAGGTTGAGTATTGTCGACTACTGGAGAAGGAATCTTTTTGCCATTTTCGTCATGGACCACCTGATTCTTCGAGCCGGAATCTCCGTAATCGTCTCGCAAGATTGTATGTGCATCTCCTGCCAGTGTTAGATCCGCTGTAGGACTAGTATTAACGGCCAGTCGGTGCTCAGACTGGGGAGTCCCGATTTGCTGAAATTGCGGTACATACTCCTGAGGAGTACTGGGATAACCCATGGGAGTACTCTGATTGATGCCTGAACAATCGACCGTGTAATTGTCAGTCCCATCGGTGTTAAGAGGTGATTGGATGCTTCCTGCTTCATGAGGATTGCGATCACAGCCATGCTCATCGTTTAAACTTGAACTGCCTCTCTCTTGGTCTAGCGCCACTCGTCCATCTCTCAGTAGTCTTTTGTAGCACCAAAGGTGGTTCCTGACTTTATTTCTATCCAATTCCGGCATGTTCATGATCTTGAGTATGCGCGATGGGCGAGCCAAACTGATCCCTAACTGTTGAACTGCATCAACAAATTTGCTATGAAGCTCCGAGGTCCAATAAAACCTTGTTTTCTTGCTAGCCGAAGTAGGGTTGGCAACTCGGCGGCTACTCTTCGTGGAATCTGGTCGTGTTGAACCGCCTCTATCTTGGTCTAGCGACGCTCGTCCATCTCTCAGTAGTTTCTTGTAGCGCCAAAGGTGATTCTTGACCATATTTTTAGTCAGTCCCGGCACGTTCATGATTTCGAGTATGCGCAATGGGCAAGCAAAACTGATCCCCAACTGTTGAACTGCATCAACAAATTTGCTATGAAACTCCGGGGTCCAACGAAATCTTATTTTCTTGCTAGCCGAAGTGGTGTCAGCAACTTGGCGGTTACTCTTCTCGGAATCTGGTCGTGTTGGAGGTTGCTCTGGAGGGGATTTAGTGGTCTCAGATCGGCTGGTCATGATGGTGAGTTCATCATCGAGCGGACCCGACTTGTCATGACGCATGTTCCCTTCCACAATGGGCGTCGACTTTGACCTTATAGCACTAGTTTCCTCTTGTAGATCCTCGGCGGTACCCGCCTGTTCCGAAAGATGTTGCGAAGGGCATTGCAACAAATGAGCATTATAAACCCCCAGATCTGGCTCTTCAGTGAATACTCCGTCCGTGGGAACAGGGTTACCGCACTCCAGGCAAATAGCGATGCTTAGAGCTTTTTTGTACTGAGTGTTTTTTATTCGAAGCTTTTCATTTTCCTCCCTTACAACCGCTAACTCGTGCCGATCGCGTTGCTGCTTCAGCCGGGTTCGTTTGTTTTCAAACCAGCACTTGACCTTCCGAGGCTCCCACCCTATCTCCTGGCCCATTTTGATTTTCTGTTCCATGTCCGGATAGGGGTATTCCCTGAAAAACAATTCGAGTTTATGGACTTGACCTGAAGTGTTGCGTTTGAGATATTCCCCTTTCTGACGCTGATAACCGTCGCGGGTACTGTTCTCGTTAACCAAGCCGCGGGTTTCATCATTAGAAGGATCGGTCTCCATGGCCCTCGTGTCAGGTTCGGTCCTGAGATCTTCAAACTCTTCCAGCAGCTCAAGCTCGGAGACCTCCAAGTCTGGCGCTTCCAGTAAATGACAGAATCCCTTGAACATTTTGACCGGGATATCACTGTTTGATTTTCCGTTAACTCAGCTTTCTTTGTTCCTCCTTGGATCTTCACTTTCTCTGCAAATTCTGAGAGGTTAAAGGAGCCGGATCACCGTTCTTCGATCAAAGGTGATGGCTACCCGACGAGCGCTCTTCTCAATGTTTCGAGATTCCCACTTCGTCCTTTTGTGATGGCTACTTGACGAGCGTTTTTCTCAAGGCTTCGTAATTCCCACTTTGTCCTTTTTTGCTCTTTTCTACGTGAACGGAGCCTGAAGATCTCTTGCGTTGATTTCGCTTTGTCGAGCACTACGCTTGTCCCCCTGGCCCAGTCTCTAGAGTAACAAGCCTGCCCACCTTTCGGCGCCATTATGTTTCGTAAAACCCGAGATCACAGGACGGTGGTGGATTCGTGACTCATCGGGGATGCATTAACGAAACCCGCTTGGCTCTACTGCACATAAAATATTATTACCACTTCTCCCTGTACTCGAGCATTTATAAGGTGATAGATTGATGTCAAGAAGATTAACACTTTAGCCTTATCAGACTCAGCCTCTCAAACACTCTTCACATTCTCACTCTCTTCTCCGTCATTCCATCGCATATGGATTCCTCCTCTATGCCTGTTGCCTTACCTGAAGCTTCGACCCAATGGGAGAGATTTTACCACCTCTTGGGTAGGGGTTATGGCTACATAAACAATCATCCTGAAGCTGAGGTTGAAGTTCGTACTCTGATTCCGGCCCTGGATACTGCGTGTATTGAAGGTACGAAACTGCAAAGGGAGTTTGTGATCTTCCCAACTCTCTTTAACAATTTCATGCAGGCTTACGAAGTTGCTAGCCGGGAGGTCACTTTGGCTGGTATCGTGCGAGCCCGTTATCAGGACCGAACTGAGTCCCTGATGTTGGCCATGCTGACGGCCGATAACCATAAAAGGGCTGTTGAATACGCCCACGCCCAGGTTTCGATGCTGGTCCGTGAGAGGGACAACTTGGTGGAGCGTCTGGCTCTTTTTGACACCGCCTTTGAGCAAGACCAGCACAACTTCGTGCTGAGGTTCCAGTGTGCCTGGTTGGAGGAAAGGCTTGAAGACCTGAGCATGGATATAGCTCGCGGGAGGGTGCTGGCTCATGACTTAGAGCTTGAGTTCGAGTACTATGACACCAAGGTGAACGAACTTAAGGAGAAATGTCGTCTCCTTTTCTTCAAGCTTGTAGACCTCGATTCCCGGAGTGTGGGTTGTAAGCAAGGCATGGATAGCATGGAGAGTCAGTTAAGCTTTTTTGTGATGCTTGTCAGAACTCATTTTGGGTTTACTGCTCCCCCTCAGTGATCCACTTGTAAACTTTCCTGCTGAATGAAATAAATGCGAGTTTGTTTATATATGCTCTTTCATTCTGCATTGTTGACTAGCCAAGAAAGGTTTTTGCTTTCGGATCTACGCGACTCCTTTTTCGCCTGTGTCAACAGATTGACTACGCATCATTCTCACAACCCGACGCTTTATATTTGATTGACCTGAATGCCTCGTGAGAAATAGATTTGTAGTTGCTCGAAACTTAAAGATTGCCCCTGATTTTGCGGTCATTGCGTTTGGGGCCGCTAGTAATCTTTCACTTTCGAGCTCGATCACATTCTGCTAGTAACTCATGCTATCAATTCTGCCTTCACGCGTCGGGGCTGATTTTACCTTGAACTTAATAACAAGGAATTACCGTATACACACGAGATGACGTTTGCGAAAAACATTATGCAGAATCAACTCTAGCTATTGAAGAAACAAACGCATGCACCGATGAGAACTTTACAATAGGAGATACATTCTTCTCGCGTACATCCCCTTCTTTCTTGGGGCATGTCCAATGACTAACCAGTCTGGCCTCAGCTTAGGTGTGCCATTACCAAGTGCAGATCATGGTTGCCAACCTTTAATAGCTTCCAACTGATCGAACCAGGTATCAAGTCCTTCATCGAAGAAATCACCCGACCCCTCGAACGATTGATGTGTAGGTTGAGCTGCATCGCCCGACGGGTTCTTCGAACTGGAACCTCCATCTTTGTCTGGGATTATAAGAGGAGATTTGATCGATTGACTACCACAAGCATCTCCCACTTGGGGATTAGGGAAATAAGAGTGCTCCAAGCTTTCTCCCATTAGATCATCTGAAGCCATATGCTCTGATTGGGCAAACCCTTGAGCACTGGGCGTGGTGGGCTGATCTGCGACAGGATGAACACTGACTAGCTGCTGCTCGGACGGAGGAGTGCTTACTCGTTGCACTTGTGATGCGTGTTCTTGAGGAATATTGAAATGACTCGCGAGGATATCCTGATCAAATCCCCAATAGTCGTCCAGATTCGACCGGGCCTCATTTGTCATAAGGGTGCTGGGTTCGCAGCCGAGTCTATTGCTCGGATTCAGTTCTGCATAACGCTGTCCTAACGCCCTTCTGTAGCAACCAAGGTGATTCGCGACTAATTGCTTGGTAAGTCCCGGTACGTTCATGACCCTAAGTATGCTTGTCGGACCTATGAAGTCGAGTCCTATCTGTCGAACTGCGTCCAAGAACTTGAGATGAAGCTCCGGGGGCCAAGTGAATTTCTTCTTCTCGTCGTCCAGAGTGGCGTAGATAGCCTGCCGACTAACCTCTAACTCCTCTTGAACCGTATCTGATCTTACCGGAAGCTGTTGTGGAGGAGATTCATGGGCTTCGCTGAGGTGACTCCGATCATAACGACACGTATCTTCTTCCTCCGAAGACACTGGTATAATTTCTGTAGGATCGATCTGCTCATGCGCGCCATTAGCAGGATCTGATTGTACCGGAGATGGCTCAAGGGAGCAGGGGGATAAATGAGCACCTTCCATCTTCGTAGAAGGCTTACTGGGGAACAATTTACTGAGGGTGGTAGGGCCACCGCAGTCAGGGCAGGTAATAGTACTGAGAATTTTCTCATACCACATGTTTTCCATTTGAAGGTTTTGGTTCTGCTCTTTTAGGGCCGTGATCTCCTTACGCCTGTGTTGGACACCTAGTCTGAAACGTCTATTCTGAAACCAAAAATGGATTCTCATAGGATTCATTCCCAGCTTCTGGCCCAATTCAATCTTTTGTTCCTCGTTTGGGCAAGGGCATTCATCGAAGAAAGCTTCAAGCTCCTGGATTTCTTTCCGAGCGTAGCGCTGGCGACTTTTTCTTTTCCGGGGTTGAGCGTCGTGGCCACTGCCGTCGTCACCACTGCGATCTTGATGTTCGTCACCGGTGATGTTGAGTTCCATGGCTTCGATGTCGAATCTGATTCTAGAGAATTTGAGGTCTTTCAACGAACTCGTCACTCGGGGTTCTCTGTTCTCTTTTGTATACTCGCTCTTTCGATTTGTTGCCTCCTTTTCCTCGAAAGCTAGGTCTGTTCAGCGTTCTGTTTTTGAAACGACGGAACTGTTTACCTCCTGCTCAGCTTTCCGACACGAAGGGGTAACCAAATCCTTCCGCGGCTTCTTCGATAGTAGCGCTCGCCTTTCACTTTTCCTCAATAGTCATGCCTGTTCAGCACTGTCTTCTCTTTTTAAGTGGCAGAGCTGTTCACTCGCCGCCCAGCTTTATGCGTGATGGAACAACACAATCCTTTCGCGGCTTCTTCGATAGTTGCGCTCGCCTTTCACTTTTCCTCAATAGTCATGCCTGTTCAGCACTGTCTTCTCTTTTTAAGTGGCAGAGCTGTTCACTCGCCGCCCTGCTTCATGCGTGATGGAACAACACAATCCTTTCGCGGCTTCTTCGATAGTTGCGCTCGCCTTTCACTTTTCCTCAATAGTCATGCCTGTTCAGCACTGTCTTCTCTTTTTAAGTGGCAGAGCTGTTCACTCGCCGCCCAGCTTCATGCGTGATGGAACAACACAATCCTTTCGCGGCTTCTTCGATAGTTGCGCTCGCCTCCCTCCCAGCTTTAATAATGGCGAGACCGAATTTGTCAGGCCTGAAATTGCGGATCAGGACATGTCTGATGATTCACGGGAGGAGCAGCCCTCGCTTTACATTAATTAACCCGGCTCCACAAGCATTATTGCTGCAACTTTTCTCCACTCTCGAGACGCTATAAAATGCGGAGTTGGTGTTTGGGAGATTAACGCTCTCATATAATTTGCTTCCATCCTCTAATCGCTCCACTACACACATCTCCGTCGAAAATGGCTTCTTCCCAAGTTCACACTTTCTCAGCCGAAGCTTTGACTCGATGGAAAGAGTTCTATAACCTCTTGGGTCGAGGCTACGCTCACATAGCCGATCATCCCGAAACCGAGGATGAGATCAGAGTCATGTTCGGGGACCTGGACATCACCTCCCTCGAGGGTACCGCGTTGGGGAGGGAATACAATATTTTTCCAACGCTCTTTACGAACTCCTTGGAGGTCTACCGCGCTGCTCATCGGGGAGTTACCGTGGCTCGTGTCTTGCGAGCCCGTTATGAGGATCAGTCCGACCGCCTAGCGTTGGCTGACTACCTGGCCGATAGTCACAAAAAGGCTGTTGAGTTCGCCAAAGAGCGGGTTTCGACATTGCTACGCGAGAGGAGGAATCTGGTGGAGGACTTAGCTCTATCTCTGGCTACCTATGAGCGCGATCGACGTAATGCCCTGCTAAGGAATCGGAGCGAGTGGCTGGAAGAAAGGCTCAACGGCATAAACGAGGATATAACTCGTGAGAATGGACTTGTTCGGGACTTGGAAGCAGTCGCCGAAGATCACGAGACTCAGGTTGTTGCAGTCAATGATGAACGCAAACGCCTCCACCTCAGGCTTGCGGACCATGATACGCGGAGTGGTGCGTATAAACAAAGCATCCATAACCTGGAGGGCCAGCTGGGCTCCTTTGTGTCGTTGATTAGGGCTCACTTCTGCTTTACTTTTCCACCCCAATGAATTGTATGATCTGGTTTGGGCAAGAATGAATGAAAGCCCATGTGTTTGTTTTAGCTTTTATATGATCCATTTCTTCGAGCATTCGGACATCTTAGACTTGGATGAGCCGATCCATAATAAGTCGAGTAGATGTGTTCTGATTTTCTAACTCACTCATGGTCAGATGAAAGAATAGCCTCAGACTTATCCAAGAAAAGATTTCTTTATGCTACTTGTTTTTCACCTGCAAATGAAAAGACCGAGTCAAAAGGAATAATCTGAAAAAGAAAGCATAGACCCCTTTCAATCTTATGCTTGCTCGTAATTAATAATGACAAGAACTTTTACAAGGGTTTTAATCTTGTGCGAAAAGTTTTTATCAATATTCCTCGAAAGAAAGCATACTATTGAAAGGAATGTAATTCACGATAATTGCTTTTGACCAATATTCAGAAGAGCGAATTAGTCAAAAATGCAAGGCATAACGACGTGTTTTTAAATTTAATTGAAGATACGGCATCCAAATCAAGGCCGTTTTGTTAAGAACGAGAGCAATTTGGACATCTATCTCGTCATTAAATTCGAAATAACGTCAATACTCTTGATCAATTATCGTGGATTACTTAGTGACGTATGACATGCATGGACCAATTCAAGTGTATAATTCCTTCTAGCGAAATTGGGGTTGGATTACCCTGTACGACCAAAAAGGTCGTGTAAGATTTTCAACTTTAGTTTCCTCTAAAGGAATTATAAACTTGACTTGGGAGTATTCGGATGATTAGAGAAAATGCCACTATCACATTCCCATGACCCGTCAAAAGAAATACAACCGAGTTCCATCTGAATGTATACACCAATAGATCCCTAATACAATCACTCTAAGGGGTGAGATAGAGAAAGCCTCGATAAAAATAAACCCTATACAAGAGGACTAGTAATGGAAAATGAAACCAAGGAATGTGATCCTAACGTTTAAGGATGCCCCAAGTTCGATCTGTGACTTCCGGATCACTTGCCCCAACTCGTCATCTTCATTGGACGATATCTCAATAATGTCCATAGTAGGCTCCTTTGTTGCTCACTCGGTGTTCGCCATGGGATATCATCCTCCTCGTCTTCTATCAAGGACGTTTGGGAAAAACACATGCATCTATCCTTGAAATGGCATTTAATCTAATCACCAGAATGCAATGAATGAAATGCCTATATTTATATGAACTGTAATAGTTTTGAGGGATAGAGAGTCTTACCAACCCAACTCGTCGACTTATGTGCGATTTTAGGTGTACCAACCGCCCAAAGACATGCGCATGAGACAAGTGATGGTGAACTTCTAAAAATCAGAGGGTTTGGCACCTAAGGTTAAGGTTCCCACCTCGAGTTCTAGAAAGAGCCGATTCCATTGCACAACTATCGTTGCATTGGGACTCAATCCATAGTTCGAAGCGAGCGGAATTGAGAAGTGGATTACCCCGTGTTTTTCCTCACGGAGATTCCATTTTCAATTCCTTCTATTGTGTTCCTAAAGGCGGCGCCTGGGGTTTTAGGCGCGGTTATGTGTGTCCATGTGTCGTGATCATCACAATGCAAGTCATGCACAACAATTTATCAATCAGCACTTCAAATCATCCACACAACATACATTCCTACGCCACACCTGCGTAAAATAAAGTTAATCACAGACTACACCCCTTATTACTCCAATCTGCAAAAACATATAACACCTATCGTGAGCGGACTTACCTCACCTTCAAGAGCGCATGTAGGGTTAGAAAAATCACTCAATTTTTATTACGGCCTAAGTCCACTTGAGGTCTAGAACCATAGTTTCTAGAACAAGTCCCCAGCGGAGTCGCCAGCTGTCGCGACCCGTCCGGAAGCGGACGCGGCTAATGGATTACCGATCACGGGTCTTGGATCGGCGCGAGCCCTCCCAGGCCCATACCAAATCGCGGCGGGAGTATTCTTCGACGATAAGAGTCGATCGCTTTCGACCTTCAGTGTGGTCGTGGTGGCATGTGCAAATTGTGCATGCATTTGGAGTCGCCACCGGTCTTTCTTGGAGGGTAGACCGGAAACCTTACCGATCGATTGGGAGAGATCGATCAGTTCTACGGAACCAGAGATTTTGGGTTCGGGGACTTGGTTACGCTGGTGTCGTTACCAACGCCCTTTCGGTACCTAATGCGAGTGATTTTCCTAACTAGGATTTCATGCAGGCACAATTTTGGGTGAGGTAAGTCTGACTTTGCACATTAACCAGTTTAACATGCTCACGTAATCATAATAAATAAATAGATGTCAATCACATAAATATCTATCCTACGTGGTGATCATGGAATTATGATTTAATGGGTCTCGAGCCAATGAGACCACATATAATCATTTTAATATTTTAATAACGGAGAGCCGCTCTTCGCTTCTTCTTGGTTTCTTGAACTCTTCAAGAATTGGGCCCCAAAGAGCTCGCCGACTTAAAAGGCTCCTCCACGTAATCCTCGTAGCATTTACATCAACAATTGACTATGCTAAAAATAAAGATTACATGAAAAATAAAAGGAGTACGCAGCCTCCATTTAATAATTACAACCCCAAATATATAAATAATCATCATACATTCATATATACATCAATCACATTGATTAGGGATTTTTCCATGATCACCACCCTTTCACGTAAGTAATAAATTCACAATTTAAAACTTAGGAAGGCACAATAAAAATTCTACGTTGAATCATATTCAGAATTTTTACGTAAAATAAGATAGCCATAAATTTTCGATTCAAAATTGATTTAGTCTCAATTTTTGCTACGTTGATTAATTTATCATATAAAATAATCAATCTCCATTAGCCATGTAAGACGAACAATTCGTTAATACATATTGGCCATAGTATTGCAAAAATTGCAAAAAATCAATTAAATGCACGAAAACACCTAAGGATTGGCTCTGATACCACTGTTGGGATCCACGTAACACGTAGCGGAAATAAATAACAACCCACACATGTATCTCCAGAGGCGTACTTCGTGCATTTCAATCGAAAAAAATCACAAAGTCTCAAAGGGAGTAAATAGATTACCTCTCGTAGCGTGCTTGAACGGAGGTGTCGGTTCGATGTTCTTCGATCTCAGCCTCCACAAGTGTTAGGCATCTAGTTCGGACGCACCACCAATTGACGAACGGGGAGACGACTAATAACTCCACAACAATTGTGCTAGCAATATGCGGAATCAATATTCCGAACTTAATATATTTTGCTCGCTCAAGATTATGAGAATATAGAGAGTGTTTGTGTTCTTCTCTCTAAGCTCTCAAAAATTTGCACACTCTACAAAATGTCTCTCTCCTCCAACCTCAAAACTCTTGCCATCCTTTTATAGCCAAAAATACCTTCCAATAAATTGTATTTAAAAATAGCACTAACAATTATAAATTCTATCTAAAAATAGCACTCACAAATAAATGACATTTAAAAATAGCACTAACAATAGCACTCACAATTTATAATACAAAAATGCTATTTAAAAATAGCACTAACAATAGCACTCACAATTTATAATACAAAAATTCTATTTAAAAATAGCACTAACAATTATAAATTCTATCTAATAATAGCACTCACAAATAAATGACATTTAAAAATAGCACTAACAATAGCACTCACAATTTATAATACAAAAATGCTATTTAAAAATAGCACTAACAATAGCACTCACAATTTATAATACAAAAATTCTATTTAAAAATAGCACTAACAATTATAAATTCTATCTAATAATAGCACTCACATTTTATGATAAATAAATGCCATTTAAAAATAGCACTAACAATAGCACTCACAATTTATGATAAATAAATGTCATTTAAAAATAGCACTAACAATAGCACTCACAATTTATAATACAAAAAATGCTATTTAAAAATAGCACTCACAATACAAAAATGCTAAAAAAGGCACTAACAAAGGTGTTAAAAATAATAACCATTATTATTATTACAAGAGTTAAAGAGGTTACCAAACAATACAAATATGCATAACGTATAAATATGTATGATGTATAAATACGTAGAGCATACGTATACATCCGTGAAACCGGGGACTAATTGAAAGAAAAATGTGCAATTAAGCCATTTTGGTAAAAATTGATTAAATTGGAGGGCAAATTGACCTAATTGCACTTTAAGACTTTAGAATCCAATGTCATAGCTTATAAAAAGTGAGAATTGAAAACTAAAAGACTCGAAAATGATTTTTTTTTAGGCTCGGTTCGGGTTTATGTTTGTGAAGGAACATAGTGACCCGAGCCGAATTTTTGAGATTTAAAGTGACACACTTGAAGAGGAAATTAAAACAAAATTATCGAATATTTTTGGGTATTTTTCTGACCACGAATGGTATTTTTCTGATTTTTTGGGTATTTTTATAATTAAATAAACTCGAAAAATATTAAAAATACAGAAAAATATTTTTTGTTCAAAATTGGTTCCTAAGGTTAAACCAAGGCTTCCAAAGTTGATTTTGTGATTTTATGACCTTTTTTGATATTTTTAATTAATTTTAAAGAATAAAAATCACAATAATAAATGGTAAAAAAAATCAGGTGTCAACACTATATCAGGACTTCTATCAAAGACCAAACCAACATCATCTAAGATACATCGAATATACCGAAAAATCCACTTCACAGCTTGCCAGTGAGCTTTATCTGGATTTGCCATATACTTGCTCATAACACTAACTGCTTGGGAAATGTCTGGACGAATGCACACCATAGCATACATAAGACTACCAACAGCACTAGAATATGAAAATCGAGATATTTTATCTTCCTTTTCTTTGGTTTTAGGTGACAAAGAAGCAGAAAGTCTAAAATAGAATGCTAAATGAGTACTTACCGGTTTAGTATTCTTCATACGGAAATGTTCAAGCACTTCCTCAATATACTCCTTTTGCGAAAGGTATAACTTCCCAAATCGTCTGTCTCTACGAATCTCCATACCTAGAATTTTCTTGTCAGCTCCAAGATCCTTCGTCTCAAATTCTCTGCTAAGTTGCTTCTTTAACAACTGTATCTCTGACATATCCTTTGTTGCAATAAGCATGTCATCCACATACAATAGCAGATAAACAAAAGAACCATCACACAATTTTTTAGAGTACACACAACTGTCATGCGCACTTCGTGAGTAGCCATGACTTAACATAAAGTTATCAAACCTCTTGTACCATTGTCATGGAGATTGCTTGAGACAATACAAATATGATCTTCTTTACCCTCAACAATGAATCCCTCGGGTTGAGACATATAGATTGTTTCCTCAAGCTCGACATGCAGAAAAGCGATCTTGACATCAAGTTGCTCAAGTTCTAGATCATAAAGGGCTACTAAAGCAAGCAACACACGAATGAAACTATGTTTCACAACTGGAGAGAACACTTCATTGAAGTCGATCACTTCTTTCTGACTAAAGCCCTTCGCTAACAAATGTGCCTTGAATCTTTCATCTTCAACTCCTGGAATTCTCTCTTTTCTTTTGAAAATCCACTTGCATCCAACTGCTCTTTTGCCCTTAGGCAATTTCACAAGATCCCAAGTTTGGTTCTTATGAAGAGACTACATCTCTTTATTCATCACAACAAGCCACTTTTCAGATTTAGAACAAATAGCAGCTTCACGAAACATAGAAGGTTCTTCAATACCAAGCTCTTCAGCAACTGTAAGAGCATATGCTACCAAGTCAGCAAAACCATATCTTTAAGGAGGCTTAATTTGTCTTTTAGCTCTCCCTACAGCCAAAGTCTGAGGTTGTTCAACTTCTTCAACTTCTTCTTTAATCGAATCTGAGTCTTGTTCCTCATTGTCACTTTCTAGTTGAATAAGAATGTCTTCAGAGGTTCTTTGTGGATACTTTACACTAAACTCCACCTCTTTCACCATATTCTCTTCCTGAATATTTGTAAACTCAACAACTTTTCTTTGATCTAGCATAAAATTTTCATCAAAAGTAACATCCCTACTGATTATAAACTTTGGTGACCGAGGGTCAGAACACCACAATCTATATCCCTTAACCTCATCTGCATAACAAAAAAAATATATGGCTCTAGGTTCAAGTTTACCATCTTGGGACATCCAAATACTTTCAATACAGAATAATCAGAAGGTTTACTAGACAATACCTCGTTTGGAGTCTTACATTCAATTGTAGTAGAAGGAGAACAATTCACCAAATAACATACCGTGTTCACGACTTCAGCCTAGAAATCTTTATCAAGTTTAGCATTAGAAAGCATACATCTAGCTCTTTCTAAAAGTGTTCTGTTCATGCGCTCTGCCACCCCCATTCTGCTGAGGTGTATACTTGACTGTTCGATGTCAAACAATCCTTGAATCTTCGCAGTACTTATTAAAATCACCTCCACAAAACTCAAGACCATTATCTGTTCTGAGACGCTTTATCTTCTTACTAGTTTGATTTTCAATCAATATCTTTCACTTCTTGAACGTATCAAAGACGTCACTCTTACGCTTCAAGAAATAAACCCAGACTTTTCTAGAAAAGTCATCAATAAATGTTAGAAGAAAAACTGCACCACCTTTAGATGTAACCTGTGCAAGTCCCCTCAAATCGGAGTGAATATAATCAACTATGCCCTTCGTCGAGTGCACCCCAGTACTGAAACTAACTTTGCGCTGTTTCCCGTAAACACAATGCTCACAAAAATCAAGTGAAACTGTATGCTCCCCACAGAGTAAACCACGCTTACTCAGGATAGTCATTCATCTTTCGCTCATGTGGCCCAACCGCATGTGCCACAACCTTGATTTATCAGAATTTGAAGAGGATGATATATTTAAAGAACCCACAACAGTACTTCCTTGTAGAGCATAAAGACTATTCTTCTTGTTACCTCTCATCACAATCAAGGAGCCCTTTGAAATTCTCAAAACTCCACCTCCACTAGTATAAATGCATCCAGTAGAATCCAAACTGCTCAAAAAAATAAGGTTCTTCTTCAAATCTGGGATGTGCCTAAAATCTGTCAAAGTTCTTACTATTTTGTCATGACATTTGATCCACACTGTACCAATGCCCACAATCTTGCAAACTGCATTGTTACCCATCAAAACTGAATAACCAGTGACTTTCTCATATGTATGGAACTAATCTCTATTTGGGCACATATGGTATGAACAAGCCGAATTCAAAATCTATTCATCGTCTACACGACAATTCGAAGATAAAATAGTAGGAACATTATCTGCATTAGCAAACTCATTATCCTTTATCAGACTAGCCGAATCAGAACTGTCCGTTGACTTTTTCCCCTTAGCTTTGAGCAAAGGACACTCCATTTTATAGTGTCCGAACTTGTGACAATAGTAACATTCAACCTTTTTTCTTGTCTTGGCCTAATCTAGATTTCGAACGCCCTTTACTATTACCGCATCTATCCCAATGATTTGACATTTTCCTAACAATTAAGCCATCTGCTTTATCTGCACTACTACTCGCATTCAACTTTGTACGCATCTTCGCGGAATTCAGCGAGGCCTTCACATCCTAAAGAGTTATGGATTCTCTTCCATACAACATAGAATTCACAAAATTCTCATACAAGCTAGGTAGCGAGCATAACACAATTAGGCTTGATCCTCATCATTTAACTTCAAATCTAGATTTTTCATATCCATAACGATTTTATTAAATTCATCTAGATGTTCTTGGATATGAGTACCTTCTTGCATCTTTAATGTATAAAGACGATGCTTCAAGAATAATCTCATTGTAAGAGACTTCTTCATATAGAGACTCTCTAGCTTTTGCCATAATCCCGAAGCCGTTTCTTCATCAACAGCTTCACGAAGCACCTTGTCAGATATCGATAATTGGATGGTGCTATGCGCCCTCTCTTCCATCTCCTCGATCTCTGCCGTCGTCATGTCATCGGAATATTTCCCATCCAAAGCTCTAACCGAACCTTCGCGACACAGCAAAGCTTTCATCTTTATTCTCCATAGCCCGAAATTTTTTTGGCCATCAATGTTATCTCGAACAAAAGATCGAAATTTCTTTGCTCTGATACCAATTTGTTGGGGAAAACGCTAAGAGATGCATAAATTCAAGCGCATAATATCAAGGATGAAAACAAAATAAAACGCGAGACATGATATACATGGAAAATCCAAAACGGGGAGAGAGATGGGTTTTACTATATTCAATAACGAGTACAAGCATTCATTCAAAGATCCAAAGATCATATAAGAAGCAAGTGAAAATAAAGGGTTTCGGGGTAGAAGCTAAAGTAAGCATCACTATGTGATATGCAAGATATCCTTTTTATAGCCCCCATCTAAGAAACACTAAAACAAAGTGAATGGCTCAAAATAACCTTATCACTAAGTTGAAAGTCAGAATATAACACTCTTTCTGATTGTATTGTTATAGCGGTGGAAAGAGGCGGCCTAATTTTCACAAGATGTTTGATAAAATTTCTCACAGCTAAAATATCATTACAATTACAATTGACAATGGCTCGAAGTAGTTTAAAAGTTGTCTCACCCAATTTTAAGGTACAGTAGTCTCAAAATGAGTACCAAATGTGATTTTACAAAAGTCGAAAACCCTGTATGGCGTAGCCAGGTCAGTACCATGATAGACAAATTAATCAAATTGAACAAAAATGAGAAATCAATCAAACCATACTAATGCCTTTTCACATCACTGGGTTTATATTCGTTTTATCAAATTTTTCTTATAGCAGTCCCCATCTTGCGATTATTCGTTAAAATGTTTTAAAAAGGGAAATTTTTTACATGAGAATCTCCTATCACGAATGATAGTTTCCATGATGTCTTAAAAAATTTGGGCAATTTTTTTTTTATGAGAATAAAGTTCTTTTCAATGGTTGAGATTTATAGAGATAAGATAAAGGGAGAAATTGTCTAAAAAGTCCTAAACTTATTGTGCGGCGGCCAATTCAATCCTAAATTTTTCAACTATGTCAATTTAGTCTTACAACTTTTGACAAATTGCTAATTTAGTTCTAAATCTTTCAAATGTGCTAATTTTTTGTTAGATAATTATACGAATTTAGTTCTAAACCTTTTAACGATTTCTTAATTTAATCCTTTCAGCCAATTTTGATTAGAAATCAATTACGTGGAGGTCTAATCAACATTGGTTGTGCGACGTTGCATGGCCGGCGCTGACGTGGATAATTTTTACAAATTTTTTTATATTTTTTCCTTCCTTTTTTTTTTTTTCTATTTCCCTTACTCCTTTTGCCAGTCATTGACAATGGGGTAGCCGATCTTAGGCACGGGACACACTCGCCGGCCTCGGGTGAGAGACGCTTGCACTTGGGCTTGCAAGGGTCACTCTCGCTTGATTGGGAGAGGTTGGCCCTTGGTTGGCTGTCCTGCTGGTCCTCGGAGGACCACGATGGTTGGTTGATGGAACAAAGGAAAAGAACAAGAAGAAGAAAAAAAAGTAAACATAAAAGCAAAAGAAAATAAAAGGAAAAAAATATTAGAAATAACAAGTTGTCACATCAGTGTCAATTGTGCCACATAGGGTGGTCGGTCCTAACTAGATCGTCACACTAGTGATTTCTGGCCAAAATGATCGTAAAGACCAAATTGACAAATAATTAAAAGGGTTAGGACTAAATTCGCACAATTGAAATATTTTGGACTAAATTGGCAGCCCTACAATAATATTAGTTCTTTTTTGTATAAATTTCCTTAGGATAAAGGATCTTTGTCTCGAAGTCTCTTCATAGCTTTATGTTTCATTGAAAGTGAAAAATATATGTTGAACAAAAATTGTATTGATTAAGGTGGATTACAAGGCTAGATATTTTCCAAACCAAATGAAATTTTAGGTGGATTGTCAAGGGAAAATCAAGGACTAATATTAACAAAATCTTGATTTCTTATTATTAATAGGAGAAAATGTGATTTTCTAAAGAAACCACAAAAAGGGCCGCACCATTTTTAAATAGTATGTTAGACATACCCTCAAGCTAAATAGAGAAATGATTATGTGGCTATTCTTAATTTACCATAGCATAACAGTTTTAGGTGACTGACTATGACAGTAATAGATATTATAGGCCACAAATTTTTTAAGGAGTAGACCCCGATTTCTAATTATTTGCTCTTTTTATTATGCAACGCGAAATGGGCCGTTAATCTCACAGTAGAATAAAAATGGTCACATAATCATTTCTCATACTATTATTGTGACAGTCTGATTTTCCTATCATTTCGAGACCTATGACTGTAAGATATTTATCGAAGTATTTCAGTTATATCTCGCACTGATCCGATCAGTCACGAGTTAACTAACCAAACGGGAAAGGCTAACGCGCAACCAGGTACGTAGACCTAGGAAATTCTAGCGGAAAACGGCATTTTGACCATAAGGATCGTCGAGAGATATTTAGAACCGAGGCCGATCAAAGAATGATTAAAGGATTCATTGCTAGCGTCATACGATTGGAACGCAGGTGATGCCGCTTAACCAACATATGATTTGCAAATTTTTCCTAAATCGATTTATGACGATCGCGGCCGTCGAGACTAGTAATAGACCCTTGAGATTACATGACAACCAAAATCGCCGTAGTTTGGATTTTCCTAAGTGTGATGAGAATCACAGAGTCGATACGCGTAACGTTCGCAAACCGCCCGTTAGTTCGAGATAAATCGAAATTACAACGACGAGAAATCGATCACGATATGGGATCTCGGAAATGGAAAATGGAAATGAAGAATTGTAACAAGGAGCTTGGATTGGACGACGCCTAATCGAGGATGAAAATTGATGGAAAAAATGGATTTTCGGACGAATGATGTGAAAAGATGATTTTGCCCCCGGAGTGTCGACCTTGCCTTTTAACCGGACAATGGCATTTTGGTCATTTGATCTCCCCCATGTGGCAGCCAAAAATTGGAAAAAAATTGCAGCCCTTGGATAAAGTCTTGAATGACTAGAGGACAAGTGTCAAAGGATTAGCCATGGTCATTAATTGTTCACCTTTTAACTTACCATTCTCCTTATTTGACCTCAATAATTTAGAGTGGACTCCTTACTCTTCTCCTTCAGCAGATCATCTCCTCACATGGCCACCATCTTCATCTCCTTCTTCGTTTCTTCTTCATTTCACGAGCAGAACAACTTGCAGCTCGTCCAGAAACTGCCGCTGACTTCACCGCCGTATAGTGTCGCGACCGTCGACCTTCAGCCTTCGAGTTAGCCATCACCGTGAAGATCATCCTCTTGCCGAAATTTTCCAAGTGGAATCGCGTCGATTGGTCACCTGTGGAAGTCTGGCCTGCCAATCTCCCGCGAGTCGACGGAAACTGACTCAACAGGAGGTAGGCTTCGGTTTGTGTTTAGTTAGACCCCTTAATGGACGAATTTTAAGTTCAAATTTTGTGGACGCCTAGTAGACTTGTATATTGTGTTGATGTCAAATTTTGGACGAAATTGGGTAATGTCTTGACCTCGATCCATTGTGGTATTTGAAGGATAGAATCTGTCCATCTGCAGACCAGGAGGAGTTGGCGCCTTTCAAGGTTCATTTGGTGTCGTCTTGAGCTGAAATTTTCGGTGATGCCCCTTATTACATAGAACTTTGTGTTAGCAAGGATATTGGTGGATAAATTGAGGAATTGGGTTGAGTTTGGGACTGATTGAGCTAGAATGGAACAGAACAGGGGGTACCCTGTTTCGGTTCTATTTTGTTGAGCTAGTGAGGGCTGTTCATGTTGGATTTGAGCCTTATTTTCATCGTTGAGACGTACTAGGACGTCTATTATTGTGTTATTGAGGTTTATGTCTCGTGGTTTGAGGATTGGGCAAAGAAAAATTGACGAATCGATCGATTTTCACTAGGTTTGCTGCTGCCCTGTTCTGGAAATTGCTGAAGCTGAATAATTAAAGTACTTGTGGAGTGAATTTTTTTGAATTGAGCTTGAGGTAAGGAAGTTCTAAACCTTGCTTAGGGGGACTGGACTCGATTGGGTAAATTGATTGGGGATTATGCTAGTTTATGGTGAAATGGGCCATGTGCGTTCATGTGGTGTGTCATTTGTTTGAACGCTTGTTGAATGTGCATGATATGAATTGATCGCCACTACTGACCGTTGAAATTGATTGTCTCGCATGCTCTAGATTGCTAGCTCCATACATGAGTTTGTATTTAATCCGGAAATCTTGATTGTGATGAGTCATGGCATGTCGGGAAGTTGTGGTACTCTGAGGCGATCTAGTCACGTGTCGAACGTCGTTAAATACCCTGAGGTGCCTATATGACACGGGGTTAAGGAGTGGTGAAAAGCACTGATGCGAAGTAGTCGCGGAATTGAAATGGTTAGTATCCTAACGCGTTAAGGCCCGTGCTTGATTGAACAGGAAGTCGGGAAGAAAGGAAGGTGTGGTATGGCTTTGTGAAGCATGCTTGGCTAATATAAAGGGATCTAATGCTTTGAGTGCTTGATTGATATTGAATGATATTCATGTTTGAATATATGGTTGTTGGATGCGTTATGTGAATGCTTGTGCATGTCGTTCACATTTGTCTTCGCCTGAATGTACGGTCAGTCTAACCTAGGGTTAGGACTTATCTTACTGAGATGTCGATCTCACCCCGTTGAGGGACCTTACTTTTTAGATCCTAGACGAGAAAATGCTACCGACCAAGCTAGGTGATCCTGTTGAGGATATGGAGCAGGCCGAAGACACTAGTACCTCTTAGAGTGTTAATTGCTAGACGTCTTTTTGGAGGGTCTTTTAGAAGTGACGGCCATGTGTTAGGGCCTAGTGGTTTACTTTTGTTCACCCTTTTGTTTTCGTCTCAAGCTTGTGGTGTGAGCTAGTTCTTGGTCTCTCATGTATAGACTTGTCTCTTGATGGTGTAAAAAGGTCTTTTATTTTGCCCCGCATCTCATTCTCTTATTTTATTATAAGGGTGAGTTCGTAGTGGTGAAGATTTATTTTTCTTTAAGTCTTCCGTTGCGAGTCCCTTTTCCTTTGGCCGTATTAGAGGGATGTCCTGGGACAGGTACTACGGCAGGTTGCGGATGTGCGCTCTCGTAAGGGACGCGGAACGTGACATCCTAGTTAAGTGGTATCATAGCGAGATTTAGCTCGATCCAAGTGATTGAGGATTGGAGTAATAAGGAGGAATGAGATCTGGGGTGATTGGGTAGCGAGACCGTAGGAAGGGTTGACTAGAGTAAGTTAAGCAATGCATGGCATATGAGTGGCACATGTGTTTGGCATCATGAAAGTGGCATGGTTATGCGGATTGGATGTAACCAAGCTTTGTACTAAGTGTGTGCATTGAATGTGGATGCTTGCTTGGTGAAACATTGAATATTTCATTTAAGTGTGTGGCACGACTCAGTATTTTTAATGATTGTGTATCCTGAAATGTTGTACTTTTGAGATTGTTTGGGAATGGTTACTCTAAAGTGGATGCTGCTAGCGGTGTAGCATGGAACCACTAGGTTGGGATGGTTGGTCTAAGTTTTTAATTACGTGGCGGAATTATAGTGGTGCAGGGAGTTTAAGGATGAGTGATCGACCTGTGCGACGCAAAAGACCCAGTGCTAGGGCTTCTAGTTCGAGGCCACCTACGGTAGAGAATCCTGGAATGGGTGATGTAATGAGAGCTTTGGAACGAATAGGGAATCTGTTAGATAGACAGGCTTAGGATAGAGATGTTGATATCACTCAAGCTGTTGGTGCCGCCTTGACTGCTGTGAATGTGGCGACTGGTACCAATGCATAGGGCGGAGGTAGCGGTAGCAGTGGTCAGGGCGTTGGAACTAGTAATGCGCAAGTTAATGTAAATGCTGGCAAAAGTATGGGAGTGGGTAATGTGCTGGGTAATACCATCGTACCTAGAGACATGGGTCAGTTAGTTGAACAGTTTGTGAAGTTGAGGCCACTCCAGTTCAATGGGACTGGCGATCCCGAGTTGGCACCTAGATGGATAGAAAAGCTTGAGAAGACTTTCAGAGTTCTAAAATGTAATGACGAGGAAAAAGTGCTGTTAGCGGTTTACCAGCTAGAGGGTACCGCTAATGACTGGTGGAATGCTACAAAGGATGGATTATTTCCTGAGGGCACGGCTTTGAATTGGACTGTTTTTGCTACAGCTTTTAATGATAAGTACTTCTTGGAGACTGCACGAGACAGTAAGCTGGTAGAATTCCAGAATTTACGTCAAGGGAACATGACAGTGGATCAATATGAAGCTGAGTTTGCTAGGTTGTCGAGGTATGCACCGCGTTATGTTGAGGATCCGCTAGAAAAGGCGCGGAGGTTTCGAGATGGGTTAAGACCTGAACTTCGCAGCCAGCTAGTGACTGTGAATCTAAGAACTTATAAGGAAATTTATGAGCAAAACCAGATGATAGAACGGGATATGAGGGAAAGAGCAACCGTGTCTGGATCGCGATTCACGCCTTTTCGAGATAATCGCCAGTTGGGTAAGAGACCAATGACTAATCCTAAGCAATTTGTTCCGCCCGTGAGGAGGAATATTGGTAAGCCGCAACATCAGTCCAATTTTAACTGCCGCTTGTGCGGAAGGAGACATGGAAACGGACCTTGCCCAACCAGGATGAGCGCGTGCTTCAATTGTGGACAAATGGGACATCATCCGAGGACCTGTCCTAATCAAGTTCCGGGACCCAGACCTCAAGGACCGAGGCCACAGGCAAGACCCCCAACTACTGCCCCTCAGAATGAATTGAATCGATCGCCAGCTCCGGGGCGAGTTTATGCTGTAGCACGAGGCGAAGCAGAGAATGCGCCCGGTGTGGTCACAGGTATGGTTCACTTGTGCGACCAAGTAGCTTATGCGTTATTTGATCCTAGAGCCTCGCATTCCTTTGTGTCTACTCGTTTTGCTGATATGGTTGATATGAATTTGAAGCCTTTGAATGTGATCTTGCACGTTACTACTCCGCTAAAGGATAAAGTGATAGTTTCGCTAGGTTGGACGGATTGCAAGATAATCATAGATGGTAGAGAGGAAAGGATAGACTTGGCGGTACTGCCTATGTTTGATTTTGATGTGATTATTGGGATGGATTAGTTAAATAGACAAAAAGCTGTAGTCGACTGTGGTGAAAGGGTAATCCGTTTTTATCCGGATGGTCGCCCTAGCTATGAATTTAAGGGAAGTCGTGGAGGGACTTCCATTCCTTTGGTTTCGTCGCTTGAAGCGACAAGGATGTTAGATGAGGGATGCCGAGCTTATTTGGCTGCGGTAGTTGATACGACGGTTGAAGAGCCGAAATTGGAAAATATAACCGTAGTATGTGAATTTCCCGATGTGTTTCCCCAAGAACTACCTGGATTGCCACCTGAGCGTGAGATCGAGTTTGTAATTGAGTTAGCTCCTGGGACGGAGCCAATTTCGAAGGCACCTTACCGAATGGCGTTATCGGAGTTGAAAGAGTTGAAAGTACAGTTACAGGAGTTGCTTGATAAAGGATTTATTAGGCCTAGTGCTTCGCCATGGGGGGCACCAGTGTTATTTGTGAGGAAAAATGATGGATCCTTGCGTTTGTGTATAGATTACAGGCAATTGAACCAGGTGACCGTTAAGAACAAGTATCCATTGTCAAGAATCGATGACCTGTTCGATCAGTTGCAGGGAGCTTCAGTGTTCTCTAAAATAGACTTGAGAACGGGATATCATCAGTTGAAGATTAAACAGGAAGATATTCCGAAAACTGCTTTCAGGACGAGATATGGACACTATGAATTTACAGTGATGCCTTCTGGTTTAACGAATGCTCCAGCTGCATTCATGGATATGATGCATCGAGTGTTTAATGAGTACCTCGATCGTTTCGTTATAGTATTTATTGATGACATTCTAATTTATTCAAGAAGTAACGAGGAACATGAAAAGCACTTGAGAATTGTTTTGCAGACTTTGAGGGAACACTCACTTTGTGCCAAGTTTAGAAAATGTGAGTTTTGGTTGAACAAAGTGGCGTTCCTTGGACATATAATATCTGGTGAAGGGATCTCTGTGGATCCTACGAAAATTGAAGCAGTGATAAATTGGCCTAAACCAACGACAGTTACGGAAGTTCGAAGTTTTCTGGGATTGGCTGGTTATTATAAGCGTTTCATGGAAAAGTTTTCGTCTATAGCTATGCCATTAACGCAGCTAACTAAGAAGTCTGCGAAGTTTGAATGGACGGACAAATGTGAAAAGAGTTTTCATGAGCTTAAGCATCGTTTGACGACAGCACCGGTTCTCACGATACCTTCTGGACCTGGAGGCTTTGACATTTATAGTGATGCGTCGTTGAAAGGTTTGGGGTGTGTATTAATGCAGCACGGAAGGGTAGTAGCCTATGCTTCGAGGCAATTGGGACCCCACGAGTTAAATTATCCGACGCATGATTTGGAACTAGCTGCGATTGTCTTTGCTTTAAAAATCTGGAGGACCTACTTATGCGCCGAAAGGTTTCAAATTTATACGGACCATCAGAGTTTGAAGTACCTATTTTCTCAGAAGGAGTTGAATATGAGGCAGCGTCGATGGATGGAGTTGCTTAAGGATTACGATTGCGAATTCTTGTACCATCCTAGGAAGGCGAATAGAGTTGCCAATGCACTCAGTCGGAAGTCTAGCATCGCGTATTTAATGGTTAAAGGATGGTCTGTGCTTGAAAAGTTGAGGGACTCTGAGTTCAAATTAGAAGTGGACCGGTTGACGAGTTTGGTAGCGACTTTGAGAATTGAACCGGAAATTCAAGAAAGAATAAAAGTTTTGCAGACTATAGATCCTGAAATCTAGAAAATTCTTAGTATGGATGAGACGAAGAGGAAAGACGATTTCCAGGTAACTGAGGAAGGAATTTTAAAATTTCGTGGACGTCTCTGAGTGCCTAATGACGAGGAGCTTAAGGAAAGAATTCTGTCCGAAGCTCACCAGAGTAATTATAGTATTCACCCGGGTAATACAAAGATGTACCAGAACTTGCGTCAGCACTATTGGTGGAACGGTATGAAAGTGGACGTAGCAAAGCATGTGGCGAAGTGTCTAACGTGTCAGCAAGTAAAAGCACAACAATGTAAGCCCGGCGGATAACTACAACCTTTGGAAATTCCAGAATGGAAATGGGAGCACGTAACTATGGATTTTGTTATGGGACTACCGCGGAGTCAAAGGGGACATGATTCAATTTGGGTAGTCGTGGATAGATTAACCAAGTCTGTGCACTTCATTCCTGTGAAAAAGGATTTTGCAATGGACAAGTACACTGAGTTGTATATGAGACAGATTGTAAGACTACATGGAGTGCCGATCACGATTACGTCGGATCGAGATCCGAAGTTTACGGCTAATTTCTGGAAAAGTCTTCAAGACGCCTTGGGAACCAGATTACAATTTAGCACGGCGTATCATCCGCATACTGATGGACAATCGAAAAGGACGATTCAAACGCTCGAGGACATGTTGCGAGCGTGCGTTATAGATTTTAAAGGAGAATGAGAAGATCACTTGCACTTGGTGGAGTTCACATATAATAACAGTTATCAGCAAAGTATTAGAATGGCGCCATTTGAAGCATTGTATGGCAGAGCTTGTAGGACTCCGTTGTGCTGGGATGAAGTGGGAGAAAGAAGCATCACTGGCCCAGAATTGGTAGAACAGTCAGTGGAAACGGTAAAAGTAATCCGAGAAAGGTTGAAAACAGCGCAGAGTCGCCAGAAAAGTTATGCTGATAAGCGACGTAAGCCACTAGAGTTTCAAGTTGGCGACCATGTTTTCCTCAAGATATCGCCTATGCGAGGTATATCTCGATTTGGAAAGAAAGGGAAATTGAGTCCGAGGTATATAGGACCATTTGAAATTTTGGAAAGGATCGGGACTTTAGCCTACAGACTTGCCTTACTGTCGAATTTGTCCTAGGTACATAATGTGTTTCATGTGTCGATGCTACGGAAGTACGAGCCAGACCCTACGCATGTTTTGGATTACGAGACTATAAAATTGGACGACAAAGTTTCATATATAGAAAGGCCTGTCAGAATTAAGGAGTTTAAGGAACACGTTTTGAGGAACATGACGGTATCGCTAGTTAAAGTAGTTTGGTAGCATCATGGAACTGAAGGCGCTACGTGGGAGAACGAAGAGGCAATGAGGCGTCAATACCCCCATTTGTTTGATTAGTGGATTGTAACAAATTTCGAGGATGAAATTTTTGTAAGGGGGAAGAGCTGTGACAGTCTGATTTTCCTGTCATTCCGAGACCTATGACTGTAAGATATTTATCGAAGTATTTCAGTCATAACTCGCTCTGATCTGATCAGTCACGAGTTAACTAACCGAAGGGAAAGGCTAACGCGCAACGAGGTACGTGGACCTAGGAAATTCGAGCGGAAAATGGTATTTTGAACATAAGGATCGTTGAGGGATATTTAGAACCGAGGCCGATCAGAGAACGATTAAGGGATTCATTGCTAGCGTCATACGATTGGAACGCGGGTGATACCGCTTAACCAACGTATGATTTGCAAATTTTTCCTAAATCGATTTATGACGATCGCGGCCGTCGGGATTAGTAATAGGCCCTTGAGATTACATGACAACCAAAATCGCCGTAGTTTGGATTTTCCTAAGTGTGATAAGAATCACAGAGTCGATACGCGTAACGTTCGCAAAAGCCACCCGTTAGTTCGAGATAAATCGAAATTACAACGACGAAAAATCGATCACGTTATGGGATCTCGAAAATGAAAAATGGAAATAAAGAATTGTAATAAAGAGCTTGGATTGGACGACGCCTAATCGAGGATGAAAATTGATGGAAAAAATGGATTTTCGGACGAATGATGTGAAAAGACGATTTTGCCCCCGGAGTGTCGACCTTGCCTTTTTAACCGGACAAGGGCATTTTGGTCATTTGATCTCCCCCATGTGGCAGCCAAAAATTGGAAAAAAATTGCAGCCCTCGGATGAAGTCTTGAATGACTAGAGGACAAGTGTCAAAGGATTAGCCATGGTCATTAATTGTTCACCTTTTAACCTACCATTCTCCTCATTTGACCTCAATAATTTAGAGTGGACTCCTTACTCTTCTCCTTCAGCAGATCATCTCCTCACGTGGCCACCATCTTCATCTCCTTCTTCGTTTCTTCTTCATTTCACGAGCAGAACAGCTTGCAGCTCGTCCAGAAACTGCCGCTGACTTCACCGCCGTCCAGTGTCGCGACCTTCGACCTTCAGCCTTCGAGCCACCCATCACCGCGAATATCATCCTCTTGCAGAAATTTTCCAAGTGGAATCGCGTCGATTGGTCACCTGTGGAACTCTGGCCGGCCAATCTCCTGCGAGTCGACCGAAACTGACTCAACAGGAGGTAGGCTTCGGTTTGTGTTTAGTTAGACCACTTAATGGATGAATTTTAAGCTCAAATTTTGTGGACGCCTAGTAGACTTATATATTGTGTTTCTGTCGAATTTTGGACGAAATTGGGTAATATCTTGACCTCGATCCATTGTAGTATTTGAAGGACAGAATCTGTCCATCTGCAGACCAAGAGGAGTTGGCGCCTTTCAAGGTTCATTTAGTGTCGCCTTGAGCTGAAATTTTCGGTGAGGTCCCTTATTACATAGAACTTTGTGTTAGCAAGGATATTGGTGGATAAATTGAGGAATTGGATTGAGTTTGGGACTGATTGAGCTAGATTGGAACATAACAGGGGGTACGCAGTTTCGATTTTGTTTTGTTGAGCTGGTGAGGGCTGTTCATGTTAGATTTGAGCCTTATTTTCATCGTTGAGATGTACTAGGATGTCTATTGTTGTGTTATTGAAGTTTATGTCTCGTGGTTTGAGAATTGGGTGAAGAAAAATTGACGAATCGATCGATTTTCACTAGGTTTGCTGCTGCCCTGTTCTGGAAATTGCTGAGGCTGAATAATTGAAGTACTTGGGGAGTGAATTTTTTTAAATTGAGCTTAAGGTAAGGAAGTTCTAAACCTTGGTTGGGGGGACTGGACTCGATTGGGTGAATTGATTGGGGATTATGCTAGTTTATGGTGAAATGGGCCATGTGCGTTCATGTGGTGTGTCATTTGTTTGAACGCTTGTTGAATGTGCATGATATGAATTGATCGCCACTACTGACCGTTGAAATTGGTTGTCTCGCATGCTCTAGATTGCTAGCTCCATACGTGAGTTTGTATTTAATCCGGAAATCTTGATTGTGATGAGTCCTGGCATGTCGGGAAGTTGTGGTACTCTGAGGCGATCTAATCGCGTGTCGAACATCGTTAAATACCCTGAGGTGCCTATATGACACGGGGTTGGGAAGTTGCGAGATACCCTGAGGGGCCTATATGACACGGGGTTGAGGAGTGGTGAAAAGCACTGATGCGAAGTAGTCGCGGAATTGAAATGGTTAGTATCCTGACGCGTTAAGGCGTGTGCTTGATTGAACAGGAAGTCGGGAAGAAAGGAAGGTGTGGTATGGCTTTGTGAAGCATGCTTGGCTAATATAAAGAGATCTGATGCTTTGAGTGCTTGATTGATATTGAATGATATTCATGTTTGAATATATGGTTGTTAGATGCATTATGTGAATGCTTGTGCATGTCGTTCACATTTGTCTTCGCCTGAGTGTACGGTCAGTCTAACCTAGGGTTAGGACTTATCTTACTGAGATGTCGATCTAACCCCGTTGAGGGACCTTACTTTTCAGATCCTAGACGAGAAAATGCTACCGACCAGGCTAGGTGATCCCGCTGAGGATATGGAGCAGGCCGAAGACACTAGTACCTCTTAGAGTGTTAGTTGCTAGACGTCTTTTTGGAGGGTCTTTTGGAGGTGATGGCCATGTGTTAGGGCCTGGTGGTTTACTTTTGTTCACCCTTTTGTTTTGGTCTCAAGCTTGTGGTGTGAGCTAGTTCTTGGTCTCTCATGTATAGACTTATCTCTTGATGGTATAAAAAGGTCTTTTATTTTGCCCTGCATCTCATTCTCTTATTTTATTATAAGGGTGAGTTTGTAGTGGTGAAGATTTATTTTTCTTTAAGCCTTCCGTTGCGAGTCCCTTTTCCTTTGGCCGTATTAGAGGGATGTCCTGGGACAGGTACTACGGCAGGTTGCGGATGTGCGCTCTCGTAAGGGAAGCGGAACGTGACAATTATGCTAGTAAAGTCCAACTAAATTTATATCTCATAGAGGAGTTCGAAAGGAAAGAAATATTCGATGGTAGGCATAGAAATCTTGAAATGGCAACCACTGATTACATTGAGAAAACACGACCAAATATATAAGACGACAACACCTTTTGGACGCTCGTGGAGCCGAAGACGGAGCAGGAGCCCGAGGCGAGACAGCTTTCGCGTGAGTATTGTCGGTTTTACACTCCCAATCGCTGGGCAAGCCCGGATGTCACGTGCTCGACATGCTCGAGGTACTCGGGCCAATCTTGTCTAAGACGTGTCATCCACGGGTGGTTCAGTACAGCACCGTTCGATGTACCTTCTAATTGAAACTATGCTCAAGTCATGACGATCAAAACCAATTGTCATCGATTCTCTTGAATGCATTTTAAATCTGTAGAAGTAGGAGTAGTTCCGTATTTTCCCAAAGCTAGTTATTTTCAATGTCTCCAGCAACTTTGGAGGATGTCCATATAAGACTCTTTGATGTGTGCTTGTGAATAGGCCGGTATCCTAGTCTAGTGAACAATGGTAATGTTACAGTATTTGGGAAAGGATACTAACAATATGCAATGTAGTACGTTTATTGCTTACTTCTTGAAAAGAAAAATGCTTACAGCATATGCTCTTTTAAAGAGCTAATACACGGCAGTTAACAGCATAAAAGAAAGTGCTCCACTAACTTGATCTTCACTTCTACAGTAGATGAGATCGATGACTCCTTCCTTCGTGAGGTCCCTTAAGAAGTGAAACTTCACATCTATATGTTTGCTTCTTCCATGTAAAACTGGATTTTTGGAGAGCTTTATTGCTGAACTATTGTCACAATAAATTGCAATAGGTCCTTGACTCTTGAAATGAAGTTCTTCAAGAATTTTCCTCAACCAAAAAGCTTGGCAAGCACATGAAGTTGCAGCAACAAATTCAGCTTCAGATGTTGATAAAGTAACAATCGGCTACTTCTTTGATGACCATGAAATAGCTCCCGAACCCAACATAAATAAATATCCAGAAGTGCTCCTTCTATCATCTTGATCTCCAGCATAATCACTATCAGTGAAGCCCATCGAGATTGAGTTTTCTCCCTTCTTGTAGAGCAGCCCAAAGTCAGTTGTACCTTGCAAGTATCGAAAAATTCTCTTGGCGGCAAAGAGATGCATCTCAGTAGGATTCTCCATGTACCTGCTTATAAGACTCACAAGATACATTATATCTGGCCTTGTTGTAGTCAAATACATCAAGCTTCCCACAATTTGCTTGTACATAGTGCTGTCAACTCTCTTTCCTTCGGAATCTTTCACTAACTTCAAACCCGCCTCAGTTGGTGTGCTAGAAGGATTACAATTCTTCATTTGGAACCTGTCTAGAATGTCTTGCACATATTTTCTTTGTGAAATAAAAATTCCACCAGAAAATTGAACAACTTTTATCCCAAAAAAATAGTGCATCTTTCCAAGATCAGACATATCAAATTCAAGCATAATAGACTGTTTAAATTTTTCAATCATGGCACTATCATTTCCAGTATAAATCAAATCATCCACATATAGACAAACAATAAACATCTTCCCTCCATCTCCAGTTTTGACATAAAGTGTATGCTCATATGGACACTTTTGGAGACCTTCCTTTAGAAAATAGGCCTCTATACGACTATACCAAGCCCTTGGAGCTTGTTTCAGTCCATATAAAGCCTTGTTTAGTTTATACACCTTGTGCTCACTTCCAAACTTTACATAACCTGGAGGTTGATCAATAAATACTTGTTCTTCCAAGTTGCCATGTAAAAATACTCACGTCCAACTGGAAGATAGGCTATGAGTTTTGCGCCGCCAGTACGATCACCATTCTGATTGTGTCATGTCAGGCAACTGGAGCAAAGACTTCTTTGTAGTCAATGCCGAACTCTTGCTTGTAGCCTTTTGCAACTAAGCGAGCTTTGTACTTATCAACTTCACCATTCTCCTTTAGCTTCGTCTTGTACACCTACTTCACACCAATGGTCTTTTGCCCTTTTGGAAGCTCTGTCAACTCCCAAGTACTATTTCTTTCAATGGCTGCAATTTCAGCATCCATCGCCTTTTGCCATTTTGGTTCTTTAACGGCATCTTTAAAAGCTAATGAATCGCAATCTGAAAATAGAGCAAAATGAGTAAGGGGGTCTTCAGTTTGGTCAATCCCGGTTACCTCATAATCAGTCATCCATGCAGGCCTTCTTTTAACTCGTTGAGGTCGTTGTTCATCTTATGTTTTAGAGGTTAAAATGCATTCATTGATTGCTGGTTGTTGCTCATTTTCTTCAGGTTGTGCATTCTCTCCAAAGGCTGCTGCATTTTTTCTCCATTTTCTCCATCAAAATCAACTTGTATTTGTCGTTCAACATCGTTTTCATCCCAAATCCATAATCGCTCTTCATCAAAAATCACGTCACGACTGATGACTATTTTCTTGGTGAGAGGATTATACAATTTGTACGCTTTTGACTGCTCACTAACACCAAGAAAAAAAAAAAATTTCACCTTTGTCATCAAGCTTGCTCCTCCTCTAATCTGGAATGTGGACAAATGCTATGCAACGAAAGATTTTGAAATGCTCAACACTTAGTATGTGTCCACTCCAGGCTTCTTCAGGCGTGATGTTTTGAACAGCAAGTGTGGGGCTCTTATTCAATACTTGAATGCTCCAATTGGCAGCTTCAGGCCAAAAACTTCTTGGGACACCGCTTCTTGCCAAAATGGTTCGTACCATGTTCACAATCGTGCGATTCTTCCTCTCTGCAACGCCATTCTGCTGCTGCGTATAAGCTACTGTGAGCTGTTTTTGAATTCCATGAGTCTCACAAAAATTTACGAATTCTTGTGAGTTATATTCTCCACCGCGATCGCTGTGAAGAGTCTTTATAAGTATGCCTACTTCTTTTTCGACTAGTAGCTTGAAGTTTTTGAAAGCTAGAAAAGCTTCAGACTTCTCCTGTAGAAAATAGACCCAAGTTCTCCAACTATAATCATCAATGAACGTTATAAAATAACGTTTACCGCCGTTTGATGTCGGATTAATGGGTCTGCATAAGTTTGAATGGATCAGTTCCAACACCTTCTTCTCTCTACATGTTTTTCCTTTCAGAAACGGATCTTGATGTTGTTTGCCAACAACGCATTCTTCACAAACTTGAGAAGGACTTCGAATTTGCAGAAGACCCGTCACCATATTCTTTTGCTGCAACGTTTTTAGACCACCAAAATTCAGATGTCCATAGCGAAAATGCCACAACCAGGGTTCGTCTTTCAATCTCGTAGAGAAGCACCATTGGGTGGTGTTATCGAGATATAGTTGAAACATCCGATTTGTTGTCACATTGACTTGAGCAATTAAGCCCAACTTTTCATCTTGAATGCGACGAACTCCATCTTTGATAGAGATCTCATATCCCTTCTCTTGTAATTGACCAATGCTAAGCAAGTTGGTTTTCTAATCTAGAACAAAGTAAACGTGAGAAATAATCTGAGTAGAGTTCTCCTTAGTGTGGATCTTAACGTTGCCTTTGCTCATGACAGAAACTGAAGATTTGTCACCAAACATCACAGTGTTACGGAACGATTCATCCAAGTCTGAAAATACAGACTTATCTCCACACATGTGGTTGCTGCAGCCAGCATCTAAATACCACAAATTGTGATGAACTTCCTCTTTTGCATGACAGGCCATCAAAAGCAAAACTTCTTCTACTTTCTCTGCAAAATTTGATTTTATACCACGATTTTTGTTGAGATTAGTTCTACATTCAGACTTGTAATGGCCATACCTGTGACATCTATAACATTCAACATTTGACTTGTCGACAGGCTTCGATTTGTTACCATTTGAATAGTTGTTGTCACGGCCTTTCGCTTTCCATTTTGAATCAGTAGCATGATCCTCATTTGATTTCTGGTGTGAATCTTTGTCCTTCCATCTCCCTTTCCCACGATCAAGACCTTTTGGGTTGGCTACTACCTTTAATGCTTGTTCCTCTTTATCTTGCTGGACAATTTTTTGCTCATGAACCAGCAGAGAACTCTGCAACTCATCAATTGAAGGTTCATCAATATCTTTAGATTATTCTATAGCACAAACAACGAAATTAAATTTCGGTGCCATTGATCTAAGAATCTTCTCGATGATGGTGACGTCCTCCATCTTCTCGCCATGGATCCGCATCTTGTTAGCGACCGTCATTGTTCTCGATAAATAATCAGTAATGGATTCGCCGGTCTTCATGCGTAAATTCTCAAATTCCGTCTGAAGCCCTTGAAGTTGCACGCGCTTCGCCTTCGCGTTCCCTTGATACTTTTTCTTCATTGCATCCCAAATATGCTTGGAGGTGTCTTTGCAAAGACTTGTCTCCAAGGTTGATCGATCGATAGCTTGAAAAAGGTAGTTCTTGACTTTGAAATCCTTTAGCTTCAATGCATCTAAGTCAACTATTTGTGTATCCGTCAACACCACTCCAATCGCTAGTTCTGCTACTCCAGAATCGACGACATGCCAGTACTCTTTGGACCGCAGGAAATTCTCCATCAACATGCTCCAATGATCATAGTGACCATCAAAGCGAGGGATAGCTGGCTAAACAAAATTATCAGTGGCCATTGAAAAATTGCTGCTGCAAAATAAAACAGAGTGAGTAAAATAGATACTGCTGCAATTATCTCACGAAGATATCTCACATCTTAACCTCTCATTTTTTTTAACTCACTCTTCTCACAACCAAGCTCTGATACCACTGTTACAGTATTTGGGAAAGGATACTAACAATATGCAATGAAGTATGTTTGTTGCTTCTTGAAAAACAAAATGCTTACAACAGATGCTCTTTTAAAGAGCTAATACACGGCATTTAACAACATAAAAGAAAGTGCTCCACTAACTCCTAAAAACCAGCAACTTGCAGAAACTACCTATGACTTGATAAACACAAATCCATGTTCAGCGCTACTGAAAATAAACTCTTAAAAACTAGGACACTAAACAACTGACAACAAAAATAATCCACGTGACTCAACGGGTAATACGCATCGGCCAGTCCTTGGACCAAGGCCACCGGCTAGGACCACGACTCTGAGCCTTGCATGGAACAACGGGACAGGGATGTAACCATGTCGTTACAGGATTCTGGATAACACCACGTTAGGATTTTTTAAAAAAGTTCAGATGACTAGGAGTGACCAAATTGTCTGACCCACCAAATAGTAGATACATTGATGGAGGAACAGTATCAGGTACATTTAAGGAGGAAGACCATTTTAAGATCATGGTCTTCTCCTTCCTCGCAAGCCCACCAACACTAAATGTTTCCCTCGACACAGATCGGAGGAAATCACGGTAATCGCAGCTCGACTTTTCTGCCTATCCGGCATATCTTGGCTCGAGCTCAATCTCATTTGATTCCAAGAACCAAAAAATGGATGCTCGGTCCTCTGCGGAGGTTGAATATCCCGTCGTACTTACCCAGTATGCGAAGTTGCTCGAGTTCAATCCCTGTGGCAAGAATTAGGGGTATGTTCAATCCAATCGCCAACTATCTATCGTGAGGATGTCGGATGTCTAAGTGCCAATCTAGAGTTCCATTCTCGCCTGAAAAATTGACTTCCACTTCATTCGAGATCATCATCCATCAAAAGGATCACTTCCGAGTTTCTCACGTTTCAACTACTGACCAACTTGCAGAAGCACTCGCCAAGATCGTTACCCGGACAATGACACCCTTCATCACGATCGAAGGTTGGACTCTCCCATCGTTGTCACGACCGAAATAGAGAGTGACATTGGCTTCGTGAGGCATCCGCCATGGAAAAGAATATCGGCCTCAAAACTACAATACATTACATAGTGATTAGGTTGCGACCGGCACGACCTTGGCGATTGTCAATGCCGGTGGTGCCAACAAGAAGAGAGAAAGGATACGAAGTTCCGCCATGGCCCTAGAATCTCAAGATGGTAGGATCACGGCCAGATATGCAGGAAAGCTGGTTGGCAAACGTTAAAAAGTGGTTGGTAGTGTTGAGATCCATGTATTAGTTGTATTAAGAAAATTTCACTTCGTAGAGTGGGGCGTGGAGTAGTTACCATATCATGTTGACCCACAACTCGTTAATGGTGGGTTTGGTAGGATATATTGGTGGGCTCAAACTTATGCTATCTCTTGGCAATTATCTTCGGTGAAAAGTATCCAGATTCCACCGAGTGCTCCCAACAAATGGAGGAAAATCACATAAAAAGTCTTAAACCTATAATTCAGTCTTAAAGTTTTTTTTTTAGTCAATTCAATCATGAATCTTTTGCATTTGTGCTAAACTCAGTCCATTTAGCCAACTGACGATGATGTGGCCAATTTTACGCCACAATGGGTGGGGGTAAGAGGGGAAAAAAAGATAAAAAAGAAAAAGAGTTAAAAAAATATGGAAAAAATTTGAGAAGTATTAAAATGTTATTAAAAATTATCCACGAAAGCATCGACCGGCTAAATGAACTTTGAATTGGCACAAACACAAAATGTTTAAGACTAAATTGGTAAAAAAAGTCAAGTTTAGGACTGAATTGACACAATTACAATACATTTATGACTTTTTCGGTAAATTTTCTTAATAAATGGTATCGATAAATATGATATTGTTGAGATGCACATATGAGTTATGTTAAAAATATCCCATCAGGGAGTGGATATGATGTGGAATAACTAATACATTCCAATTGGCACATAACTCATCCGTCTATTTTTTTTTTTTTCAATTGAAGTTGAGTCCAGATAGGACGACGGACTTGAACTTAAAGCTCCCCCCTTTGCTGTCTTCCCATGTGAGTCTCTCCGCTGCCAACTCCAAGAGGTAGTCGTGGCATAAAGGTCTCTATTGCGCACTGCAACTAGGTTGTCGGGGCGGTTGATGAGACATTAAAGAACACTTTTACGAGAAAATATCAGACAATACTAGAACAGGCATGGGGACCGTTATCTACATTTTAGATACGTTCCTTGCAACCTATTTACCTTCTTCTTTTTTCCCGTATCTTCACTAGGGACATTAGAACCGAATCGAACCGTTGAAACCCCTAATCTCCAATATAGTTTTATGCTTCTCTGTTCACCACCTCGAAGCCGTCGAGAAATAAACCTTCACGATTTATTCCTTGTTTGGTTCAAGGTAAAAAATGGAATCGCCAACAAAAAGCCTTATTGAAGGACCTCCAAGGCATCTACTCTTTTTTTTTTTGGTCGGAAAAGCTTATATCATAGAAGGAAAATTAAGTCTTACAAGAAAAGCCCAACTTAGGGGCATCAACACATATTAAATTCCAAGGCTTCTACTATGCATGCATGCATTTGAGCATAAAGAAGAAACCCTTATCTACGTGATAGCAAAGCTTATTCGCACACACATTTAACACAAGGATCGACTTCATTCTTGCGATCAATTAATGTCATGTTGAAACTTTATATCATGGGAAACCCCTATTAAAAATTGGATTTGTATCTAACTATATACGCTGTAATATATGTCAAGTATCACGTAAAGCCTGTTTCGAAAGAAATAACCAAATTGAACAGCGATACACTTTTGAGTAATTGTTATAATCCCGTTGTAACGATAGCTCGATTGCCGATAAAAAAATTCTATACGATCCGTTTATAGGACATGTCTATGAGACGCGGTTAAGCATTTTCGTGTCAACCTATTTATGCAGGAACAATAAATTTAGGCTCCCGCTAACACGATAGTCTAACATTACTGTCATCATTTCCGACCCCACGATTTTTCAATTAATGAGTGTTTTACGCAAAATAGGCGATGATGGTATGTGGATCTACGATAAAAAAATAACTGATAGTACTGTTATACTGTAATGTAAGCTTTTTTCATAAATTTTTCGTATTGAGATTGACTTGTTTAACCTATTCGTGACACATTTAAATATGTTTGACTATATAGATTTACTTGTCAACATAATACGGTTAGACACATTTATACACATCTAAACACATTATTTACAAGTCCACATGTAAAAAGTTCATTTTTTTTAAACTAGTTAATTGCGTCGTCTCTTCTAATTGTTTACGAATCATTAGCTTCGACATGATTGATGAACGTATCATGTCAACTTTTAACACGATACATCACGACATGGATCGTCGGGTCAGATGATAGATCTTCGGCGTGTTAGGGTCTTGAGCTTCTGATCAAAAATGTCGCCGCAAATTAAGTGGAGGGCTCATGATTTTGGACGTTGAAATTGGACGGACCCCTTGCGTTTGCGTGACCCCTCAAGTGGAGACGAAATAGAGTGGCGCGTGACAAGGGCGGAAGAGACGAGGTGAGATGTCGAAGTCCACGGCGGGCGTGGCGTCCTTATCCTCATCCTGAGTCCTGACATGTTCTATGTATTTTTTCCTTATGGTCATGATCAGATGGACGCTCTTAAAAGTATAATATGTAATCATAAATATAAAGAATAAAAAACCAAAAATTCCGAACTATACTCACCTCACATTTACCTCAAACCTTTTTTTTTACACCTACAATCTTAAACTTTTACTCGTGCGGCACATGTATCCCAAAATTTCTTTTTGTGAACCCAAAAACTTCAAACTCTTACTCGCATGACACACTCTTCATTATAATTCCTTTAGAAAATACTATTAAAAGCCTTACGTGGCGGCTGACGTGGACGATGGAATGTAAACAAAGCAGATGTGGCACTAACGAGGATCAAGTACGGGTAAATATTTCTTTTTTCAAAATTATTTACCTGGCTTCACAAGAGGACGATTCCCAGTGGCCTCTCTCTCGTTGAATTGAACAAAATAATTGCGCCGTATTCAATTCGTGTTTTCTCTCTCTGTAGACCCCTCCATGTTCTCCCGTGGTCGATGCTCTCTCTCCTTGATGGTTGATTCGTGGTCGAGTCGTTGCTGAATCTCTATTCGAGGGAAAGACTCTCTATCGCCCTCTTTCACGTTGACAACGGCTGAAGCTCTTTCTATGTTATCGTGTCTCCTCCTCCTCCTTTTCCTCCTTTAAACCGTAATTTTTCACGATGTTATCCTCAATCTCTCTCGTGTTCCTGTTCATTTCGCTCGTAAAGCATTGGATTGAAGCTTTTCGGTATGCATGTTAATCCTCAGATCCATGGACCATGGGAGCATGTAGGGATGGCCCGATGGATCTCAAAGCAGCGCTTATAAGCTAGTAAAATGGGACGCTTTAAGGCTGCATATGGATGGTAGCCAGGGAAAGTGTTTCTGTTTCAAAAGTGTTACGGGAACACTTTTGGAACAGAAACACGTATGGTTCAAAAATGTTCTGAAAGTGTTCCGCGGAACACTTTTGTGCCAGAGAACACTTTTGAATGAACAAAAAAAACTTGCTTCTCGATTTTTGGAACACTTTTTGGAAAACTTTTGAAACCACCATCCATCGTCGCCGACGCGGCTACCACCTGCCACCTCGCTAAAAGCCGGCCGCCTCCGACGGTTGCCGGCCGCTGCCGCCGGATGCCTGTCTCCGGTTGCCGTCGCTGGACGCCGGTCATCGGCCGCGGCCTCCGTCGCCGGCCGCCGCCGCCGCCGGTAGTCGACAACGGTCGCTGACAGCAGCCACCGGCCGTCGGCAGCGGTTGCCGACGGTCGCGGTCGCCGCAGCCAGTCTTTGGCGGCCGTAGCCGGTCATCGGCCGCAGTCGCTGCCCGCCGGTCGTTGGCCGCTACCGCCGCCCGCCGGCGACCGAAAAAGTGTTTTTTTTTTTTACTTACCAAACGCATTTTTTCCCGAAAAATCGTAGTTTTGAACAAAAACACAAAAAAATGTTTCTGTTCAGAAATGCTCCCAGGAACAGAAACGCTACCATACACAGGTGCTTCATGAAAACACTTCATTTTCTCAATTTCCCTGCTAGAAGTCAATCTGGCAGGGAAATTCATTTGGTAAATTACTTTTGAAGCATAAGTGCATTTGGTAAAAAAATTGACTTCTGGTATGATTTTCTATTTCTGGTTGGATTCTTGGCCAATTTTAAGAAGTTAAAATTTTTTACTTCTAGGCTCCAAACTCACTTCTTCTATTACACGAGCCTCGGCCGACCACCGTTGCCACTTGTGATTGAACGCCGCCACCGGCGACGGAGGGATGATTTTGTTAATAATGTTTCAAAAATAGAAATTTTTTCAACCTTTACCAAACGAATTTCTTTGATCAGAAGTCAACCTGGAGTAGAAGTAGAAAAATTAATTTCTACTTTTTAGGAAAGTAGAGAAATCAATTCCTGGTCAGAACTCACCCATGGGTAGCTTAGTTGGTTAGGACGCACTTGGGATTGTGTAGTTAGGCGCACTGGTCCCAGGTTCGATTCCTCAGCTGAGCACCTATGATTTAAGTGGGGGGCCATGGCAGTGGGTTGTTGTGCTAGTCTCCCCCGAGGAATAGTCGAGGTGCACACAAGCTGGCCCGGACACATCAGTTACCAAAAAAAAAAAAAATCTGATCAGAAGTTGAGAAATTGACCAAAAGTGTTATCATGCGCTACCTTAGACTCCACGAAGATCTCCACATGATGCCCGTGAAGATCTCCACGAACATCTCCACTATCCCTACCTATAAGCAGAAAGAAAAAAAAAAAACAGATAAACAACACCTTCGTCACGAATAGAGCTTTCCAAGAGAGAGAGAGTGCGAGAGAGCGCGCATGAAGAACCCTAAAATTTGGGGCAATTTCTTTTCTTTCTTTTTTTTTCCACGCGAGAGAGGCCATTGATGAGGGTGTTCCTGTGTAGCCAGGAAAATAATTTTGAAAAAAGAGGAAGCTTACCCTTACTTGATCCATGTTGGCGTGACATCAACTTTATTTACACTCCATCGTCCACGTCAGCAGCCACGTAGGACTTTTAACATTATCTTTTAATGAAATTATAACGGAGGGTAAATATGTCACATGAATAAAAGTTTGAGGTTTTTGTGTAAAAAAAAATTGGAATAAATATGTCATATGAGTGAAAGTTTGGGATTTTTTGTGTCACAATAAATAGTTTGGGATAAATATGTCATAGTAAGCATAGTTTGAGGGGTTTTGGTAGCTTTTTTCCTAAATATAAACAACAATAGCTCGATTCACATGAAATAATGGACCAATCACATTATCGTATATCTCTTGCTGTTAGATGTGATTGTGATACAAAAGGTTATCTTACTTTCCAAATATATCGAAAATTTACGTTTCTAATTCGCTTCGTGACAAATCTACTAAGGAAGATTAGAAGTGCCAAATGGGTAGGTCGTGTGGACTTTGGGTCCGATCGAATATGGTCCGAGTCGTGTTGACCCATTTGACAAGTTTTGATCTATTTTTATAAACAACTAAATACTTATGTATTTAACTAAATTATGGAATATTTATTTCTTATAATTTATTAAAAAATTGATATTGCTAATACAATTTCATGCAAGTGAAATTTTTTAATAAAAATTATTGCTTATTTTTATTACAAAACCATTGCTTTATTTCTTAAATTAATTTTTTTATGGCGGCTAGCAACACTCCAAAATAGTTTTTATTTTATTTTATTTTTCTTTCTTTGTTCTACTTATAAAAACTTAAGACTGAAAATACATATATAAATTGATATACTTGAGTTGACACCCATTTAGAAGTGGTTGCTTGGGAAGCTATAGGGCACGGGCCAAAAATAAGTTAGGTTAAGACCCATATTTGAATAGGCTTTATAAGCTTAAACCCATATTTGACTATTTTTTAAATTTGCTCAATCCATATATGACCAAAGTGAATAAAAGTGGGTTAAAAAGTGATGAATGATCCACATGACACCTCTAAGGTAGATAAAGGATGAATCATGTCGCCTTAGATTTTAACTCATCTCACTTGTTCATGAATAATTTCATGACCTGTATATGGATTGGGACAATGAGAGAGCTTAGCCAGTAAATACGCAAAAGGAAGAAACAAAAAAGTTGAGAATAATGATGCGGGAGAGAGGAATTGAGAAATTCGTGTTAATTTCGATACATCATAGTGAAAATTACATCAACCTATTTATAGGTTTTATGAAATCAGTACCGTATATAATATGCATCAATCAAAATATGCACAGTCAAATAGAGATACACACGCAATTTTGAGAGATACATGGAATCAATAGATTTTTAAATATGTCTAACATAGAGAATTATCTTGGATAAGTCTTAATTATCTCTAATAAAAAAGAAGGAAAAAGGAAGATTGTCGTCTTCGGATGATGCATCATGGGTTGGAGACAAAAGGAGACGACCCATTCGAATTGACTTCCTGTGTCGCTATCTCCATGGACAAGGAATGACGGTTTCTTTCGGCGGGGAAGTTATCCTAACGAAAGATTTGACTGTATTTTTTTTTTTTTTTTTTTGCACTGTAAGTCCAACATTATCTCCAAATCTATGGCTAAGTTTGACTGTACTAGAAAGCAAAGTTCTAATTTTAGAGCATTGGATTGAACGCGAAACAAATGTTGAGTAGATTGTTCACCTTAGCGGTTCTCTAAAAGTAGAAAAGTTCAGAGCTCAATTCTTAAATCTGGGAGTGAAGTGGATAAACTACGACGACAGGAATGCAAAGGCTTCTTCTATATCAGGTTAAAGATTTCGGACCAAGTGGATTGAATTGTTAGAGATACTAAAGGATCACGCGCGATCTAATGGCTCATGTGGAGTGGATTGACGTAAATCGGGACTAACCAATAAAGCTCGCTAGTAATCGTTCTCTAGCTCGGCCATCGTAATGAAAACTATTCAATTTTCTTTGGAAGATGACCTGGTTCAGGTGGAACTAAATGGGGGGCGAGATCCTAATTAGGAAATTGCTATCTAGACCCATCCATTTTGTGCTTCAGGCCTAATGAGCATGGGCGAGCAAAATCAACGGGAGTCAAACTCATGACCAGAATTACGGAAATATGGAGATTTTTAATAATTATATCTTAATAAAATGATGATCGTGTCCACATATTTGTCGAGCATGATTTGGTGGACCTGCGTTGGACCCAAATCGGCCCAACCATTTGGAGCCTAGAAAAATCACGCGGCTCAAGCCATGAACTCAAGACGCATCTACGGCCTGACAAGACAGATTCCAATTATATCGAAATGAAATGTTTTCCTGATGGTCTGACATTGACAGTACTGTCAGTTATTTCTGATCGTAAATCCACATATAATTACCGCGTATTTTGCATAGAACATTCATTAATTGAAAAATCATGGAGTGGATCAGAAATAATGACACAGCCGTAAGACTGTCAGGGCAGGGTAGTAGCTTCCTACGTCAAATTACGTAACACTTTATTCTGATATAACAAAACAAGAAATTTATATGAAAATTCACGAGGACAAAAATTCTCAAAACAAGTACAACCTTGGAAACGTCAACACGTATTGCCAGCATAATCCTAAGATTCCGATCTGTGGGGGCCATCTGGTGGAAGCAAATCAGGATTGGACAGAAGCTTGTTTCTGTGGCAAAAGGGCTAAGGTTTGTGAAGGAAATGCGATGGGGACGAGTTTCATCCGATTGGCCAAGCAAAAAGCCGTCACTTAGTTTTTCCAAAAGCACTAAAAAAGCTTTTGGCATCCCGCAAATGGAACTCTGCAATTATTAAGGACGGTTGCATTGGCAACGGCAAGTGCGTACGATGTTGAATCAAATTTAGACAACCAAAGCGAATCGACTTCAGCGACGAAGGGATGATGAAAGTCGCATCGAGTACGTGCCATCCGAGCATCTTGGCTTTTGACAATGTCCTTTTCTTTGGAGAGAATGGTCGAGAGCCACGACACGAAAGGTATCACCGGAAAAAACCTTGATTCGTAGAAGATGACGTATCCAAACCCTAATTATTTCGTTTCGACTGTATAAACAGAAGAGTTGGCAATCTCACTAATGGTGAAAAAAAGTGTCGAAAAAGTCTTAAATCTACCTCCTCCTATGCCTTCGTCTCCACACTCTCCGTCTCCCCCATCTCATCCAGTCTTAAATCTTTTTTTTGCGCTAATTCAATCATAAAACTTTTGCATTTGTGCCAATTGAGTCAATCCGAAAAATATTAGCCGAAAATCGTTAACATGGACACCAGTTACCCTATGTGCCATGGCTGGCACTAACGTGGATATTTTTTTAATATTTTTAAAAAAATTGAATAATTTTTGGATTTTTTCTTCTTCCTTTTCTTTTTCTTTTCGCACTTTTTTTTAATGGGGTCGGCCGACCCCTACCGACACTAGGCAAGGGGCGTCGTGGCCTCGCCCAACCCTTTCAAGGACAGTGGCGCCCTCGCCTGACTAGATCTGGTCAAGGGCTCGTGGCCCTCTCCTAGGGCCGATAGGGGTCGATGGACAACCCTAGGTGGCCCCCGTTCAAAAAAAAATTGCAAGAAAAGAAAAAAAAAACAAAAAAGTTATTAAAACTATTTAAATTTATTAAAAAAAATACACATTCACATTAGCACTAGGTGTGCCACGTGGGATAGTAGACATCGACGTCAACAATTTCCAGCAAAATTAGCCGAATTGACTCAATTGAAATAAATATAAAAGATTTAATTGGCATAAATACAAAATTTTTAGCATTGAATTTGTACCAAAAAAAGGTTTAGACCTGAATTAACACAAATACAAAAGCTTTAATATTGAATTGGCACCAAAAAGAGTTTAGGATAGAATTGGCACCAAATACAAATGGTTTATAACTTTTTTTTACACTTTTCCCCACTTATGGTGAATTTGGATAAATCTATTTTCCTTATAAACGGGCTCAGGCATCCATAATTTTAGTATATATTAAAAAAGAAAAAACTGATCTATTTTACTGAAGTTTCCTATTTAGTGTTATTTTCCTAGTAGGCGTCTCATTAGGGTTTGCTTTTGTAGGTCGGGTCGGGACAGTCCATTCTTATACCTGTGATTTGAGAATTTGAAGATTGCGTGTTTGATCTTGCTACTCCAAATTTCACTATTCTCTTTCCCACTTTCTTGCTAATTGATTTTCCTCCCCGTTCCATGATTCTAAACCTATCGTCATGTCAGAGCTAAGGCCCGTCCTTCGCCACGATACTTTGTAGGACATACGCTGCATTTGGTTCGGCTTTAGAAACGAACTTTGATAAAATATAAATATTTTTAGTCCAGGAAGCTTTAAGGAAATGCAAATGATATTTCGTAAAAATTCTTTTGAAAGATGGCTTAAGTGGTATTTGGCATATATATATAGGGCTTTGGCTGGGATTATTTCATTTTTTAATTAAAAATATATAAACCCTACATTGGAGCCAGAGAAAGGCTCAAGCCACCGGCGAGACAGATATGGCGTAAGCAGGCATTAGTTGTCGAGGGTCGCCTGATCCCATGCGGCCCTAGCCAAGGGTCATTGCCCCTCGTTGGCCAGATTTTCTCTTGCCGGTCGCCCTAGCTCAATAAGGAAGATGAACATTGATATGTGGTTTCACTTTTTAAGATGGGTAAAATTGAAGTTTTAATATGATTTTAAGGTTAAAATAGGAAGCCGGCTATTTTTAATTAATATGGTCTTAAGCATTTCGAAAATGCTAAAAGCTCTATGCTTTTAGCGTACCCAAGTCAAGCTGTCACCCTAAAGCCATTTGGAAATGGTTGCCAAACACCCAAAATTTGGCTTGAGTACATTACAAGTGCCAAAACTTATGTACAATGCTAATTTTAGTGCCAAAACTTTCAAAACAACCACTTAAGCGCTAATTTTTTTAGAACAATCAGTTCAATTAATGACAAAACTTTCAAAACGGTCACTTAAGTGTCAAATGTTTTAAAAAGCGCTAACTTCAGTGCTAACTCCGGCGAGCCACGTCAACTCAAATATTAATTAAAAAAATTAACTATGTCGGATTTCCGGTGCCACGTCATCTCAAATCCGAGTTGGTACTAAAGAGAGCTTTTTTCAAAAAAAAAAATTGGCACCTAAGTGATCGTTTTGAAAATTTTAGTACTAAAATGAGCGTTGTACATTAGTTTTGACACTTGTATTGTTTCTTCAAAGGGTTTTCACAATATAGAACCAAATGCACCTATAGTGTTTCACGATCAAGTATCAATATATGCACAAAATGAGCATGGTTGAGATAAAAAGGCTTAATTCGTTGTTGCAGCTATTGTTGTCGTCGCCTTCTTCTTCTGGATATTAGAGCTACCTAAGCACCAGTTTGATCTCATCAATTCATAGTAGGTCCTATCCAATCAGAAGAGGGTAATTATCAGAATAGAAGATCAAACCATCGGAATAATGGCCTGTGACGCCCCGGAAATTCACCCCTTGGTAGTGCCTGAATTCAATGAAAAGAAATTAAATTAGATGATTTTCTGAAGCGCTAGTCGGTTTAGGTTAGGTTTCGAAATTCCTAGTCGTCGCAAAATAGAATTCGATTCTCGCACTCGCGCCTATCCCTGACCGAGCCCGGCCCGTGGAATTATCCTCCGTCAGTATACCAAAAATTCACTTTCTGTCCCGATTTATTAAAAGACCAAAATGCCCTCACCTTTATGCACAAAAGAACATAGAGTTTGAATGGTGATTTGACCTTGAGGGACCCACTTGTCACACCCCCACCCACCACTCACATCTCACCTACTAGTCAAGACATCTCTCTCCTCTCCCACTCTCTTTCTCTCGCTCATCTCTCTCCCTCTCGTCCGCTGCTCACGCTCGTTTCCCCCCCCCCCCCCCCCCACGGACGAACTCAGCCAACGTCCTCTTTCCTCCTTCAGTTTTTGTGCGACACCGGCCTCGAACCTCACCACCATCACCTTGCCACTCCCTCGCTGCCCAGTCCCGGCCGTCGTCGTCGCCGGACGGCCGCGAGAAGGCTGCGGGATCTTCCCCCTGTTTTCGGCCCCAAGAACCGTGAGCTTCTCTCTCTTCCTCCCGTCGTTTTCGCAGCCGTCGGCACCAACCACCACCATGCCGTCGTCCATCACCTCCCCCTCAACCTTCCCGATGCCACCCCAACGGTCGTTTTCCGCCGGAGTCGCCGCGAGCCACCCCTGAGACCCCGACCCTCTGTTTTCGGGGTTTGCCCGTTTTGCTCCTGACCCAGCTTGTTTCGCCGCCTTCCGCCGCTCACCACCACCTCCGGCGTCTACCTCGAACCCTCCTCTTGACTCTCGGAGCTGGTGGTAGCCGGCCGTCGCTTGAGGAGCTCTGGAACAGCTTGGTTTCACCTCCCCTGTTTCGGCGCCGAGAGTGCCCTGTTCGCGCCGGTTCTGTTCCGACGCTGCTCCGCCACCTCCGGCCGTTCTCCGCCACCCTCGTCCGATCCTGATCGTCACCCTTAGTGCCTAGGTGAGCCCTCTAACCTTCCCCGACCTCGCCTTGGTCTTTGAGGCCGAGTTTCACCGCAAAACAGTCCCGGTTTCTCCTGTTTCACTACTGATCGGTTCTGTTTTAGGTCGTTCGCCGGTCGCCGGAGCTCCGCCGTCGCCGCCGCCGCCTTGCCGGACCTCCCCAACCTGTCCTAGTTGCTGTGGTGTGGAGTTGTCGCTTGTTGAGCCATTAAACCCGAAGGTTCATTAGGATAACGAGAGTCGCCGCGACCCGCCGCCGTCGTCGTCGTTCGTTGCCGCCTCAATCGCGTCGTTGACTTTGTGTCGGCTCGAGCTTAGCTTAATTGTGAGTCGACCCTAAACCTTAGTTAGGGCGCAATTTGCGCCTAGGATTAGTCGAATAGTCGATTAGGGTATTTATATAGCGCGATCGTGGTCGGTTTAAATAGAAATCGGGTTTAGGGTAAATGGCCACGATCGATTAAGTTATTCGATTTAGCCTAGGTCGTTTGTGGCTAATTGATTGATAGACTGAATCGATCGATTATGCACTGTGGTTTGATTGCGAGCGAGCGATAGGTCAGAGACGAGCGATCGATCGGCGTTTATAAATTAAATCGACTAATAACGGTTATTGCACGAATTCGAGCTTTTATGTAGCTTAATCGAATGGGATTATTCGTGTTGCAATTTATTGCCTTTCATGGTTATGTCTGATTGGATGCCTGGATTGTTTATTGATTGAATTGGCATCCATTTGGGGGTTGATCGTTCCATTCGTAATTGCAGCATTTAATTAATAGCCTGCATATGCCTATGACCGTGTACGAAATCAAAGAAGTATGTTTTAGCATGAAAATGGCCGTGGGCCGAGTCTTCGAGCACGTTGTGTGAGCATCCGGCCCAAATCAAAGAGAATAAAATCGATTGACATGGCGGGTGCAATGTATGGTCATAAGATGGAACGATGATGAGTTTTCCTGGCAAGTTCGTACTGTACTAATCGTACACACCATACTAATCGTATGGAATTACACGATTTGCCAGAAGCACGATAATTCATTCCCCGTATGGTACGTACGGTTTTAAGGGATTATCGGATGCCGGTCGTAGCTTGTGATGGACCGACGCCCCGTTTAGGGATGCCTACCTGCCGCGCCGTGAAAGATGCACTGGATACACTGCTTGTAGTAGCCGTTGCCGTGAGGGAAAAAGGAACGTAGCCTGGTCCTGCCAGAGGAGTGCGGGTACGCATTAATTGTGAGAGTCGATCATGCTAATCGCGTCGATCCTCCCATTGCGCCGTAGGCGTGATCATCGTTAATAATTGAACTTGCGTGGTGTCCTGTGCATATTTGTGATGCGATGCATCGTTGAATGATTGATTGGTGCGACTACTGAGTCGAGTCGAGCATTGCATTATGTGTGTGGCTGAATGCTGGTAAGAACGCATGTGGGTGTTCATGATATTGTGCTTGTGGATTGCTATATTATGTGAGTCTTCTGTTAGGACGCCTGGGCGAATCAGTTTCTTAACCGAGCTTAGGCTTGATTCACTGAGATTTATATCTCACCCTGTTGTGGGAACCACTTTCAGGTCCCAAGTGAAGAAGACACGTGGATACCGAAGCAAGGATGTGGGAGTACCCTTTTTGAAGTAGATGAGAAATTAACCATACCTGACCGTATAACCTTTTGTGGTCTTAGCGAGCCACCCCGAAGTGTGGGGTTGTCTGTTAATAGCTCAGTGGGGTTAAGCCTCATCTGCTGTCTTGTTGTGATATGCTTAGCTTTTGATGAATTGCTTCGGTATGCATCTCCTGCTATTTATCCCTGTCTGTTATAAGTTGTCTGGGAGTGTTTTTGTTTCCGCATGCGTGAATAGTTAATAGGTCATTAACGCGCCTGGGACGTTATCCTTCGTGACCTCGTGGCGATTTGGCAAGGGATGTCGTGGGCTCGAGAGTCGGGGCGTGACATCCCCGCCCAAGGTGGTATCAGAGCAAGGTCAGCCCGATCCATCTGGTCATTGGCCTGGAGTAATAAGGAGCGCTGGGAAATGGGATAGTTAGTAGGATTCTTTTTCGCTATGCTTGTGATTGTTAATTGTGTGGTAAGTTGTTGGGGGTTGCCTTCTGACCGCGTTTTGCTTTGGGGTAAGCAAGACTCCGTATCATTTCTGCAAATGAGCGGACGCGGTAGGAGAGCACCCCGGGCACCTCGAAGGAGGCCTGTGAGGCCAGTTGAAGAGTTTATCGATGTTGGAGGAGCACCGCCTGGTGCACCCCCTGTTGTACCTCCTGTCGCAGCTCCTGCTGCTGAGCCTGCCAGGCGTGAGCCGACTATGGCGGAATTTATGCAAACCCTAGGAGCCATTGGAGATTTGTTGGGGCAGCAAGTTAGGAATCAAGCTGCAGCTGCTGTTGCTGCAGCTGCTGTTGCTGCCGCTGAAGCCCCACCTGTGGTTCCACCTGTAGTTTTGCCAGTGAACCCACCTCCTGCACCTGGGTGTGAGGAGCGTAGGGCTCAAAAGCTGGTGGAACAGTTTCTCAAGTTGAAGCCGCCGCAGTTCACTGGGAGTGGAGACCCGGAAGCTGCCACCCAATGGATCGAAGGGTTAGAGAAAACGTTCAACTTGCTGAGGTGTTCGAATGAAGATAAGGTTGTCCTGGCCATCTACCAACTCCAAGGAAATGCTAGTACTTGGTGGAGAGCTGTCAAGGGTAGGATTTTCCCAGAGGGTACAATTCCGGTGTGGAACACCTTCGTAGAAGCTTTTAATAATAAGTTTTTCTCGAAGACAGCTAGAGAACAGAAGATGGCTGAGTTCGGTCGCCTCCGCCAGAATCAGATGACGGTTGACCAATATGAGGCCAAGTTTTCTGAACTATCTAAGTATGCTCCAAAATTGATTGAGGACCCTGAGGACAGGACTAGAAAGTTCAGGGACGGACTGAAGCCCGAGATTAAGAGTACACTGGCACCATTGAACCTTCAGGACTACGATGATCTTTATGAAAGGGCGCTGATAGTGGAGCAGGACTTGGCTGAGAGGACCGCCATGTCTGGGTCGCGGTTCACGCCCTCGAATAGATTTGAAAAGAAGCAAGGAAAGAAGCCGATGTTTGGAGGCAAGCATCACATACCACCTAATCGCATAGGAGAGATTAGTAAGCCTTTCTTTCGCCAGAGCGAGGTGTGCCGCCTGTGCCACCAAAGGCATGGTTCTGGCCCATGCCTTTTTAAGAGTGGGGCCTGCTTTGGTTGTTGCCAGCTGGGCCATCAGGTGAAGGATTGTCCGCAAAGGCAACAGGGCAAGCAGGCGCCACTGCAGGGAGGACCACCAGGAGGAACTGCGCCGCAAAACTTTCAAAGTCGTCCGCTGGCGCAAGGAAGGGTGTTTGCTGTCACTCGGGAAGCGGCGAAGGATTCGCCGACCGTTACAGGTACGGTCCTCTTGCATAACCAAGTAGCTTATGCTTTGTTTGATCCGGGTGCCACGCATTCGTTTGTTGCGGATCGGTTTGTTAAGTTGTCTGATTTGAGCTTGGTACCTTTGGATGTTGTTTTTAAAGTGTCTACGCCCTTAAAGGATGGTGTAGTAGCTGCTGTAGGCTGTCCTGACTGTAGACTTGTTGTGAACGGTCACAGAAGTAGGATAGATCTGATTGTACTGGAGATGTACGATTTTGACCTGATTGTGGGAATGGATTGGTTGACAAAGCAAAGAGCCACGATGGATTGTTTTAATAGGGTGATTCGGTTTAATCCGTTGAATGAGACTAGCTTTGAATTTGTGGGTGATCGAGGAGGAATTTTGACTATGATAATATCGTCGTTAGAGGCGACCCGACTGTTGGAGAATGGCTGCCAAGGTTATTTGGCTTCTGTGGTTGATACGTCTGTTAAGGAACTCGAGTTGGAGGATATTGTTGTTGTATGTGAGTTTCCAGATGTTTTCCCTCAGGATTTACCCGGTTTGCCACCAGAAAGGGAAATCGAGTTTGTGATAGAGTTAGCTCCCGGGACGGAACCGATCTCTAAGGCGCCATATAGGATGGCATTGTCCGAACTGAAGGAACTCAAGGTGCAGATGCAAGAGTTGTTGGATAAAGGGTTCGTTCGCCCTAGTGCATCACCTTGGGGAGCGCCTGTTTTGTTCGTTAAGAAGAAAGATGGATCCTTAAGATTGTGTATCGACTACCGGCAGTTGAATCAGGTGACGATAAAGAATAAGTATCCACTGCCGAGGATTGATGATTTGTTCGACCAGCTGCAGGGAGCCTCGGTGTTTTCTAAGATTGATCTACGGACGGGATATCATCAATTGAGGATCAGAAAAGAAGATATACCGAAATCGGCATTTAGGACGCGTTATGGACATTATGAATTCACTGTGATGCCGTTTGGTTTGACAAATGCTCCTGCTGCTTTCATGGATCTGATGAACATAGTGTTCAGAGAATTGTTGGATCGCTTCGTGATTGTCTTCATAGATGACATCTTGGTGTACTCGAAGAGTTCCGAGGATCATGAACAACATCTGAGGATTGTGTTGGAAGCTTTGAGAACGCATAAGTTGTATGTCAAGTTTAGCAAGTGCGAGTTTTGGTTAGCTCGCGTGGCGTTCTTAGGCCATGTGGTTTCTGGTGAAGGTATTTCTGTAGATTCATCTAAAATTGAGGCAGTTATGGGTTGGCCAAGACCGACGGCAGTTACAGAGATCAGAAGCTTCTTAGGATTGGCAGGCTATTATAGGCGTTTCGTGGAGAGGTTTTCAGCTATAGTCTCGCCTTTGACTAAGTTGCTGAAGAAGGATGTAAGGTTTGAATGGACGGACAAATGCGAGCGTAGTTTCCAGGAGCTTAAGCATAGGCTAACTACGGCTCCTGTTCTGACGATTCCGTCTGGACCTGGAGGATTTGAGATTTATAGCGATGCTTCACTTAGAGGATTGGGTTGTGTCTTAATGCAGCATGGCAGAGTAGTAGCGTATGCATCTCGTCAGTTGAGACCGCATGAGTTGAACTACCCGACGCACGACCTGGAATTGGCTGCGGTCGTGTTTGCTTTGAAGATCTGGAGACATTATTTGATTGGGGAAAGTTTTCAAGTGTATACCGATCACCAGAGTCTGAAGTATTTGTTTTCTCAGAAAGAGTTGAACATGAGGCAACGTCGATGGATGGAGTTGCTTAAGGATTATGACTGCGAAATCCTGTATCATCCGGGTAAGGCGAATAAGGTTGCTGATGCCCTGAGTAAAAAATCAGTGATTGCTCAATTACATATGCATGAATGGCGTTTACTTGAGCAAGTGAGAGACTCAGACTGTAAGTTGGAGATAAGCCGTCTGTCGTGTCTCATGGCTACCTTGAGGATTGAGCCGGAAGTGCAGGTTAAGATTAAGAGCCTACAGTCGACGGACCCCACCATTCAGAAGGTCTTTCAAGAAGACTCAGCTAAGAGAAGAGTCGACTTCCAAGTAGCCGAGGATGGGATACTGAAGTTCAGAGGACGTCTGGTTGTGCCTGCCGATGAAAGTCTAAGGGAGGAGATCTTATCGGAAGCACATCGTAGCAGTTATAGTATCCATCCAGGAAGTACGAAAATGTATCAGAATCTAAGGCAACACTATTGGTGGAATGGCATGAAAACGGATATAGCAAAGCATGTGGCTAGGTGTTTGACCTGTCAGCAGGTCAAGGCGCAGCATTGTAAACCTGGAGGATTGCTGCAGCCTTTGGAAATTCCAGAGTGGAAATGGGAGCATATCACGATGGACTTTGTGATGGGTTTGCCAAGGAGTCAAAGAGGGCATGATTCAATCTGGGTAGTGGGTGACAGATTGACAAAATCAGCGCACTTCATTCCAGTGAGAAAGGACTTTGCCTTGGACAGGTATGCAGATCTGTATGTGAGGCACGTTGTAAGGTTACATGGAGTGCCAGTGACGATTACTTATGATCGAGACCCCAAGTTTACTGCCACCTTTTAGAAGAGTCTACAGACGGCCTTGGGAACAAAGTTACAGTTCAGTACAGCTTACCACCTGCAGACAGATGGCCAATCCGAAAGGACGATTCAAACACTGGAGGACATGTTGAGGGCATGTGTTTTGGATTTTAAAGGTAGTTGGGAGGAACAGTTGCATTTGGTAGAGTTCGCCTATAATAACAGTTACCAGCAGAGCATAAAGATGGCGCCTTTCGAGGCATTGTATGGCAGAACTTGTAGAACGCCAGTTTGTTGGGAAGAAGTTGGTGAGAGGAAGATAACTGGGCCTGAGTTGGTGGAACAGTCAATGGAAGCAGTTAAAGTAATCAGAGACAGGCTGAAGACAGCTCAGTGTCGCCAGAAGAGTTACGCCGATAGGAGGCGCAGACCTTTGGAGTTTCAGGTGGGCGACCATGTCTTTCTGAAGGTGTCGCCTATGAGAGGGACATCCCGCTTTGGCAAGAAAGGGAAGCTGAGCCCAAGGTACGTTGGACCGTTCGAGATTCTGGAGCGGATTGAGAACTTGGCTTATCGTCTTGCGTTGCCGCCGAGACTTGCTCAAGTGCATAACGTCTTCCATGTGTCGATGTTGAGGAAATACGAGCCGGACCCCACTCATGTGCTAAGTTATGAAGAGATTGAACTGGATGAGCGAGCCTCGTACGTAGAGTGACCAGTCAGGGTCATTGATAGGAAATAGCAAGTGCTTCGGAGAAAGACGATTCCATTGGTCAAGGTGGTTTGGCAACACCATGGTACAGAAGGAGCTACTTGGGAGAATGAGGAAGTGATGAAGAGTAGTTACCCTTATCTTTTTGAGTAGTTGTGGTTGTACGGTAATTTCGGGGACGAAATTTCCTAAGGTGGGGAGAGTTGTGACGCCCCGGAAATTCACCCCTTGGTAGTGCCTGAATTCAATGAAAATAAATTAAATTGGATCTCAGTCGGGAAAATGATTTTGGACCGTAAGAATTTAAGAGACGAAATTAGATGATTTTCTGAAGCGCTAGTCGGTTTAGGTTAGGTTTCGAAATTCCTAGTCGTCGCAAAATAGAATTCGATTCTCGCACTCGCGCCTATCCCTGACCGAGCCCGGCCCGTGGAATTATCCTCCGTCAGTATACCAAAAATTCACTTTCTGTCCCGATTTATTAAAAGACCGAAATGCCCCCACCTTTATGCACAAAAGGACATAGAGTTTGAATGGTGATTTGACCATGAGGGACCCACTTGTCACACCCCCACCCACCACTCACATCTCACCTACTAGTCAAGACATCTCTCTCCTCTCCCACTCTCTTTCTCTCGCTCATCTCTCTCCCTCTCGTCCGCTGCTCACGCTCGTTCCCCCCCACGGACGAACTCAGCCAACGTCCCCCTTCCTCCTTCAGTTTTTGTGCGACACCGGCCTCGAACCTCACCACCATCACCTTGCCGCTCCCTCGCTGCCCAGTCCCGGCCGTCGTTGTCGCCGGACGGCCGCGAGAAGGCTGCGGGATCTTCCCCCTGTTTTCGGCCCCAAGAACCGTGAGCTTCTCTCTCTTCCTCCCGTCGTTTTCGCAGCCGTCGGCACCAACCACCACCACACCGTCATCCATCACCTCCCCCTCGACCTTCCCGATGCCACCCCACCGGTCGTTTTCCGCCGGAGCCGCCGCGAGCCACCCCTGAGACCCCGACCCTTTGTTTTCGGGGTTTGCCCGTTTTGCTCCTGACCCAGCTTGTTTCGCCGCCTTCCGCCGCTCACCACCACCTCCGGCGTCTACCTCGAACCCTCCTCTTGACTCTCGGAGCTGGTGGTAGCCGGCCGTCGCTTGAGGAGCTCTGGAACAGCTTGGTTTCACCTCCCATGTTTCGGCGCCGGGAGTGCCCTGTTCGCGCCGGTTCTGTTCCGACGCTGCTCCGCCACCTCCAGTCGTTCTCCGCCGCCCTTGTCCGATCCTGATCGTCACCCTTAGTGCCTAGGTGAGCCCTCTAACCTTCCCCGACCTCGCCTTGGTCTTTGAGGCCGAGTTTCACCCCCAAAACAGTCCCGGTTTCTCCTGTTTCACTGCTGATCGATTCTGTTTTAGGTCGTTTGCTGGTCGCCGGAGCTCCGCTGTCGCCGCCGCCGCCTTGCCGGACCTCCCCAACCTGTCCTAGTTGCTGTGGTGTGGAGTTGTCGCTTGTTGAGCCATTAAACCCGAAGGTTCATTAGGATAACGAGAGTCGCCGCGACCCGCCGCCGTTGTCGTCGTTCGTTGCCGCCTCAATCGCGTCGTTGACTTTGCGTCGGCTCAAGCTTAGCTTAATTGTGAGTCGACCCTCAACCTTAGTTAGGGCGCTAATTGCGCCTAGGATTAGTCAAATAGTCGATTAGGGTATTTATATAGCGCGATCGTGGTCGGTTTAAATAGAAATCGGGTTTAGGGTAAATGGCCACGATCGATTAAGTTATCCGATTTAGCCTAGGTCGTTTGTGGCTAATTGATTGATAGACTGAATCGATCGATTATGCACTGTGGTTTGATTGCGAGCGAGCGATAGGTAAGAGACGAGAGATCGATCGGCGTTTATAAATTAAATCGACTAATAACTGTTATTGCACGAATTCGAGCTTTTATGTAGCTTAATCGAATGGGATTATTCGTGTTGCAATTTATTGCCTTTCATGGTTATGCCTGGATTGTTTATTGATTGAATTGGCATCCATTTGGGGGTTGATCGTTCCATTCGTAATTGCAGCATTTAATTAATAGCCTGCATATGCATATGACCGTGTACGAAATCAAAGAAGTATGTTTTAGCATGAAAATGGCCGTGGGCCGAGTCTTCGAGCACGTTGTGTGAGCATCCGGCCCAAATCAAAGAGAATAAAATCGATTGACATGGCGGGTGCAATGTATAGTCATAAGATGGAACGATGATGAGTTTTCCTGGCAAGTTCGTACTGTACTAATCGTACACACCGTACTAATCGTATGGAATTACACGATTTGCCAGAAGCACGATAATTCATGCCCCGTATGGTACGTACGGTTTTAAGGGATTATCGGATGCCGGTCGTAGCTTGTGATGGACCGACGCCCCGTTTAGGGATGCCTACCTGCCGTGCCGTGCAAGATGCACTGGATACACTGCTTATAGTAGCCGTTGCCGTGAGGGAAAAAGGAACGTAGCCTAGTCCTACCAGAGGAGTGCGGGTACGCATTAATTGTGAGAGTCGATCATGCTAATCGCGTCGATCCTCCCATTGCGCCGTAGGCGTGATCATCGTTAATAATTGGACTTGCGTGGTGTCCTGTGCATATTTGTGATGCGATGCATCGTTGAGTGATTGATTGGTGCGACTGCTGAGTCGAGTCGAGCATTGCATTATGTGTGTGGTTGAATGCTGGTAAGAACGCATGTGGGTATTCATGATATTGTGCTTGTGGATTGCTATATTATGTGAGTCTTCTGTTAGGACGCCTGGGCGAATCAGTTTCCTAACCGAGCTTAGGCTTGATTCACTGAGATTTATATCTCACCCTGTTGTGGGAACCACTTTCAGGTCCCAAGTGAAGAAGAAACGTGGATACCGAAGCAAGGATGTGGGAGTACCCTTTTTGAAGTAGATGAGAAATTAACCATACCTGACCGTATAACCTTTTGTGGTCTTAGCGAGCCACCCCGAAGTGTGGGGTTGTCTGTTAATAGCTCAGTAGGGTTAAGCCTCATCTGCTGTCTTGTTGTGTGCTTAGCTTTTGATGAATTGCTTCGGTATGCATCTCCTGCTATTTATCCCTGTCTGTTATAAGTTGTCTGGGAGTGTTTTTGTTTCCGCATGCGTGAATAGTTAATAGGTCGATAACGCGCCTGGGACATTATCCTTCGTGACCTCGTGGCGATTTGGCAAGGGATGTCGCGGGCTCGAGAGTCGGGGCGTGACATGGCCCCCAAAATCTTTCACCAGAGAGTATTTTGAGTCTCCGTGCCATCTCCAAGGTTACCAAGATACACCCGCACTTCCATATATCTTGGCTTCCAAGTGGACCCATTGATTCGTAGGTTGTAAGAAAACTTGAAATGGCTCAACACGGTCCGGCCTAATAGATATGAAGAAGAAGCCCTGCGAGCAGGCGCTTCCCCTTCACAACCGGTGGCACTCGAATATCCCGCCAGTCGCACAGATACAGAGCGGCGAGGTCTTCCGGTTGGAGATAGTGGACTGCAGTGGCGGTGGGATCACGCAAGAGTATTTTGCCTAGGACATCAAGCAAGCCGACCTGTCCACCTTGAGTTTTCCGATTCGCTATTATTTTTTTCCCGTCAAGTCACGTCGCTCGCTTATTTCATATCTAATTAATTTTTTGACTTCATGCGTTTGTAGCTTCTATTGTGAGACTTTGTGAGATCATTGCCACCGAAGACCAAGCAGACCGACCTGTCCATAGGAGTTTTTCAACCGCTATTACTTTTTCCCGTCACGTCACTCGCTTATTTCTTATCCAATAGATTTGATGGTTTCCAACGTTTGTAGCTACTATTGTCAGACTTTGTGAGACTATCACCAACTGTTTTAAAAGCTTAAATTGTTATATCAAAGGGTGATTTAATATTTAAATATTTTATTACTCTCCATCACGCTTACTCTTGTCTTTTTGCCTTATACTAAGCGTTGACATATTCAATTAGGAAGACAAATAGTGCTTGAAAAGATTTGAACTTAAGACTTCATGCTTTCATACCATATCAGATTTGGTAGAACTTGTTCGCTCATTTTCGCAATAAGAAAAATCTTTCACCGAAATTCGTTCTTCGATTTTTATTAAGAAGGCTATGTGGCTCAATCCTCAAAGAAATATACGGTGAAGAACCAATCACACAAAGAAGATACAGATATGAACAAAAATGAATGGATTCATAGTGGGTTGGAGATCAATAAAGGGACCAGACTAAGCTACAATACTCTTAGGAAAGCTATAAATGACTGAGAACTAAATTGATTTGTAGGAAGTAGAAGTGCAGGAAATGTAGAGGACAACGAAAGTTAAATTGCATAGGAAACTTGATAGGTTTTTTGTGTATGTTGTTGATCTGTCATCTTCTTCTTTCTTGTAAGTATTTGTATTCCCTTGCACCTTACAACTACTCAGACGGTTACCATTTTCAAATCTTGAAATTTGGTGCCTTCAATAACCACCCCTTTTTACCTACGTTCTCCATGGCGTTTGTCCGTCAAAATTGATCTTCAACTGGTCTTATGATTTTAGATTTGAACCTCTTGAATAACTTCCCATGATCTGCTCGTGCCCATTACTTTCGCTCCCTGCTCATAACTTCCCTCTGTCATGGCTGACTAGGTTGAACCATTGCATACTTGTGACCCTTCTTCATTTTACATTCTTCGGGAAGTTACCGATTCATGACTACTTACCGATCTTCGGGAATAAATAGCTTTGCTGCCCATTTCCCGAATATCGGGCCTTTGTAGTTCTTAGTGCACCACGGCCAACTTGCCGAATTTTCGGTAAATTTTTTTTATCATTTTTATCGAATCAAGACCGAATCGGGACTTAATGACCTCGATGCCCGCTCGATACTTGTTTTTATTTGGTGTCAACAGATGACCTCTTTTAAAAGACGTCGTGGAGGAACTGTTCCTGATCTTTGCTTATAAATAGCACGACTTGTACCAAACAGGTTTTCACCTAAATACCTTAGCCTTGACTTCGCAAGTAAATTTATCCTTAACCATGACAATGCCTTCTTCTTCGTCTTCTTCTCTCAACCGCGAGTTCACTACTCTCTAGAAAGAGATCATTTCCCTCTTTGGTTATACTTACACTATGCTGATGTTGAAGCCTAAGGCTCTCAAGAAACTGACTACCTTATTTCAATGCGTTGTACCACCAGACCTCTCTGTCGATCATCCTTTTCAAGCAAATTATGATGAATTCATCACCACCTTTGACTATAGGCTAGAAAGATTTCGACAAAACATGGAGGCAATCTCCAGGCACGACCTCATTGAGCATGAATTGTGGTGCAAGATCGAAGAAATCAAAAATGGAGAAGCAGCATATAAGGAACTTTGCAATGCCCAAAAGGCCATTCACGCTTCATACTCCAACGTCCTCCAACTCCAAAATATCATTTCCAGTCGCATGAAAACCAGCCATCAACATTTGAAAAAGTCTATAAGGAACCCAAAAAGGCAGGAATACGAGCTGGCTGAAGGTTGTGAAATCCGATCCTTGGCTTCTGCTAAGGCTAACATTGGGCCTTTGCCTTTATCTCCAACAAACTTAATCTTACCTTGACGAATTGTCTCTTGAATTGTCTTTCTAAAGACAATGCAATTCACTGTGTCATGGGTCATAGAATGATGCCACTTGTAATGCCTTTTACCAGCCAACTCTTCCTTGGATGGAATTACTTGTCCCCAACTAATTTGATCATCTTATCTTCTAACAACAAGTCAAATATCTCATCCAATTTAATGATGTCGAATGAATAATTATTTGTCTCTTTTGCTTTAAACTTAGGTACATCTTTCACTCTAGCTGGCTTAAGAGCCGGGCACACATATGGCTTTTCCAGCACCATGGTTGCCACTACTATCTCATTTTCTTCTTCGACAAGATCACCAAATTCGGTACTTTCAGCAAGAGCCATTGTCTACAGATTTTCCTTCATCAGCATCTTGTCTTTCTCTTTCAACAGATGTTCATACTTGGAGACTCGAGCAGTTAATTGAAAATGGCCATCAAAGGTCTGCCCTTGAAACCTTTTCCTGAGATTGAATTTAAGCCCATTGAAAGCCAAATCAGTCAATTCTTTCCCAGTAAGAGAAGTTAAACATTTGTTCCTAGACCTCTTGAAGCGAGCAATAAACTGCTCTGCGGTCTCTGTATCATACTGGTACATCTTTTCCATATCAGCTACCGTTACCTCAGGTACCGATCGATAAAATTTAGAATGTAATTGTCTTTCCATTTCAGCGCATGTTTGGATGGAGTTCGCAGGCAAGTTAGTGTACCGGGTGAAGGATGTCTTTGACAACGACAATGGAAAACAACCTCAACCTTAAGTATTCATTAGTCTCAGCTTCCCCACATTGTGCTAGGAAACGACCTACATGCTCCACAGTTTATTGATCTTCTTCCCCAGTGAACACGACAAAGTCTAGCATCTTGAAACTTCTTGTGTATGGGATAGAATCTACCCAATTGAAATGTGGTTTCCTGTACACAAGTCTTGGAACTCATCTTTCGGCTCCCAACTGCTACATCACCAACTCAGCCATTCTGTCTGGGTTCCATGGCCTCATATTTTGTTGGCTCATCCAAGAATCATGCCCCCCTAAGGTCAACCTTCTGAGGTCTATTCATCCCTTGATATTCCACATTGAAGTTAATGGCTGGTGGTGGCCTGTAGAGAGGGTTCTCTACATGTATGGGTATGGTTAAGCTACAAGAGGTCTCATTGGTTCAGTATTCGGTACATTTAGTGGAGGTGGTATATTCAACAAGGGTTGTGGAATAGGAAGAGTAGGGTTAACTACATTAACTTCAATAGGAATAGTCTTAAGGAAATTATAACCGCTCACTCCATTCACTAGGTTTGTCTGTGTTAGATTGTCTGATCTTGGTACAATTCTCACAAGAGATTGCAGATTTTGAGGGTACAGATTCTGTCCCTTACTACCATTGTACCTAACATTAAGAGGTCCCAACACCGAAGAAAATGGCATGGTGCCCAAAGAATTTGTATAAAATGGTGGAATTTGAGAGGAAGTACTGGGATGATATATTATCTCGTTGATGGCGTCATGAGCTTTATCACGTCGATAACATGTCTCACTATGTGGTTAGTGAGGTCATTCTGTTGTTCCTCAAACATTCTCTTCATCGTGGCTACCAATGTAATGTCAGGTGCCAACTCGCGAGTCTGTTCCTCAGATAATTGCCGCGGAACATCGTCATTTCGATGGGCTACTTCTTCAATCTGATTGGTTGTTGAGTGCTCTGATCATGCACCATTGTCTGGGTTGTTGATATTGTCAACTTGTGCTCCTTCTAGTTGGTTTCTGGCTCTCACCATTTCTTCAAATCTCGTCACGAAAAGTCTCATTGGGCTTGCCAAAAAGATATTCGCTGGTTTTCGTAACAAGGAAAATTTTCACCGAAATTCGCTCTTCAATTTTTATTAAGAAGGTTACGTCGCTTAATCCTCAAAGAAATAGACAGTGAAGAATCAATCACACAGAGAAGATATGGATATGGACGAAAATGTATAGATTGATAATGGGTTTGAGATCAACAAATGGACCAGACTAAGCTACAATACTCCTAGGAAAGCTATAAATGACTGAGAAGTAAACTGATTCGCAGGAAGTACAAGTTCAAGTGTAAAGGACAACGAAAGTTAGATTGCATAGGAAACTTGATAGGTTTTGTGTGTGTGCTGTTGATATGTCATTGTCGCGACCCGTCCGGAAGGCGGACGCGGCTAATGGATTACCGATCGCGGGTCTTGGATCGGCGCGGGCCCTCCCAGGCCCATACCAAATCGCGACGGGAGTATTTTTTAAAGGATTCGACGATAAGAGTCGATCGCTTTCGACCTTCAGTGTGGTCGTGGTGGCATGTGCAACTTGTGCATGCATTTGGAGTCGCCACCGGTCTTTCTTGGAGGGCAGACCGGAAACCTTACTGACCAATTGGGAGAGATCGATCAGTTCTGCGGAACCAGAGATTTTGGGTTCGGGGACTTGGTTACGCTGGTGTCATTACCAACGCCCTTTCGGTACCTAACGCGAGTGATTTTCCTGACTAAGAGTTCATGCAGGCGCAAGTTTGGGTGAAGTAGGTTTGATTCAGGGTTTCATGCAGATTGGACGACTATTCCTATCAATCACAATCAATTTAATTGAAAGCGCAAACAAGTACATAAATAAATCACTTCGATGCACATCAATTCAGATCAATGACTTCCTAATATAACCATAAAGGCTTAAGGAAGGTGTGACTTCGGACCAGGGGTAAAATGGGAAGATTTGGGGACAATTAGCCCGAAGGGCAAAATCGTCATTTTTGGGAGGTTTGGATACCGAAATACCCAAAATATTACATGGCCAGTTGTTTGTGGCCATTTCCTATTTTTTTGGGATTTTCTTGGATTTTTTTAGAATTTTTTTGGAAGACAGTTTGCCGAAAGGGCAAAACCGTCATTTCTGGAAAGACCGGGGGTCGAAAGACCCGGAACAGGTCATGGCCAGTTGAATGTGGCCATTTCCTATTTTCTGGAATTTTTTAGAAATTTTCTGAATTTTCCGAATTTTTTTGAAATTTTTTATGATTTTCTATTTTTTATTGATTTTTTTGATTTATTATTATTCTTTTTATTATAAATAATATATATATATATATATATATATATAATTATTCGGACCGGGTCGGATGACCCGGCCCATGCCCAGATCGGGGACCCAGACCCGGCCCGCACCCTCCTTGATCAAAACGGCGTCGTTCACAAGTTTCGAACGGACGCCACAGATTAGGACACGTGGCGCATCCTGGGCCGTCGGATTATTTTTTATTTTGTTTTATTCTTTTAGTTATTACCACGTGCTGACGTGGCTGCCACGTGGCTGCCACGTCAGCGCCACGTTGGCGTTGACTCGGTCAACAACCGTTGACCGGTCAATGCCTCGTCGGGGAAGACGACCGGCGCCGGCGTTCCGTCGCCGGCGCCTCGTCGGAGGGCGATATTTCGACCCTCCGACGTCCAAATCACGCCAAATCAACGGCATTCGAACCCACTCGACGGGACCTACCACATATGTCGACCTTGACACAGCAGAATCGCACTTGGCCCACCTGCAACTCCGGCCGAGACTCATTCTCCGGCGAGAGATCGCCACGACTATTTTACACGTAAAACCTTTAATATAAAGTATCAGGGAGCTTCTTGGGAGTCAGAGAGAGCTTACCTGATCATCATGAAGCTTCGTCTCGGCCTGAGGCGAGCCACGGAGCTTGAAGCGGTTCGGATGGAGTTGGGGAGCCCGCCAGGAAGTTTACTCGGTGAAAAAGGCATGAAACGAAACACAGCAATAAGCACGGGGGTGGAAGAAACAAATTGCAACAAATGGCACAACAAATGGAGGCCTTAAACTCGAGTTGCCATTGGAGGCCGAGTGAGAGCTCAATGGTGACTCTCACCTTTTCCGGCGGCCTCCGGCGAGTCTGATGGGCACACGAGCTTCGTCTTGGCGTCGCCGAGTTCGGAGGATGGTTCGCCGGCTTCGGTTCTTCTCTGGGCGTGACGACGGGAGCTTGGGAACTTCGGTCAAGCTCCGGGGCTGTCCTCCAAAAATCGCTCCCCGAGGTGGCCTCTAACCACGGGCGGTCATCTAGTGGCGGCTGTCGAGCCGTGGACTAATCCGAGTTCGAAGAAGCTCGAGCGAACTCGCATCGCCATTCACCTACGGAGGCGATGTCGACAGTGACGAGTAAGCTTCTGCGATGGTCTCGAACGACAACCCGACGGAAACTCCATCTGTTTGATAAGGCTCGGAGCCCGTGCCAGAGATGATCCGCCCGAAGCACCCCCAGATGCTGATCAGCGGAACGAAGATCGACACGCATACCCGAGCGACGACCCGGTTGGTCCATGTTGTTCTGCACCGCCAGATTCGTTCCCACTCCACAAAGGAACGACGTGAACAGCATCCAGAAATCGTACGTCCTCATCGCTTCGAATATCGTGTGATCCTCTCCGATCATTGGCTTTCTTTCACCTCCTCCGCCTCATCGCCCGCCACTTCCTGCTCCTCCGTCACCTACTGGCACTGCACCTCGGCCTCCGCTGTCTCTTGACTCGCGAGCAGCGGCTCGACGACGGCCTCCGCGCCCTCGACGTCCGTTGATCCTCTCCTCTTGAAGCACGGAACTCGTCCTTGCTTCCTTCGTCGGCGGTGGAATGCGGGACCTCGTGGAGGAAGGCGATGGCAGTGAGGCAGACGCCGAAGGGGACGACAGCGAGCATGAGGAGGAAAGAGGTGGCGCCTGAGAAGAGGGCAGTGCAGATGTCGGTGAAGATCACGGTGCTCAGGCCGACGTAGCCTTATGCACATCTGCCAATAAGAGAGCGTGGCTCTCTCGCTGACCACCAGCCACTGAGCGCCATAGCCCACGAAGCCTTCGGACCCGATGAAGAGGGCGGCCCACGGAGGCGGCCGGTCTGAGGCGATGCCGGCGAGGAGACCGAAGGCCCTGCCGACGTCCTTGGCGACGGAGAGGTCGTTGAGCTCGACCTAGGTGAGGTTCATGATGGACTCGAGAGCGTCGGCGTAGTTGGAGAAGGTGTAGTTTTCTCGAGATGGCCTGCACCCACACCGCCGTGACCGAGCCCAACCATTCGCAGCGTTCGACTTTTTGTCCCGCTGGAGGTGGAAAGTGATGGGATAAAGCCAAGGTTCCCCTCCCTTCTTTTTTTTTTGCGGATGGACCTCCTCCCATGCTCGGGACCCCAGCCCAAAATCCTCCCTTGAGTTTTTTTATCATCTCACCAACCCATGCACTGCCGCCGGTCTCCCATCTCTTTTTTTTGTTAAATCTTTCTTTGCACGGTGGAGGACAGACTCTTGCTGTCCTCTACTTTTTTTTCCTTTTTTTTTTATTATACCCTTGTTTTTGGTTGAGGCGCCGCTCCCCTACCTAATCTGTCTTCCATTCCCTCCTCTTTTCATTTTTTTTTTAAATCATTCAAGTCCCCTCACGAAGAAGAGAAACAATGGGCGTTTATTGCATACGGTGGTCGACGTCAAGATTATAGAATCTACAAATTAAAAGACTCGATTGGCATTTTTTTTGGCTCGGTTCGGGTTTATGTTCGTGAAGGAACATTGACCCGAACCGAATTTTCAAGATCTAAAGTAACACACTTGAGTAGGAAACTAAAACAAAATTATTTAATATTTTTGTGTATTTTTCTGACCACGAATGGTATTTTTCTGATTTTTTTGGGTATTTTTATAATTAAATAAATTCCAAAAAATATTTAAAAATACCAAAAATATTTTTTGTTCAAAATTGGTTCCTAAGGCTAGGGTAATGCTTCCAAAGTTGATTTTGTAATTTTTTGACCTTTTTTTTTGACATTTTTAATTAATTTTAGAAATAAAAACTAAAATAAAATATGGTCAAAAATCAGGTGTCAACAGCTGCCCCTCTTTGAGAGTGAGCTCGTCAGAGGTTGCTTTCAAAGATAAAATGACACCTGAATATTAACCGACTCAACTGGGGAAAAGAGATGCTATGACATCGGATCCTTAAGCCTTTTTGATGAATGCTCAAATTAATCACCGGTTTACTCTTGCAATTCGAACATGGGCCGGAGTGAGAGAGGCTTACCTGAAGCTCACCTGTCAGATGCTGTCGGTTGCGACGACTTTCAAGAAGATACCTAGGACTCGTTCAGAATATCATAGGGAGATTAAGCTCTGACCTGTATGGTAGGTCATACCATCATGAGATTCCTAACTGGTAGGAACCTGAGAAGGACGCATCCCACGCCGGGGGAATTGCCAAGAATTTTGATCCGTGTGGTGGATCGGACCTTTGCATTGACCCTTACGGCGGTATTTTCCAATGAGTTGACCCTTGTGGCGGTTTCTACCATATTTGACCCTTTAGGCGGTATCTACCTTTGAGTTTAGTTTGATCCTTATGGCGGTTTCTACCTTTGATTTGACCCTTTAGGCGGTTTCTACTATGAGTTGACCCTTCAGGCGGTTTCTACCTTGATTTGACCCTTCAGGTGGTATCTACCTTGAGTTTACCCTTCAGGCGGTATCTACCTTGAGTTGACCCTTCAGGCGGTATCTACCTTGATTTGACCCTTCAGGCGATATCTACCTTCATTTGACCCTTCAGGCGGTATCTACCTTGATTTGACCCTTCAGGCGGTATCTACCTTGAGTTGACCCTTTAGGCGGTATCTACCTTGAGTTGACCCTTCAGGCGGTATCTACCTTGAGTTGACCCTTCAGGCGGTTTCTACCTTGATTTGACCCTTCAGGCGGTATCTACCTTGAGTTGACCCTTCAGGCGGTATCTACCTTTGGTTTGACCCTTCATGCGGTATCTACCTTGGTTTGACCCTTCAGGCGGTATCTACCTTGGTTTGACTCTTCAGGCGGTATCTACCTTTGGTTTGACCCTTCAGGCGGTATCTACCTTGTGTTTTGACCCTTCAGGCGGTATCTACCTTTGTTTTGACCCTTCAGGCGGTATCTACCTTGATTTGATCTGAAAAGGGGTCTCATGACGAGGGTTCTCCACGTCCGATGAGACTGTCTGATTTTTGAAAAGGGGTCTCATGACGAGGGTTCTCCACGTCCGGTGAGACTGCCTAAATTTTGAAAAGGGGGTCTCATGACGAAGGTTCTCCACGTCCGGTGAGACTGCCTAAATTTTGAAAATGGGGTCTCATGACAAGGGTTCTCCATGTCCGATGAGACTGTCTGAATTTTGAAAGGGGTCTCATGACGAGGGTTCTCCACGTCCGATGAGACTGTCTGAATTTTGAAAGGGGTCTCATGACGAGGGTTCTCCACGTCCGGTGAGACTGCCTAAATTTTGAAAAGGGGGTCTCATGACGAGGGTTCTCCACGTCCGATGAGACTGTCTGAATTTTGAAAAGGGTGTCCCAGGACGAGGGTTCTCCACGTCTGCTGGGACAGTTTGCTGACTTCTTTTGAAAAAAGGTTATATCCTCACCCATTTTTTTGAAAGATCCCGAAATTTGCCGGGAATTCAGTTTTGAAGCAGTGAAAGATTTTATCTTGACAAAGCTTCACTTGGGTCTGTTGAGGCGACATTCTGGGAGCTGGGTTCTCCAGGTATCCTGCAGAAGTTTGAGCCTGAAAGATTTTTCTTCACCGAGAAAACGTTAGTAATCTTTGGGAAGACAATAATTGTCCAATTGACAAAATTTTATGACTTAAGTTTTAGTCATGAAATGTGCATTTTGATGCTGGAGGTTATCCAAAGCATTCTTACAACATGCAAATGTGATCACAAATTCCTTGCGTGGAAAATCTGGATCAACAGTTTGAAAGTTCCAAAAAGAGTTTGTTCAAAATAATCAATTGGAATATTTCTCGACAATGAGGTCTTCTCACCTGTTTTGATATAGTGGTTTTTTATAGGGGATGCATTCAATTCCCTACTAACCTGTGCCTAGGTTTTAGGCTCATTCGCAGCGCATACATTTTGATCGGTCGGGAGGTTTTCCACGGGACCGTAATGTTGGGCTTGGTTTTTGATCTTCAAGGGGGACTCACTTTTGAGTCAGGGCCATTGAATGAATATTTTCACCATCTGCTTCGGGTTTACAAGTCAAGAACCCTGCAAAATGAGAAAGAAATAGTCTTGCTCGTACTTCTTCGAGCTAAGCTATATGTTAACCCAAGTGTCTTAGTCAGAGAATACTGTTTCAGGGTTATGATGTTGGTAGGATTGGGGACCGGAACATGCTTGTTTTTGGCCTAGAATTCATGAGTGGATTGACGTTGGTGATCATTGCAAACTTGTCACCTGTCTTTTCCATTCTGCATCTTCAATTTTTTGAGGTGTGCAACCGCTTTTGAGGTGTGCACAAATTCTTTATGGAGAATCTCTGGCTGCATTGACAATTCTGTCTGCGTCTTTCCTCCACGCTTGACATCATTTGGAGGAGCGACCTTTTGATCTGACTCCTTTAGGGGCCTTTCTCTCTTCCCAATTAGGCTTCATTGGGGATCAAGCAAACAGCTTGCACGAGCATCGGCCTTGCTTTTACCAGGCACTTTTCTTTTTCTTGATGCTAGGGATTATTATTTTTTCTTTGAAATCCCGGTTCTTCTCATCCTCGATGGGATCATGTCAGACATATGTCTGAAAGTCTAAACATGCCTTAAATATCAGCCCCGGAATTTTCTTCGTAATCCCTGAGTCTTGAACTCCTCCATTTTTGAGGTGGTGCTGCATCCGTCTTGGAATGATCACCAATGGGTTCATGAAATGAATTTCCAGGCTCAAGTTGGCTGTGCAAAGGATTCGGTGTGTGTGATAGAGAATGAATGCTTCTCGTCATCCTATGGAACTTGGATTACCATATAAACAACACACAAAGATTAATGTTAGTCCGAGCAAGAAAATTTCTAACCATTTTCTCCTGACGCTGCTGGACTTACTTCCTTTTTGCCCCGGTGTGGGGTGGCTCTTGACAGGGCTGATAATGAAAACCTCCGTTCAAAGGGGTTATCAATGGTCACCTGTAGTATTTGGGAATATGAAACGAACGCCTCCGTCGTTCCAATCCATGTAATCGCTGCGAATGGTCCCTACCTCCGTAGGTACAGATTTTGCTATCCGATTCACTTCCCTCGTCTCTCAAGTGTATGTAGGATGTGTTTGGACTGGGCTCGCCTCTCTTTTGAGTAAACTCCCTTTTGAATGATTTGACAAATAATCATATTTGGAAAAATTCATTTCTTTCTTTCCCAAAATTTATCCATCGAGGGGATTTTGTGATGTATCATGCATGTTTTATTCATGCTTTGGGCGACCTCCCGATTTAAATCATGAACATCGATGCATTGGATAATTTTCATGACGGCTGAAAGGATTTTAACATTCTTTATCTCCAGCTAACTGGGAAAGGGATACTTACCTACCTGTCGCGGCTGCAGACCCCTGAAAATGTAAAAGAAGCATATCATTGTATGTTCACGAATTTTTCGAAAATCGAAACGATACATCCTACCCTAATGTACCCTAACAAGTAGTACGTGGGATGTAAAAACTTATTCGTCTCCAAGGCGATTCCCCTATCAAGGATAAACAATGAGTATCAATTCATATTCTCAAATTCAAGACAAATTGGGATGATACAACTTTACTCTTGGTTCTCATCCCGTCTATCAAATCCGCCTATCCATGCTTGGAATATTTGCAACATCAATGGTTCAGCTGCCCCCGGTTGGGCAACGTCTGTTCTGTTATTTGAACAGATGGTTCCTTGAGTGATTTATCCACGTTTATCACCTGAGAAGGGAAAGAAAGGAGACATTATTTCGATATCCGATTGGAGATCGTTTAGGAACGATACATCATTTTACCAAATGGGTGGCTTCGCGGCCAGATGCATTTTGCATTGAAGGGATGGATTCCATTATGCTTTGCGAACGATGATCATTGCTTGGGGAGCTCGCCCCTGAGCTTAAAGATGCTCAAAAGGTAAGGCGGATCCTCGTACGACTAGTTTTAAGCGTAAATGAGAAATGCTCCCATGGGAGCTTTACAATGGGATTGCCAATACATTCATTCAGGGTATTCAACCTCTTTTCCCCGAGCATTTTTTTTTACAATCGTGCCTTGAATCAAACACCTGATCATCGGCTTTGTATCATTATTGCAAGAGTCCGCCAGCTTCAGACTGATCGAGCCAGAAATTGAGTTCCTCTCCAAGGAAATCGCTCGAATCTCCGAGCCATTGATGCTCAAGTCGAGTATCACCGACTGCTGGCGATAAATCACTTTCGCCTTGGATGACTTGATTCCTCGAGCTGGAACCTCCCTTGTTGACCGGCAAATCTGTAGACATGTCCCATGTAAATGTTGGATTTGCCATAGGAAGAGCACTAGCAACAGGTTGGTACTCAAGTTGGGGAGTTCCTATTTGTGGGAACTGCGGTATATACTCTTGAGGGGTATTGAGACTGCTTGGTGGAGCGTTCTGATTTGGGTTAGAGAAGTCGGTGACATGGTTGCTGGTCTCGTCAACACCGAAACATGGTTGGGTGTTCCTGGCTCTACAATCATCGTGGTTGCAGTCATGACCAACATTTAAGTTCGAACCAGCTCCATCTGAGCTTAGTGTCACCCGTCCTTCTTTTAGCAACCTCTTGAAATATCCAAGGTGGCTCGCGACGTTAACTTTAGAGAGTCCCGGCACGTTCAGGATTTCGTGTATGCGTGTTGATCGTGCCGTGTCGATCCCCAACTGTCGAACTGTATCAACAAATTTCTGATGGAGTTCAGCAGTCCAAGAAAATCGCGCTTTCTTGTCAACAAGAACAGCTTGCCGACTAATCTCTATGAGATCTGATTGTGTTGGAAACTGCTCTTGTAAGCCTTCGACGGTATCTGACTGCACCGGAAGACATTGCGAAAGGCATTGTAACATATGAGCACTACCAATCTCTAGAAGTGGCTATTCGGAGAATGTTTCACTGATGGGAATATGGTTATTGCAATCAAGGCAAGTGGCACTGCTCAGCGCTTCCTCATACCTAGCGCTTTCTGTTCGAAGCTTTTCATTTTCTTCCTTCAGAATCGCTAGCTCTTGCTGTCTATGTAGATTCCTCAGCCGGGCTCGTTTGTTACGAAACCAATTATTGACCTTCCCAGGCTCCCACCCTAACTCTCGACCTAGCTCAGCCCTCTGCTTCTCATCTGGATGGGGGCATTCCTCGAAGAAAAAATCAAGCTCCCGGTCTTGATTTGAAGTACGGTGAAGGGGATGGTTTCCTTTCTGACGCTGATCACTGCTATGGGCATTGTTTTCATTACCACAACCTTGAGTTTCATCGTTGGAAGTGTCAATCTCCATGACCTTCGTGCCGGATTCGGTCCCGTGATCTTCAAATTCTTCCAACAGTTCAAGCTCGGAGACTTCTAAGTCGGGCGTTTCCAACAAATGACAGTATCCTTGGAACATTTTGGATCGAAGTATCACTGACTGATCATCGCAGAAGTCATCTGATCCTTCGAAATATTGATGTATGGGTTGGGTAGTATCGCCCGACTGGTTCTTCGAGCTGGAACCTCCATTTCTTCTCGAGAACATGAGAGGGGAGTTGATCGATTGACCCCCATAAGCGTCTCCTACTTGGGAATTAGGGAAACAAAAATGCTCAACGCACTCCCTTGTTAGATCCTTTGAAACCACATGCTCTAGTTCGGCAAGTCCTTGGGCACTAAGCGCAGAAAGCTCATTAGTAAGCGGAAAAACAGCGACGGATGGGTGCTGCACCTGCTGCATCCGTGGCACACACTCTTGAAGAAAATTGGGATGACTCAGATGAATATTCTGATCAATTTCCCAATAAGTGTTGAATTTGTAACCGAGGTTAGCATGACGCTGTCTTAGCGCTCTTCTGTAACAACCGAGGTGATTTGAGACCATAGCCTTGGTAAGTTCTGGTGCATTCAGGGCCTCCATTACTTTCTTCGGGCGTGCATAGTCGAGCCCTATTCGCCGAACCACGTCTAAGAACCGGCGGTGCAGCTCAAGGGGCCACGCGAAAATCTTCTTCTCTTGGTTCAGAATAGCGTCGACAGCTTGACGGCTGATCTTTAACCCTTCTCGAGCAGGATCTGATCCTGCCATAAGTCGTTGTGGAGAAGACTCTTGGGCTCTGACGTGGTGACTCTCATCATAGTGGCATATATTCCCTCCTTCAGAAGGCACTGGCACTATCTTTGTGGGATTGATTTGTTCATGTACATCACCAGTATTTTCGATCCTAGCAGAAGGTTTAACGGGAAACAATCTATTGAGAGTGGTAGGGCCACCGCAGTTAGGGCAGACAATAGTGCTAAGAACTTCTTCATACCTCATGTTCTTTGTTCGAAGCTTCTCGTTCTGTTCCTTTAGAAACGCGGTATCCCGTCGTTTGTACTGATTACTCAGCTTGGTTCGTTTATTTTGAAACCAATTCAAGATCCTCAAAGGGCTCGTCCCTAGTTTTTGACCCAACTTCTTCCTCTGTTCTGTGTCCGGGAAAGGGCATCCCTTGAAGATAGCTTCAAGTATCTGGACCTCATCCAGAGTGTAGAGCTGGCGACGCTTTCTTTTCTGGCGCGGATCATCGTCGCTGGCGTCTTGGTCGCTGAGGGCTTGAGTCTCCTGGATGGTCGAGTCGATTTCCATATCCTTCATGACGAATTCATTTCCGAGGTCTTCAAATTCCTCTAGCCGTTCAAGTTCGGAAACATTTAGGTCAGGCGTTTCCAACAAATGATGGTACCCCTTGAACATTTTGGGTCGAGATGTCTTTTCCTGGTCTTCGTTCGCTTGATCTTCTCCACCCTTTCTCAGATGTTTGCCCTCTCTGTAATTATCAGAGATTAGGCGTGTTCCAAGAAGCGTCCCTTTGAAATCGAGTAACGAGTGTCTGACGTGCATTCCTTTCGAGACTTCGTGATTCCCCCCGTCCGTTCTTACTCTCTCTTGCCTGAGTGGAGCGTGCAGATTTCCCGTGTCGACTTTTGCTTTATCGAGCATTACGCCTGTCCCCCTAGCTCGGTCTCCAAAGTAATAGGTCCGCCGGCCTTTAGGTGTTGTTACCTTTTCTAAGCCTGAAATCACGGGACAAAGGTGGATCTGTGACTCACCAGGGATGTATTAATGAGACTTGATTAGCCCGACTGCGTATAGAAAAATTATTGCAGCTTTCCCTTTCTCGTTCGAGCGCTAAAGGGCGAGAGATTGACATCGAGAAGATTACATTTCGATCTAACCTCTCAAACACTCCTCCATCATTCCTTCTCCTCTCTGCTGTTGAATCACAGATGGCTTCCTCTCCTGTTCCTGCTGTCTCGACCGAAGCTTCAACCCAATGGGAGAGGTTTTATCACCTCTTGGGTAGAGGTTATGGCTACATAAACAGTCATCCTGAAGCTGAGGTTGAAGTTCGTACTCTGATTCCGGCCCTGGACACTGTGTGTATTGAAGGTACGAAACTGCAAAGGGAGTTTGTGATCTTCCCAACTCTCTTCAACAATTTCCTGCAGGCTTACGAAGTTGCTAGCCGGGAGGTCACTTTGGCTGGTATCGTGCGAGCCCGCTATCAGGACCGAACTGAGTCCCTGATATTGGCCATGCTGACGGCCGATAACCATAAAAGGGCTGTTGAATACGCCCACGCCCAGGTTTCGATGTTGGTCCGTGAGAGGGACAATTTGGTGGAGCGTCTAGCTCTTTTTGACACCGCCTTTGAGCAAGATCAGCACAACCTCGTGCTGAGGTTCCAGTGTGCCTGGTTGAAGGAAAGGCTTGAAGACCTGAGCATGGATATAGCTCGCGGGAGGGTGCTGGCTCAGGACTTAGAGCTTGAGTTCGAGTACTATGAGACCAAGGTGAACGAACTTAGGGAGAAATGTCGTCTCCTTTTCTTCAAGCTTGTAGACCTCGATTCCCAGAGTGTGGGTTGTAAGCAAGGCATGGATAGCATGGAGAATCAATTGAGCTCATTTGTGACGCTCATTAGAACTCACTTTGGATTTACGGTTCCTCCTCAGTAGTCTGTTTGTAAAGTCTCCTGTTAAGTGCTATAAATGAGAGTGTATGTACATTTCCCCTTATCCTTCGCAAGATTCAATATTGCCCTTGGTTTCGCAATCATAGTGTTTGAGGCAACTGACGATCTTTCCGCTTTCGAGCCCGCTCACGTTATGTTTGTAACCTATGCTGTCACGTTTGCCTTCGTGCGCTTGGTCGATTTACCTCGAACCCATGGTGACAAAAGATTGTTGTAGCTAAACATGATGATGTTAGCAAGCATCATTGTGTGAAATCAACCCTAGGCCTTAAAGAAGAAAGGAACTGCTCCGATTGAAACTTTACAATGCGCAGATAAGAAATAAGTTCTACTTGTGTACAAGCCCCCCCTTTCTCTGGGTATGTTCGATCACCACCCCCATCATGTCTGGGTTCAGGTGCGCGGTCATCGACTCCAGATCATGGCCGTGAAGGTTTGCTAGCCTCCTCCTGCTGGATTCTTCGAACTGTGACCACCATCTTTGTTTGAGAAGAAAAGAGGAGGGTCGACCTCTTTCCTATCAAAAGCGTGTCTCACTCAGAGATCAAGGAAGCAAAATTGTTCGAAGTGTTCCCCCACTGGATCATCTGAGATCATATGCCCTAGTTGGGCGAACTCCTGAACATTAGACGTCGTGGGTGGATCAGCAGCAGGAAGAGCGCCGGTGGACGGCTGCTGCTCGAGCGAAGAAGTGTATATTTGTTGCACCGGTGGCACGTATTCTTGAGGAACATTAAGATGACTGATAGGGCTATATTGACCAATTCTCCAACAGTTGGTGGTAGAGCTACCGGCTTGGTCGGTATCGAGACTCGGCAGGGCACTTCTTGAGGCATGGCTGTTGCGTTCGTAGCCGTACCTAATGTTCAAGTTCGAGTCGGGCTCTTCTAGGCGCCGTGCGGCATGACGCCGTCGTAGCTTCCTGCGGTAACCATTAAGGTGGTTTGCGACTAACCTTCTAGCGAGCCCCGGTTCATTCATGACCTCATGTACGCGTGTTGGACATAATGAGTCATTCCCTATTTGGTGAACCGCATCAAGGAATTTTCTGTGAAGCTCTGGAGACCATATGAACTTCTTTTGGCGACTCAGGATAGCATCCGTGACTCGGCGATCATTCCTCGATTTACTCTCGGCGGGGTCTGGTTGTGCCAGAGGTTGTTGCAGGGGAAGCTGGTTGACTTCGAACTGGTCTGTGGTGATAGTAAGCCCATTGTCAGGGAAATTGAAGTAACGCGCCTCCCCTCTTTCAAAAGATGGTTTGGGGGAGTGGGGTGGCGGACGACCACCTGCGATTCTCATAGAAAACTTATCACGGAACATTTCGCGAGTGTCGATAGAACTACCGCAGTTAAGGCAAGCGGTGTTGATGAGGACTTCCTTATACCGCATGTTTTCTGCTCGAAGCTTGGCGTATTCTTCTTTTAGAGTTTCGAGCTCTTGACACTTTCCCCGAACCACTGATCTGGCCCGTCTGTTTTGAAACCAGTGCTTGACCCTTAAGGGTTCCATCTCTAATTTCCGGGCTAATTTTCTTCTTCGTCTCGTATTCGGGTAACGGCACTTGTTGAAGGCGGCTTCGAGTATCTGGATTTCCTTCTCAGTATAGGGCCGGCGACGTCTTCTTCCACGAGATGGGACATCGCCGCTGCCGTCGTTGTTGCTGCTCCTGTCGTCGTCGCCACCACTGTCATCGTCGCTGCCCTGATCCTGAACCTCGTTGCCAGCAGGGTTGGGTAGTATGGTTTCGACATCTGGCTCGATCCCAAAGACTTCGAGGTCTCCCAACTGCACATTACCTAGGACATTTGGGTCAGTCATCTCCAACAAATGACTATGACTGTTAAACATACTGGATCAAGAAAAGGTTTGTTCGTCCTTTTTTATTCACTCAAGGTCTTGTAATCCTCTTCCTATGTTTACTCTCTCTAAACTTTCTTTTGAGTGACTTTGCGTACTCAGGAGTCGCTCTTCGAGCATGGAAGACGATCACCAGGCGAGCGCTCTTCTAGAGATTTTGAGTTTCTCGTCTTGTCGTCTTCCTTCCTTTTCATGGTGGAGAGATCACGGATCGCTTTTCTTTCCTCGATAGCCGAACCTATCCCCCACTATCTCTCAAAAGACTAAATTACGTCCACCACCCGCTCAGCTTTTCATCATGACAAAACTATCAACTCTATCGCGGCTCCTTCGATATTTGCGCTCGACTCCCGCTCCATCTCAATAATGGTGAAATAGACAACTCTTTTACAACTTTTCAAACTCGTCAGGCCTGAAATCGCGGATCGAGACATGTCTGATGATTCACGGGAGGAGCAGCCCCTGCTTTACATTAACTACCCCGGCTCCACAAGCATTATTGCTGTAACTTTTCTCCATTTTTGAGCTACTATGAAACGAGGAGAAGGTTAGTGCTCTCATTTGCCCAGCTTTCACTTTCATTCATTCCATCGCACTCGTCTTCCTCTCCATCCTTCCAACAAGAAATGGCTTCATCTTCTGCTTCTTCCTCTGACTCTTCCCATGCTTGCGTTTTTTCAATCGCAGTCCCTGCCCGATGGGAAAAACTCTATAATCTCTTGGGTCGGGGCTATGCTTATATAGCCGATCATCCGGAGATCGAGGCTGAGATCCGCGTTCTATTTGCGGCCACAGACACTACTTCCATCGAGGGTACTGAGTTGGAGAAGGAGTATAAAACATTCCCAGCCCTCTTTGCAAACTTTCTAGAGGCTTACCGCGTTGCTCACCGGGAAGTTCTCGTGGCTCGTGTCTTGCGAGCCCGCTACGAAGACCGCTGTGACTGCCTGACGTTGACTAACTTCGTGGCTGACAGCCACAACAAGGTTATGGAAACTGCCAACGAGCGGGTCTCGACGATGCTTCGTGAACGTGGAAATTTGGTGGAGCGTTTGGCCTTGTGCCTGATCACCTATGAGCACGATCGTCGTAACATCATGTTAAAGTTTCAGAGCGATTGGCTGGAAGAGCGACTCGATACTGTTACGGCGGATGTATCCCGTGGGAGGGAATTGGTCCGGGACTTGGAACTTGCTGCTGAAGGTCACAGGGCCAAGGTTGCTGACCTTAAGAATGAGTGCAAGCGCCTTCTTCTCCAGCTCGCGGATCATGATATACGGAGCGGTGAGTGTAGGCAGGGGATCAACCATATGGAGGGCCAATTGAGCTCCTTCGTGCTGCTGATTAGGGCTCAGTTCGGCTTTACTTTTCCGCCTCGCTAATCTGTATTAATCTGCTTTGAAAGTCTTTCGATTGAGCGAAAGTGAATGAAAGCTCATGTGTGTGTGTTTTAGCTTTTATATGGTCCATTTCTTCGAGCATCCGAACATCTTCAACTTGGGTGAGCCGAACCATAATATCAATAAGTCGAGCAAATATGTCATGATTTTATAACTCACTCATGATCAGATGAAAGAATAGCCTTAGACTTATCCAGGAAAAGGTTTCTCTTTATTACCTATTTTTTACCTGCAAATGAAAAGACAGAATCAGAAGGAATAATTTGAAAAAGAAAGCAAAAACCCCTTTCAATCTTATGCTTACCCATGATTAATAAGGACAAGAACTTTTACAAGGGTTTTAATCTTGCGCGAAAAGTTTTTATCAATATTCCTCGAAAGAAAGTATACTATTGAAAGGAATGTAATTCACAATAATTGCTTTTGATCAATTTCGAGAGGAACGAATTACTCAAAAGTGCGAGGCATAATAACGTGTTTTAAATTTAATTGAAGATACGGCATCCAAATCAAGGCCGTTTTGTTAAGAACGAGGGCAATTTGGACATCTATCTCGTCATTAAATTCAAAACAACGCCGATATTCTCGGTCAATTATCGTGGATTACCAGCGACGTAAAACATGCACGAAACAATTCAAGTGTATAATTCCTTCTAGAGAAATTGAGATTGGACTACTCTTCCAATTTTAATTTCCTCTAAAGGAATTATAAACTTGACTTGGGAGTATTCGGATGATTAGAGAAAATGCCATCACATTCCCATGACCCGTCAAAAGAAATACAACCAAGTTCCATCTGAATGTATACACCAATAGATCCCTAATACAATTACTCTAAGGGGTGAGATAGAGAAAACCTCGGTAAAAATAAACCCTATACAAGAGGACTAGTAATGAAAAATGAAACAAAGGAATGTGATCCTTACGTTTAAGGATGCCCCAGTTTCGATCTGTGTCTTCAGGATCACCTGCCCCAACTCGTCATCTTCGTTGGATGATACCTCAATAATGTCCACAGTATGCTCCTGTTGACACCTGATTTTTGACCATCCATTATTATAATTTTTATTTCTAAAATTAATTAAAAATAGCAAAAAAGGTCAAAAAATTGCAAAATCAACTTTGGAAGCCTTAGCCTAGCCTTGGGAACCAATTTTGAACAAAAAATATTTTTTGAATTTTTTAATATTTTTTGGAATTTATTTAATTATAAAAACACCCAAAAAATCAGGAAAAATACCATTCGTGGTCAGAAAATTACAAAAAATATTCAGAAATTTATTTTAATTTCCTCTTTAATATTTTCACTTTTTATCAGGGAAATTTGGCTCGATTCATGGGGTTCCTTCACAAACCTAAAACCGAAACGAGCCTAAAAAATCCTTTTCGAGTCTTTTAATTTTCAATTCTTGGTTTTTATAAGCTATGACATTGGACTCTAAAGTATTGAAATGCAATTGGGTCAATTTGCCCTCCAATTTGATCAATTTTATCCAAAAGGGCTTAATTGCATAAAAATCTTTCAATTTAGTCCCCGGTTTCACAATTTTTGAAATTAAATTTCACACGGGCACACCCATTAAAATTAAACACCTCTACCCAATGGTTTTCATCATGCTGAATCCATTGGTGGGCTTAATTTTGGCTAATTCGATCGTTTAGGCCCTCAATTTGGCGAAATTCATTTTCGGATCCTAGGGACAATTTGGGGTTTTCATAAAATTTCAATCAATTGATTCACGAAAATACCCATATTTGATGGAAAACATGTCAAGGAATCCGATTTTGCCATCAATTTCATGAAAAGAGGTCATTTGGGGGGTCAATTTGACGATTTGAGCGATTTGGCCGAACCGGGTCGGTCGGGTCCGACCCGACCCGACCCGGGTCGTGGACAGCATGCACAGAACAGAATGTGCAGCAAACAGAGCATGGGGGCGTGTGATTTTCGGGAAGAAAAAAAAGCATCACGCGTGGGGGACAGGCAAGAGGCCGAGGCTCGCATTGGGCAGAGGCGTTGGGCGTGCCGAGGCGCGCCGGTCGGCCACGAAAACCGGCGAGGGAGCTCGGATTTAAGCGAAGCTCGGCAAAGAGAGAGGGGGGATTTTTTTTGGGCGAACCCGAGGGAGAGGCGAGCACCCCGGACCTTCAGCTCTCCCACAGATCGTCGTGGAAGCCCCCATAGCCGCCGGCGACTCTCGAACAGGTCGGTAGCTCCCCCGACATCCATTTTTTCTCTATGCATACCAAGTGTTCGACGAAATGCTTCAATGAGCATTTCGTTTTGTAATGCTCGGCCGTGCCTCCCCCGAGCCCCATTCGTGTACTAGGGACCTTAAACCCTCATTATATTCATCCCTAAGTTCGACTTGCCCTTGTTTGTGCATTGTTGCGCGTCGAAACCGAGCCGGAAACCACGCCCGGAGCTTCGCCGTCCACCTCGCGGACCGAGAGCTCAACGGAAGCTTCCGGCGGTCGCTAAGCTCAAAACGAGCTCAGGTAAGCTTCTAGACTCTTCTTGGATTCCGTGTGATGCAAAGAAATCGAGTTTGAGCGGCAAAAAAATTTATGCAAATCGGTTCGCCGGAGCCGGTTCGGTCGTCGGTCGTTTAGGTGTTTTCCGACGTGTTTTATTGCCATGTTTTGATTACATGTTGATGCTGAGTGTCTAAGGAATCGAATGCCGCAAGAACGGGCGAAAAATACCAAGTTTCGGGCCCGTTTCGCAATTTTCCGGCGACCTCGCCGGATTTTTTACTATTCCCGCCGGATTTTTCACTGTTCATCGTCTTCTCCGGCGACCCTCCGGCCGGTCAACGGTCAACGGCCGACGTGGCGTGCCACGTAGGCAGCCACGTCAGCCGGGTGGGGTCCGGTCCGCTTATTTTCAAATAAAACAAACGGACGGCCACGATCGCGACACGTGTCGCGATCCTGGAATTTTTGGAAAATTAAATAAATGATTTTCGAATAATCGATCCGGCAGACGAGGATGTGCCACGTGGCTCACTGAGGGACATCCGATCTTGTACAAGATCGGACGCACCAGAGGAGGCCACGTGGCACGTTCTAGAGCGTCCGATTTGTAGGTTTTTCTAAAAAAGAAAATAAATTAATTTTTGATCCGACGGCTATTATTGAGCCATGTGGCTCTCTGTGGGTCGCTCGATCTAGTGGAAGATCTGACGCACGAGACGAAGCCACGTGGTACAACGTGGAACGTCCGATCCGGGGAATTTTCGGATAATTAAATAAAATACATAAAAAATCAAAAAAATTGTAAAAAATAGAAAAATGTTTAAAAAAATAAAACGGTGTCGTTTTAGGCCGGTGTCGACCCCTAGGGTCGGGCCGGGCGCCCGAGAGGCGCGGGCCGGGTTTGACCCGGCCCGGAAAATATTTTTAAATATTTTAAAAAAATTCAAAAAATAATAAAAAATAATAAAAATAATCAAAAAATCAATAAAAAATGGAAAATCATAAAAAATTCTAAAAATTCTAAAAAATTCTAAAAAATTCCAGAAAATAGGAAATGGCCACATTCAACTGGCCATCACCTGTTTCGGGTCTTTCGACCTCCGGTCTTTCCAGAAATGACGGTTTTGCCCTTCTGGCAAACCATCTTCCAAAAAAAAAATCAACAAATCCAGGAAAATCCAAAAAAAAAATAGGAAATGGCCACAAACAACTGGCCAAGTCTCATCCCGGGTGTTTTAAACCCCGACCCTCCTTAAAATGACGATTTCGCCCTTTGGGCGAATCATCTTCCAAAAATTGAAGAAAAATCAAGAAATTCCAAAAAATTCTCAAAAATGGGAAATGGCCACAATCAACGGGCCATGGAATATTTTGGGTAATTCGGTATCCAAACCTTCCAAAAAATTACAATTTTGCCCTTCGGGCTAATTGTCCCCGAATCTCCCCATTTTACCCCTAGCCCTAAATCACATCTTCCCTAAGCCCTTACGGCTATACTAGGAGGCCAAATGATTGAAATTGATATGTATTGACATGATTCATTTATGCAATTGACTGCGCTTTCGTTAAATTGACTGTGGTTTGATAGGACCAGTCTTCCAACCTGCATGAAACCCTGACTCATATCACCCAAAATTGCGCATGCATGAACTCTTAGTTAAGAAAATCACTCACGTTAGGTACCGAAAGGGCGTTGGTAATGACACCGACGTAACCAAGTCCCCGAACCCAAAATCTCTAGTTCCGTAGAACTGATCGATCTCTCCCAATCGGTCAGTAAGGTTTCCGGTCTACCCTCCAAGAAAGACCGGTGGCGACTCCAAATGCATGCACAATTTGCACTTGCCACCACGACCACACTGAAGGTCGAAAGCGATCGACTCTTATCGTCGAATCCCTCAAAAAACACTCCCGCCGCGATTTGGTATGGGCTTGGGAGGGCCCGCGCCGATCCAAAGCCCGCGATCCACATTTCAGAGTGGGGGCCCGCGATCGGTAATCCATTAGCCGCGTCCGTTTTTTCGGACGGGTCGCGACAGCTGGCGACTCCACTGGGGACTTTGTTCTAGAACACTTGGTTCTGGACCTCAAGTGGACTTAGGCCGTAATTAAAACGTCGAGTGATTTTTCTAACCTTGCAGGCGCTCTTGAAGGTGAGGTAAGTCCGCTCACGATAGGTGTTATATGTTTTTGTAGATTGGAGTGATAAGGGGTGTAGTGTGTGATTAACATTGTCTTATGCAGGATGGGCGTAGGAATGTATGTTATATGGATGATTTGAAGCGCTGATTGATATATAAATTGTTGCGCATGATTCACTGCATATTTGAGGATCACGACACTTTGCACAAAGCGCCCAAACCCAGGCCGCGAAATCACCTTTTCAGGTAGCCATAGATTAGGGATCGATATGCAACGCCCTAGCGTGGATTGCGCTGGGGTCGACCATATTCGATCCCACTCACTATCCAAGTCGAGACTTTTATCCATTTGTTGTGGATTGCGCTCATGGATGAATTTATCGACTCGGATAGAGGGAAGCCTCTAGGTTCCTCACCTAAGCCATTTTGATTTTTAGAGTCAAGCCTCACTTGTCTCATGCGCATGTATATGGATGGTTGGTATACCCAAAACCAAAATCATTGGGTACCTCTCATGGTAAGGTCCTGCCATTTCTATTTAAATTCATCTGCAGCCTTTCATTTTGCACATCATGCTGCATTCATCAAGTCCGATGGTTGAGTCCAAATTCCATGTTAGAGTATAGATAAAAGAGATGATCTCTCCAAGTCGGCCCTACATCCCAGACGTATTCAAGTATGAGCGACGCGTTATCCGCCATCAGACTGTCCGGACATTCAGCGGAGTCTACCCTTTTCGAGCTGTCCGAGGAATGATCCAGTAACCTTACTAGAAATTGAAGGACACCTGCCGGACATTATCAAAAGGGGATCTGATAAAAACGAAGACCCGAAATAGCCAGACCGAAGACATCAAGCGTCATCCCTCGAAGACCCGACTTGGGGCACCTCTTTAGGTTATTAAGGGTCACGTTCCAGTCGTCCCTTTTCTTTTATTAAGATCATCGAGTCTGTAAGGAGCACCCGTTTATGGGTCCCCCATCTATCTTTTACACATCGATTCCTAAGTCTTGTCTAAGTGTCTTGACATTGGAACGTGACACTGGAATTTCTCTCAATCATTCGGACTTTCCGATTCAATTGCGTGTCTCGCCCAGATGAAATCTTCGTTAGAACTCACACTTGGCATGTCTAACCCAAGTACGAGAATCTAACATTCATTTCATGGTGCGCCGGACATGGAATTGAACCGGTTTATAGCATGCACCCTTGGTAATCCTTGGTAATTAACTAAAGTCGTCCATGTTTCCTGAATTCAAGAGGAGACATGATATCCAAATTACCTTCGGGAAATCATCTCAATTTGGATGTCCTATTTCCCACCGAATTTAGGACACATCGAAATTGCATTTTTATCTTCTTGGACATTCCACAGATTTTCTGGGGATTGGCCAAAAGTGATAACCATGGATTACGCTCCTTTTAGTTTTATGTTTTCTCTTGAAAAACATTGATAAGAATTTTTCACATGAGGTTAAGGCTTGTGTAAAAGTCCTTATCTTCGTTAATATCAAGAAAGCATAAAATTGAAAGGATTCATGTTTTGCTTCCCTTTCTAACATAGTTCTGTAATTTCAAACAGGTAATTTTCAAAAGCGAAATCCAAATACCCGCGTGGAGACTCAGTCACATATTAAGATGGACCAAGATGGCGTGGAGAAACGCTTGACCACCCTAGAGAGCCAGATGATTCAGGTGATTGCAACGATAACAGAGATGAAGACACTCATCTTCGCCATACAAGGGGCATCCCCGACGGTCTCCAATCTCGACCCGACCGTCCGACCTGTTTTGCCTAAAATATCGGACATTGATCAAGCTGAAGGAGCAAAAGTTTTCCCCGAGAGCAAACCTATGATGGCCGATCTGGAAAAACAGCACAAAGGAAAGCTTGGTATTATTGAGGAAGATGCATTGACTGGAGAGAATCTGTTCGTCACTCACCTAATTCGAGAGAAAGACTCTAGTCACCAGAAGAACGTTGAAGGTCACATAAACCCAACCAACGTCGAAACCTGTCCACCCAACGCCTCTCTCACGCGCCTTAAAAGGGGGGTGCCTGAGGTTCCACAAAGGCCAGAATTCGCCAAGAGATACGATGGCATTGGCTGCCCGAAAACTTACATCGATTACTATTTGGAAGCAATGGCTGATTACGACTGGGATGATTCACTTCTTGTTCAGAATTTTCGGCATAGCCTGGTTGGCCCCGCGTTAGGATGGTTTGCAGCGCTTGACGTCAAGGGTATCCAAGAATGGGACGATCTGGCCAATCAATTTCTCCAGCAATACGATTTCAACAGGAAGGCCACCTCTACTAGGATGGATCTGGTACTTGTGAGGCAAAGGAGAAATGAAAGCTTTAAATCATTCGCACAAAGGTGGAGAGCGAAAGCAGCCCGAGTCCAACCTCCATTGGACGAAGAGGAGTTAATAGAGCACCTTCTGAAAGCTCTCCCCTATGATTCCTTTAGTCGGTTGAGTACGGCTCATTACCAATCATTTTCACAATTGGTACACGCGGGTGAAAGGTTGGAATGGGCTAAGCGCAATAGTATAATCAGAGACAAACAAAGGCGTGGAAAATCTTCTCAAATGAGTAAAGAACCGGTCAGGGAGATGAAGACCAACTATCGAGGGACGATGGTCGCAAGTCAAATTTCTGAACACAAGTCGAAACATCAGTCACCTGATTCCATCCCTCACCGGAGACAACCAGCGCCCAAGATAGAGAAAGCCGGCCAATCAAGCAAGAGAGGTCCTCCTTTCTTTACACCACTACCACTTCCTATGTCAGAACTACTCCCTCGGCTTTTGGAGGAAAGGTTAGTAACCCAAGAAACACCGAGGGCGAAACCGCCAAAGTTTCCAGGTTTTGACATGAATCGAACATGTGTGTACCATATGGGTGAGAAGGGACATAATGTCGACAATTGTCGAGCACTACAGTATGATGTGCAAGCTCTCATCGACAACAACCTGCTGGTGTTCGATAGGGCAGGACTCAACGTCCGGCCAGACCTTTTGCCGGATCGCGAAATCAGCGATGTATCCGAAGATGGACCAGAAGGTGATCTAAGGCTTATCATCAACGTACCCGAATTACATGGGGTACCAGCTTTATCTTCTCGAAACCCTAAGAAGGGTACCACCTCGATAAGGCGAAAAGAACCATGCTTAGCCGAGATGGGTAATATGGGCATCATCGGTAGGGTTGAAGACCCCGCTTTTACGGCATCCTTCGAGAAGTTTAACTTAACCTCTAAAGGATATGCGGTAGAGACTATGAGGAAAGAGTCATGGGAGATCCCTGCTGGGTACTCATTGAGTGTCGAGGACATTGAAGAGATCGAAGAATTAGAGGAGTACGGAGAGCGTCTGGAAGAAGCGTCCCGAGAGGACAGAAAGTTCACCTGGAATGCCAACAAAGGGGGCGAGACGCCACTTAGAAGGCATCGTCCGGTATGCGAGCCTAGCAAGACAGTTATACCAAGCTCATTGAAGCAGGAGGACCCGTCGGCCCCAACTCCTATCTGGGGTAATGCCTTGTGCGGAACATCGAGAGTTTGCGAGCCCAAGAAGAAGTCGCCAATGCAGTTTACATCACTCCCCATGCCACTATCAAAACTGCTCCCAATACTCTCGGAAAAGGGGATGGTGACCAAGGAGGTGTCGAGGTATAATCCTCCATTGTCCGAAGGATATGATGAAGCCATGTCGTGCGCCTACCATGCAGAGGAGAAGGGGCACAACGCAGACAACTGTATTCGACTGAAAATCAGGGCGCAGAAACTCATCGACAATGGCGTTTTGGATCTCGAGGAGATAAAGCAGAATAGCCAGCAAGACCCGTCATCGGATTGCCAAGGACTGGACAAGATGCACATGGATAACCCTATCGAAGACTATGCCAACCCAGCTGATCGGACAAACGATGACGGCCGATTACATGGATAAGGGAGTCACTTCTTCCTTTCCATCATTACTCTTTGGTCTATTTGCATTTTACTTCGTTTGTAATCTCAAATGCAGTTTAAAAAAAAAAAAAACAACGAAAACAACAAAAATTAAATCAAAAAATGGGGGACGTGTGGGGACACAAATCGGTCGGTGACGATCCGAATGAGAGAAAAGAAAAGATGCAAAGAAAAGAAGAGATGAAAAGAAAAGAAAAGCCCTGAGACCTGATTTCCCACACGTCTCCTAGTTTTCAAAATTTTGGGAGGCAAGGATGTCCAATGATATGAGGACTAGCCCCCATCTCACGTTTTCAGTTTTAATCTTCGTTCTTAAAACATCTCCCAAAGAAATGCATCGTGCATGGATTTTTCCCTGTATGTCAACTAACCATCTTGGTGACACTTCAGGCATGCCGTTTTAAGCATACATAGCAGGTTATTACGTGGCTCGGGTTCTCGAGAGGGAGCTACCCTCCAAATCAAAGAAGATGATGGAGATCAGAATCTGGGAGAAGTAAGGTATAGCTGGGATCGCCATGAAGGGTCCGAACCACCCGTCGCCGAGGGAACCGTTTCAGTAAACGTAGGAACCTCAGAGGATGTCAGGGAGGTGAAAATCGATGAAAGTCCATCATCAACAGAGGAATTCAGGATAATCGAACTCCTCAGAGAGTACTAGGACATTTTCGCCTGGTCTGTGTGGACTACCGGGGTCTGAACACATCTAGCCCCAAAGACAACTTCCCGTTGCCACATGTCGATGTCTTGGTCGATAGTGCTGCAATATGAATGGTTCTCCTTCATGGATGGGTCCTCTGGCTACAACCAAATCCGTATGAGGGAGGAGGACAAAGCCAAGACGTCATTCGTTACGCCCTGGGGCACTTTCTGTTACAAAGTCATGCCGTTTGGCCTAAAGAATGCTGGGGCAGCCTACCAGAGAGCAGTGGTTACCCTTTTCCACAACACGATGCATAAAGAGATAGAGATGTATGTAGACGACATGATAGCGAAGTCCAAATGTGGTGAGGACCACACCGCGGTGTTGAGGAAATTATTCGAACGACTCAAGAAGTATCAGCTGAGACTGAATCCCGCAAAGTGTGTATTTGGGGCAAGATTTGGCAAGTTGCTAGGGTTCGTAGTTAGCAGTCGTGGCATCAAGATCAACCCCACCAAAGTCCAAGCCATCCTTAGCCTTGGGACCCCCTCAACAGTTGAGGAAGTGAGGAGCCCTTTTGAACTACATCGCCCGCTTTATATCCCAGCTTTCAGAAACAGCCAAACCGTTCTTTAAGCTCCTGAAGAAAAATGCTAGAATCAAATGGGACCACGAATGTCAGCAGGCGTTGGACAGGGTTAAAGAATACCTGGTTAATCCACCGATATTGGTGCCCCCGATTCCTGGCGTTCCTCTGACCCTCTACCTCACTATTCACAACGAGTCCTTGGGGGCTTTACTCGCTCGGACGAATCCCAAGGATGGCAAGGAGCGAGCAGTTCGTTATCTAAGCGAGAAGTTCATCGCGACAGAGGTGAAATACCCCGAGATAGAGGAAACGTGCGTCGCGCTAATCTGGGTACTCCGTGGGATGAGGCAATACCCCCTTTACCATACTATCCAGTTAGTCACGGAGAATGACCCAATCAAATACCTGCTAGAGAAGCCGTTGTCGGTAAAAAAAAAATTGGCTAAAAGACAGGTACTCATTACTGAAGTTTACATAAGGAGCTCGAATCAGAAGTCACTGAAAGGACGGGCCATCTCCGATATGCCAGCGGAAGGTTCACAAGGTCATGACACCCCCAGACGAAGCATCCAGTGGCCGGAGGCAAATCGCTCCTCTACCCGGAAAAGAGAAACATCGAATACCTCAAATGGCGACTGTGATCGAGAGAATCACCAAACCGCAACATGAGAAATCCCAAGAATGTCAAGCTGTCTAAAGACAGATAAAAATGATCAAGGACTCTGGCAATCGAGATAGATGACCAGAATCGGCAAAATCCACGAGAGCGGGTTCCCTCCATTTGCTTCAAGGAGCCAGTCCGGGGGAAAACTCTCATGATCCCCCATGAAAGCGCATCAGGCCAGGGTTATCAAACCCAGAGATGAAAAGCATCAAGACAAGCCTCACTGGGGCAAAATACTTGAAAAACACCGTTCCTTCAAATGTGCATGAACGTCTTCAAATTAGATTGAAAATCGTCAAGGGGCATGGGAATGCCAAGGCACGTTGCCAAGACGAACACCGCCCAACTGGGGCAAAGCAGTTGTTGATGTGATCGAGGATCGTCTCACGAACAACACCCACAAATATAAATGAGAGGAAGCAACATCCATCGTCTACACCAAATGAGAAGCGTCAATGATCGACGAAGGAAAGGAATACATCAGTAAGACGTCATCATGAATCCCATGAGAGAAGACATCCCCAAAGAGGATGAGAATTGCAGCAAAATACAAAATGAAGTTAGTTGGAGCAAGCGTCGCCTAGCTACGACAAATCACACCCAACTGGGGCAAGTGAATCATTTGTCCGCCGGACAAAGAAGGACGCTTCTTCTCTGGCAAAATCCGTGGACGCAATGATAGAGTCGTCCGCATCAGAATTAAACCCCAGGATACAAACCTGGGTGAACGGTAACTTTGTATTGTTCTAATTTGATCTCCCGAAGATTCCATGCTTAACATGAGTTTGCTTTCATTCGGCAGAAAATTGGTGGCACCAAAAAGCCACAAAATAAAGGATCTCGTCTGACGTGAAGGCGAAAAGAAATATCCGTTGCAAGAGGCAAGTTGCCGGGAAACGGAACCCTAGAAAATGACGAAGAATACGTCCAAAAGCAAAAATTGATCTCATCCAGTGCAAATCCTAGAGAAGGATTTCGTTGCCAAACAGACGGATAGATCATGGCCACGAGCTAGATGGCCGACTTCAACAAGCCTTACATTTGCGTTCAAATGGAGGCGCGAAGCGAGAGTAAAGCAGTATCGTTTCGATTTGTCTCGAATTTCGAAACACGAACTTGCACTTAATGTTTATTGTTGACAGGGATTCACCGTCAAGATGGACAGAAAATTGTTGGCACCAGAAAGCCGCAAAATAAAAGAACTCGCCGACAAGGAGGCAAATAGAATTATCGACCTTGGAAGTCAGGACTCCAAGAAATAGTCTTTGACTATAAGATCGAGTGGAGGGTAAAAAGTATCGCTTCCACACATTACATGCTTTGACATGCATTCTGATAAAAATTTCCTTTTTCCTTGAATAAAAGGAACTCTGAAGAACGACGTTGGAATGCGTCCGAAAGCCTAAATGGATCTCCTCCAGTGCAAATCCTTGAGAATGATTCATTGCCAACCAGACAGAGGGATCACGGCCACAAGATAGATGGCCAACTTCTACAAGCTGCGCGTTTGTGTTCAAATGGAAACACAAAGCAAGGACAAGGCAGTATCGTTTCAATTTGCCTTGAATTTTGGAACGCGAACTGACACCTAATTCCCGTCGTTGACAGGGGCTCACCATCAAGGCGAAACAGGTTTTCACATCCCAAGTATTACCCATTGGAACACATGACCAAGGGTAAGATGTATCGTTCTAATTTTTTGAAAAAATTCATGAACGTACAATAACATGTTTCTTCCGCATTTTCAGGGATTTCCAGCCACGGGGGAGAGGTAAGTATCCCTCTCCCAAATCCATTGAAGAAGTTGAATAAAAAATAGAGAAGAAAAGAAAAGCTTTCAGAATCTAATGTCTAGAAAAGACATAGAATTCAAATTTCATTGACATTCATGTTTTAAAACAGGAGGTTGCCTTAACATGAATAAGAACATGCATGGTGCATCATAAAATCCCATTGACGGGTAAAATTTTTGGAGAAAATGAGAGATTTTTCCAATAAAAAGTTGTTCAAAACTTTCAAAAGGACGTTTCCTCGAAAGACGAGAGGCAAAGCCTAATCCAAACACGTCCTATACACACTTGAGAGAAAAGTGGAGCGGATCAGATAGTAAAATCTGGACCTACGGAAGTAGGGATTATTCGCAGCAATTACATGGATTGGGATGACGGAGGCATTCGTTTCATATCCCCAAACACTACAGGTGACCATTGACAACCCCTTTGAACGGCGGTTTTCATTCTCAACCCTGTCAAGAACCACCCCACATTGGGGCAAAATGGAGGCGAGTCCCGCAACATCAGGAGAAAATGGTTAGAAATTCTCTTGCTCGGACTAACATCAATCTTTGTGTGTTGTTTATATGGTAATCCAAGTGCCATAGGATGACGAGAAGCATTCATTTCTCTATCCCACACACTATATCCTTTACATAGCCAAGTTGAGCCTGCAAATTCGTTTCATGAACCCATTGGTGATCATTCCAAGACGGGCGCCGCACCACTTCAAAAATGGAAGAGTTCAAGACTCAGGGATTACGAGAGAGAATTCCCGGACTAATATTTAAAGCATGTTTAGACTATATGTCTAACACAATCCCATGAAGATGAAAAAAAAATGGGATTTCAAAAATGATGAGAAAAGCCCCCAGCATCAAGAAAAAGCAAAGTGCCTGGTAAAAGCAAAGCCGATGCTTGGGTGAACAATTTGTATCAATCCCCAGTGAAACCTGTTTGAAAAGGGGAGAAGAAAAATTCAGAAGGAGTCAGATTCCAAAAACTACTCCTCAAACGGTATCAAGCGCGGAGCAAAAACACAGAAAGAGTTGTCAACCTCTTAATACCACAAGAGACGCTCTCTAAAGAATTTGTGCACACCTCCAGAGTAGTTGCGCGCCTCAAAGATTGAAGATGCAGAATGGAAAAGACAGGTGACAAGTTTGCAATGATCACCAACGCCAATCCCTTCACAAATTCTGGGCCAAAAATAAGCCTTTTTCGGTCCCCAATCCTACCAATATTACAACCCTGAAACAGTCTTCTCTAACTAAGACGCTTGGGTTAACATATAGCTTAGCTCGAAGAGGTACGAGTAAGACTATTTCTTTCTCATTTTACAGGGTTCTCGACTTGTAAACCCGGAGCAGATGGTGAAAACTTTCATTCAATGGCCTCGACTCCAAAACGGGTCTCCCTTGAAAACCGATACCCAAGCCCAACATTACGGTCCCGTGGAAGACCTCCCGACCGATCAAAATGTATGCGCTGCGAATGAGCCTAAAACCTAGGCACAGGTCAGTAGGGAATTGAGTGCATCCCCTATAAAAATCATTACCTCAAAACAGGTGAGAAGACCTCCTCGTCGAGAAATATTCCAATTGATGTTTTGAACAAACTCTTTTTGGAATTTTCAAACTGTTGATCCAGATTTGCCGCGCAAGGAATTTGTGATCACATATGTATGTTGCAAGAATGTTTTGGATAACCTCCAGCATCAAAGTACACTTTTCATGACTAAAACTTAAGTCATAAAATTTTGTCGATTGGACAACCGTTGTCTTCCAAAGATTACTAACGTTTTCTTGGTGAAGAAAAATCTTTCGGGCTCAAATTTCTGCAGGATACCTGGAGAACCCAGCTCCCAGAATGTCGCCTCAACAGACCCAAGTGAAGCTTTGTCAAGATAAAATCTTTCACTGCTTCAAAATTGAATTCCCGACAGATTTTGGGATCTTTCAAAAAAGGGGTGAGGATAGAACCCTTTTTCAAAAAAATCAAACAATCCCAGTAGACGCAGAGAACCCTCGTCTCGAGACCCTTTTTCGAAAAATCAAGCAGTCCTAGCATGACGTGGAGAACCCTCGTCCTAGGACCCCATTTCAAAAAAAAAATCAAACAGTCCTAGCTTGACGTGGAGAACCCTCGTCTCGGGACCCTTTTTCAAAAAATCAAACAGTCCTAGCATGACGTGGAGAACCCTCGTCCTAGGACCCCTTTTTCAAAAAAAAAAATCAAACAGTCCTAGCTTGACGTGGAGAACCCTCGTCCTAGGACCCATTTTCAAAGATATCAAACAGTCTCAACGGACGTGGAGAACCCTCATCCTGAGACCCCTTTTCAAAAATTCAAACAATCCCCTCTAACTTGGAGAACCCTTGTCATGGAAAACCCTTTCAAAAAACAAAAAAATCCTCTCTGACCCCGCTAGTCAGCGTCATGGGATCCCCCAAAAGTGCGATGACCTAGATAAATCTCTCTGTAAGTGTTCACAGGTTGGTAGCCGCGGATCTGTCATCTTCCGGACCGGATCGCCAATTTTCAGCTTCAGAAGATTTCTTCCACCCAAAATCCCCACCAGACGGGGATATACGACAGAGGTGTCTCAAAGCATAGTTCGAGATCGGAGCCCATAACGCTCGCGACTTGCCGCCTAGAGATACGGTGACCGCCTTTTTCGCGAAGTACACGCTGGATAGCCATGCCTCGAAGCTCTCACCCTTCGGAACGGATTGCAGCCGGTAGCCGCGGAAGAGACATTTGTTCCACCCCAAATCCCACCAGGCAGGGATATACGACAGAGGTGTCTCAAAGCACAGTTCGAGATCGGAGCCCATAACGCTCGCGACTTGCCGCCTAGAGATACGGTGACCGCCTTTTTCGCGAAGCACACGACGGATAGCCATGCCTCGAAGCTCTCACCCTTCGGAACGGATTGCAGCCGGTAGCCGCGGAAGAGACATTTATTCCACCCTAAATCCCACCAGACAGGGATATACGATAGAGGTGTCTCAAAGCACAGTTCGAGATCGGAGCCCATAACGCTCGCGACTTGCCGCCTAGAGATACGGTGACCGCCTTTTTCGTGAAGCACACGCCGGATAGCCATGCCTCGAAGCTCTCACCCTTCGGAACGGATTGCAGCCGGTAGCCGCGGAAGAGACATTTATTCCACCCTAAATCCCACCAGACAGGGATATACGACAGAGGTGTCTCAAAGCACAGTTCGAGATCGGAGCCCATAACGCTCTCGACTTGCCGCCTAGAGATACGGTGACCGCCTTTTTCGTGAAGCACACGCCGGATAGCCATGCCTCGAAGCTCTCACCCTTCGGAACGGATTGCAGCCGGTAGCCGCGGAAGAGACATTTATTCCACCCTAAATCCCACCAGACAGGGATATACGACAGAGGTGTCTCAAAGCACAGTTCGAGATCGGAGCCCATAACGCTCGCGACTTGCCGCCTAGAGATACGGTGACCGCCTTTTTCGCGAAGCCCGCGCCGGATAGCCATGCCTCGAAGCTCTCACCCTTCGGAACGGATTGCAGCCGGTAGCCGCGGAAGAGACATTTATTCCACCCAAAATCCCAACAAGACGGGATATGTCATTCCTTAGGTGAAGCCTTTTAATAGGCAAACCTTTTCCAAGACCGATCTACAGAACGATCGAGTCTTCGACTAGTCCCAACAAGACGGGATATGTCATTTCATAGGCGTAGCCTTTTAGTAGGCAAACCTTTTCCAAGACCGATCTACAGAACGATCGAGTCTTCGACTAGTCCCAACAAGACGGGATATGTCATTTCATAGGCGTAGCCTTTTAGTAGGCAAACCTTTTTCCAAGACCGATGTACAGAACGATCGAGTCTTCGACTAGTCCCAACAAGACGGGATATGTCATTCCATAGGCGGAGCCTTTTAGTAGGCAAACCTTTTCCAAGACCGATCTACAGAACGATCGAGTCTTCGACTAGTCCCAACAAGACGGGATATGTCATTCCATAGGCGGAGCCTTTTAGTAGGCAAACCTTTTCCAAGACCAATCTACAGAACGATCGAGTCTTCGACTAGTCCCGACAAGAAGGGATATGTCATTCCGAGGCGGAGCCTTTTAGTAGGCAAACCTTTTCCAAGACCGATCTACAGAACGATCGAGTCTTCGACTAGTCCCGACAAGAAGGGATATGTCATTTCATAGGCGTAGCCTTTTAGTAGGCAAACCTTTTCCAAGACCGATCTACAGAACGATCGAGTCTTCGACTAGTCCCAACAAGACGGGATATGTCATTTCATAGGCGTAGCCTTTTAGTAGGCAAACCTTTTCCAAGACCGATCTACAGAACGATCGAGTCTCCGACAAACCCTACAGAACGGGCGCGTCATCCTTAGATTCCTATCAGTCCGGAGTCTCACTGAATGGTAGAAACCGCCATAAGGGTCAATTGAATGGTAGAAACCGCCATAAGGGTCAACTAGATGGTAGAAACCGCCATAAGGGTCAACCAATGGTAGAAACCGCCTTAAGGGTCAGCTGAAGGTAGATACCGCCATAAGGGTCAAACTCAACCAAAGGTAGAAACCGCCTGAAGGATCAATACAAAGGTCCGATCCACCATACGGATCAAAATCCTTGGCAAATCCCAAAGCATGGGATGCGCCTTCCTTAGGTTCCTACCAGTCAGGAACCCCATAATGGCATGACCTACCATACAGGTCAGAGCTTAACTTTCCTAGGGTGTCATGGCAAGCCCTAGGTATCTTCTTGAAAGTCGTCGCAGCCGGGAGCATAACGACGAACCCTCAGATTCCGCAAGCACATCATCTGGCAGGTGAACTTCTGGTAAACCTCTCTCACTCAGGCCCGAGCTCAAAGTGCAAGAGCAAACCGGGGATTAATTTGAGCGTTCATCAAAAGACTTAAGGGTCCGATGTCATAGCATTTCTTTCCCCTAGTCGAGTCGGTCAAGATCCATGTGTCATTTTGTCTTCGAAAGCAACCTCTGACGAGCTCACTCTCAAAGAGGGGCAGCTGTTGACACCTGATTTTTGACCATCCATTATTATAATTTTTATTTCTAAAATTAATTAAAAATAGCAAAAAAGGTCAAAAAATTGCAAAATCAACTTTGGAAGCCTTAGCCTAGCCTTGGGAACCAATTTTGAACAAAAAATATTTTTTGAATTTTTTAATATTTTTTGGAATTTATTTAATTATAAAAACACCCAAAAAATCAGGAAAAATACCATTCGTGGTCAGAAAATTACAAAAAATATTCAGAAATTTATTTTAATTTCCTCTTTAATATTTTCACTTTTTATCAGGGAAATTTGGCTCGATTCATGGGGTTCCTTCACAAACCTAAAACCGAAACGAGCCTAAAAAATCCTTTTCGAGTCTTTTAATTTTCAATTCTTGGTTTTTATAAGCTATGACATTGGACTCTAAAGTATTGAAATGTAATTGGGTCAATTTGCCCTCCAATTTGATCAATTTTATCCAAAAGGGCTTAATTGCATAAAAATCTTTCAATTTAGTCCCCGGTTTCACAATTTTTGAAATTAAATTTCACACGGGCACACCCATTAAAATTAAACACCTCTACCCAATGGTTTTCAACATGCTGAATCCATTGGTGGGCTTAATTTTGGCTAATTCGATCGTTTAGGCCCTCAATTTGGCGAAATTCATTTTCGGATCCTAGGGACAATTTGGTGTTTTCATAAAATTTCAATCAATTGATTCACGAAAATACCCATATTTGATGGAAAACATGTCAAGGAATCCGAATTTGCCATCAATTTCATGAAAAGAGGTCATTTGGGGGGTCAATTTGACGATTTGAGCGATTTGGCCGAACCGGGTCGGTCGGGTCCGACCCGACCCGACCCGGTCCGACCCGGGTCGTGGACAGCATGCACAGAACAGAATGTGCAGCAAACAGAGCATGGGGGCGTGTGATTTTCGGGAAGAAAAAAAAGCATCACGCGTGGGGGACAGGCAAGAGGCCGAGGCTCGCATTGGGCAGAGGCGTTGGGCGTGCCGAGGCGCGCCGGTCGGCCACGAAAACCGGCGAGGGAGCTCGGATTTAAGCGAAGCTCGGCAAAGAGAGAGGGGGGATTTTTTTTGGGCGAACCCGAGGGAGAGGCGAGCACCCCGGACCTTCAGCTCTCCCACAGATCGTCGTGGAAGCCCCCATAGCCGCCGGCGACTCTCGAACAGGTCGGTAGCTCCCCCGACATCCATTTTTTCTCTATGCATACCAAGTGTTCGACGAAATGCTTCAATGAGCATTTCGTTTTGTAATGCTCGGCCGTGCCTCCCCCGAGCCCCATTCGTGTACTAGGGACCTTAAACCCTCATTATATTCATCCCTAAGTTCGACTTGCCCTTGTTTGTGCATTGTTGCACGTCGAAACCGAGCCGGAAACCACGCCCGGAGCTTCGCCGTCCACCTCGCGGACCGAGAGCTCAACGGAAGCTTCCGGCGGTCGCTAAGCTCAAAATGAGCTCAGGTAAGCTTCTAGACTCTTCTTGGCTTCCGTGTGATGCAAAGAAATCGAGTTTGAGCGGCAAAAAAATTTATGCAAATCGGTTCGCCGGAGCCGGTTCGGTCGTCGGTCGTTTAGGTGTTTTCCGACGTGTTTTATTGCCATGTTTTGATTACATGTTGATGCTGAGTGTCTAAGGAATCGAATGCCGCAAGAACGGGCGAAAAATACCAAGTTTCGGGCCCGTTTCGCAATTTTCCGGCGACCTCGCCGGAATTTTTAATATTCCCGCCGGATTTTTCACTGTTCATCGTCTTCTCCGGCGACCCTCCGGCCGGTCAACGGTCAACGGCCGACGTGGCGTGCCATGTAGGTAGCCACGTCAGCCGGGTGGGGTCCGGTCCGCTTATTTTCAAATAAAACAAACGGACGGCCACGATCGCGACACGTGTCGCGATCTTGGAATTTTTGGAAAATTAAATAAATGATTTTCGAATAATCGATCCGGCGGACGAGGATGTGCCACGTGGCTCACTGAGGGACATCCGATCTTATACAAGATCGGACGCTCCAGAGGAGGCCACGTGGCACGTTCTAGAGCGTCCGATTTGTAGGTTTTTCTAAAAAAGAAAATAAATTAATTTTTGATCCGACGGCTATTATTGAGCCACGTGGCTCTCTGTGGGTCGCTCGATCTAGTGGAAGATATTTTTAAATATTTTAAAAAAATTCAAAAAATAATAAAAAAATAATAAAATAATCAAAAAATCAATAAAAAATGGAAAATCATAAATAATTCGAAAAATTCGAAAAATTCTAAAAAATTCTAAAAAATTCCAGAAAATAGGAAATGGCCACATTCAACTGGCCATCACCTGTTTCGGGTCTTTCGACCTCCGGTCTTTCCAGAAATGACGGTTTTGCCCTTCTGGCAAACCATCTTCCAAAACAAAATTCAAAAAATCCAGGAAAATCCCAAAAAAATAGGAAATGGCCATAAACAACTGGCCAAGTCTCATCCCGGGTGTTTTAAACCCCGACCCTCCTTAAAATGACGATTTCGCCCTTTGGGCGAATCGTCTTCCAAAAATTGAAGAAAAATCAAGAAATTCCAAAAAATTCTCAAAAATGGGAAATGGCCACAATCAACGGGCCATGGAATATTTTGGGTAATTCGGTATCCAAACCTTCCAAAAAATTACAATTTTGCCCTTCGGGCTAATTATCCCCGAATCTCCCCATTTTACCCCTAGCCCTAAATCATATCTTCCCTAAGCCCTTACGGCTATACTAGGAGGCCGAATGATTGAAATTGATATGTATTGACATGATTCATTTATGCAATTGACTGCGCTTTCGTTAAATTGACTGTGGTTTGATAGGACCAGTCTTCCAACCTGCATGAAACCCTGACTCATATCACCCAAAATTGCGCCTGCATGAACTCTTAGTTAGGAAAATCACTCACGTTAGGTACCGAAAGGGCGTTGGTAATGACACCGACGTAACCAAGTCCCCGAACCCAAAATCTCTGGTTCCGTAGAACTGATCGATCTCTCCCAATCGGTCAGTAAGGTTTCCGGTCTACCCTCCAAGAAAGACCGGTGGCGACTCCAAATGCATGCACAATTTGCACATGCCACCACGACCACACTGAAGGTCGAAAGCGATCGACTCTTATCGTCGAATCCCTCAAAAAACACTCCCGCCGCGATTTGGTATGGACCTGGGAGGGCCCGCGCCGATCCAAAGCCCGCGATCTACATTTCAGAGTGGGGGCCCGCGATCGGTAATCCATTAGCCGCGTCCGTTTTTTCGGACGGGTCGCGACAGCTCCTCGCATACTCGGTGTTCGTCGTGGGATGTCACCCTCCTCGTCTTCTATCAAGGACGTTGAAATGGCATTTAATCTAATCACCGGAATGCATCGAATGAAATGCCTATATTTATATGAACTGTGATAGATTTGAGGGATAGAGAGTCTTACCAACCAAACTCGTCGACTTATGTACGGTTTTAGGTGTACCAACCGCCCAAAGACATGCGCATGAGACAAGTGATGATGAACTTCTAAAAATCAGAGGGTTTGGTACCTAAGGTCAAGGCTCCCACCTCCAGTTCTAGAAAGAGCCGATTCCATTGCACAACTATCGTTGCATTGGGACTCGATCCATAGTTCGAAGCGAGCGGAATTGAAAAGTAGATTACCCCGTGTTTTTCCTCACGGAGATTCCATTTTCAATTCCTTCTATTATGTTCCTAAAGGCGGCGCCCGGGGTTTGAGGCGCGGTTGTGTGTGTCCATGTGTCGTGATCATCACAATGCAAGTCATGCACAACAGTTTATCAATCAGCACTTCAAATCATCCACACAACATACATTCCTACGCCCAACCTGCATAAAACAAAGTTAATCACAGACTACCCCCCTTATTTCTCCAATCTGCAAAAACATATAACACCTACCATAAGCGGACTTACCTCACCTTCAAGAGCGCCTGCATGGTTAGAAAAATCACTCAGCGTTTTAATTACGGCCTAAGTCCACTTAAGGTCCAGAACCAAGTGTTCTAGAACAAAGCTCCCCAGCGGAGTCGCCAGCTGTCGCGACCCGTCCGGAAGGCGGACGCGGCTAATGGATTACCGATCGCAGGTCTTGGATCGGCGCGGGCCCTCCCAGGCCCATACCAAATCGCGACGGGAGCATTTTTTAAAGGATTCGACGATAAGAGTCGATCGCTTTCGACCTTCAGTGTGGTCGTGGTGGCATGTGCAACTTGTGCATGCATTTGGAGTCGCCACCGATCTTTCTTGGTGTCGCGACCCGTCCGGAAGCGGACGCGGCTAATGGATTACCGATCACGGGTCTTGGATCGGCGCGAGCCCTCCCAGGCCCATACCAAATCGCGGCGGGAGTATTCTTCGACGATAAGAGTCGATCGCTTTCGACCTTCAGTGTGGTCGTGGTGGCATGTGCAAATTGTGCATGCATTTGGAGTCGCCACCGGTCTTTCTTGGAGGGTAGACCGGAAACCTTACCGATCGATTGGGAGAGATCGATCAGTTCTACGGAACCAGAGATTTTGGGTTCGGGGACTTGGTTACGCTGGTGTCGTTACCAACGCCCTTTCGGTACCTAATGCGAGTGATTTTCCTAACTAGGATTTCATGCAGGCACAATTTTGGGTGAGGTAAGTCTGACTTTGCACATTAACCAGTTTAACATGCTCACGTAATCATAATAAATAAATAGATGTCAATCACATAAATATCTATCCTACGTGGTGATCATGGAATTATGATTTAATGGGTCTCGAGCCAATGAGACCACATATAATCATTTTAATATTTTAATAACGGAGAGCCGCTCTTCGCTTCTTCTTGGTTTCTTGAACTCTTCAAGAATTGGGCCCCAAAGAGCTCGCCGACTTAAAAGGCTCCTCCACGTAATCCTCGTAGCATTTACATCAACAATTGACTATGCTAAAAATAAAGATTACATGAAAAATAAAAGGAGTACGCAGCCTCCATTTAATAATTACAACCCCAAATATATAAATAATCATCATACATTCATATATACATCAATCACATTGATTAGGGATTTTTCCATGATCACCACCCTTTCACGTAAGTAATAAATTCACAATTTAAAACTTAGGAAGGCACAATAAAAATTCTACGTTGAATCATATTCAGAATTTTTACGTAAAATAAGATAGCCATAAATTTTCGATTCAAAATTGATTTAGTCTCAATTTTTGCTACGTTGATTAATTTATCATATAAAATAATCAATCTCCATTAGCCATGTAAGACGAACAATTCGTTAATACATATTGGCCGTAGTATTGCAAAAATTGCAAAAAATCAATTAAATGCACGAAAACACCTAAGGATTGGCTCTGATACCACTGTTGGGATCTACGTAACACGTAGCGGAAATAAATAACAACCCACACATGTATCTCCAGAGGCGTACTTCGTGCATTTCAATCGAAAAAAATCACAAAGTCTCAAAGGGAGTAAATAGATTACCTCTCGTAGCGTGCTTGAACGGAGGTGTCGGTTCGATGTTCTTCGATCTCAGCCTCCACAAGTGTTAGGCATCTAGTTCGGACGCACCACCAATTGACGAACGGGGAGACGACTAATAACTCCACAACAATTGTGCTAGCAATATGCGGAATCAATATTCCGAACTTAGTATATTTTGCTCGCTCAAGATTATGAGAATATAGAGAGTGTTTGTGTTCTTCTCTCTAAGCTCTCAAAAATTTGCACACTCTACAAAATGTCTCTCCCCTTCAACCTCAAAACTCTTGCCATCCTTTTATAGCCAAAAATACCTTCCAATAAATTGTATTTAAAAATAGCACTAACAATTATAAATTCTATCTAAAAATAGCACTCACAAATAAATGACATTTAAAAATAGCACTAACAATAGCACTCACAATTTATAATACAAAAATGCTATTTAAAAATAGCACTAACAATAGCACTCACAATTTATAATACAAAAATTCTATTTAAAAATAGCACTAACAATTATAAATTCTATCTAATAATAGCACTCACAAATAAATGACATTTAAAAATAGCACTAACAATAGCACTCACAATTTATAATACAAAAATGCTATTTAAAAATAGCACTAACAATAGCACTCACAATTTATAATACAAAAATTCTATTTAAAAATAGCACTAACAATTATAAATTCTATCTAATAATAGCACTCACAATTTATGATAAATAAATGCCATTTAAAAATAGCACTAACAATAGCACTCACAATTTATGATAAATAAATGTCATTTAAAAATAGCACTAACAATAGCACTCACAATTTATAATACAAAAAATGCTATTTAAAAATAGCACTCACAATACAAAAATGCTAAAAAAGGCACTAACAAAGGTGTTAAAAATAATAACCATTATTATTATTACAAGAGTTAAAGAGGTTACCAAACAATACAAATATGCATAACGTATAAATGCATATGATGTATAAATACGTAGAGCATACGTATACATCCGTGAAACCGGGGACTAATTGAAAGAAAAATGTGCAATTAAGCCCTTTTGGTAAAAATTGATTAAATTGGAGGGCAAATTGACCTAATTGCACTTTAAGACTTTAGAATCCAATGTCATAGCTTATAAAAAGTGAGAATTGAAAACTAAAAGACTCGAAAATGATTTTTTTTTTTAGGCTCGGTTCGGGTTTATGTTTGTGAAGGAACATAGTGACCCGAGCCGAATTTTTGAGATTTAAAGTGACACACTTGAAGAGGAAATTAAAACAAAATTATCAAATATTTTTGGGTATTTTTCTGACCACGAATGGTATTTTTCTGATTTTTTGGGTATTTTTATAATTAAATAAACTCGAAAAATATTAAAAATACCGAAAAATATTTTTTGTTCAAAATTGGTTCCTAAGGTTAAACCAAGGCTTCCAAAGTTGATTTTGTGATTTTATGACCTTTTTTGATATTTTTAATTAATTTTAAAGAATAAAAATCACAATAATAAATGGTAAAAAAAATCAGGTGTCAACAGCTGCCCCTCTTTGAAAGGAATCTCGTTAGAGGTTTCTCTCAAAGATAAGGTGGCACCTGATTCCTAACCGACTCAACTGGGAAAATAAGAGAAGAAATGTTATGACATCGGATCCTTAAGCCTATTGATAAAAGCTCAAATCAATCTCCGGTTTGCTCTAACAATTTGAACATGGGCCGAAGTGAGAGAGGCTTACCTGAAGCTCACCTGTCGGATGCTGCCGGTTGCGACGACTTTCAAGAAGATGCCTAGGACTCGTCATTCAGAATATCCCAGGGAGATTAAGCTCTGACCTGTATGGTAGGTCATACCATGATGGGATTCCTAACTTGTAGGAACCTAAGGAAGGCGAATCCCACGCTTTGGGATTTGCCAAGAATTTTGATCTGTATGGTGGATCAGACCTTTGTGTTGATCCTTACTGCGATATTTATCAATGAGTGGACCCTTATGCGGTTTCTACCATATGTGACCCTTCAGGCGGTTTCTACCATTAATGTGATCCCTCAGGCGGTTTCTACCTTGGTTTGACCATTCAGGCGGTTTCTACCTTGAGTTGACCCTTCAGGCGGTTTCTACCTTTGATTTGACCCTTCAGGCGGTTTCTACCTTGTGTTGACCCTTCAGGCGGTATCTACCATGTGTTGACCCTTCAGGCGGTATCTACCTTGTGTTGACCCTTCAAGCGGTATCTACCTTTGATTTTGACCATTCAGGCGGTATCTACCTTTGATTTGACCCTTCAGGCGGTATCTACCATGAGTTGACCCTTCAGGCGGTTTCTACCTTTGATTTGACCCTTCAGGCGGTATCTACCATGAGTTGACCCTTCAGGCGGTTTCTACCTTGAGTTGACCCTTCAGGCGGTTTCTACCTTTGATTTGACCCTTCAGGCGGTTTCTACCTTGTGTTGACCCTTCAGGCGGTATCTACCATGTGTTGACCCTTCAGGCGGTATCTACCTTGTGTTGACCCTTCAAGCGGTATCTACCTTTGATTTTGACCATTCAGGCGGTATCTACCTTTGATTTGACCCTTCAGGCGGTATCTACCATGAGTTGACCCTTCAGGCGGTTTCTACCTTTGATTTGACCCTTCAGGCGGTATCTACCATGAGTTGACCCTTCAGGCGGTTTCTACCTTGTGTTGACCCTTCAGGCGGTATCTACCATGTTTGAAAAGGGGTCTCATGACGAGGGTTCTCCACGTCCGATGAGACTGTTTGATATTTTGAAAATGGGTCATGGGACGAGGGTTCTCCACGTCTGATAGGACTTTTTCTTTTAAAAGGATTTTTCTTCCCTTTTTTTTTTGATACCCCGAAGTTTGTCGGGAATTCAGTTTTTTGAAGCAGTGAAAGATTTTATTTTGACAAAACTTCACTTGAGTCTGTTGAGGCGACATTCAGGGAGTTGGGTTCTCCAAGTATCCTGCATAAGTTTGAGCCTGAAAGATTTTTCTTCACCAAGAAAACGTTAGTAATCTTTGGGAAGACCACGGCTGTCCATTTTGACAAAACCGTATGATTTAAGTTTTAATCATGAAATGTGCATTTTGATGCTGGGGGTTATCCAAAGCATTCTTGCAACATGCAAATGTGATCACAAATCCCTTGCACGGAAAATCTGGATCAACAGTTTGAAAATTCCAAAAAGAGTTTGTTCAAAACATCAATTGGAATATTTCTCGACAATGAGGTCTTCTCACCTGTTTTGCGATCGTGTTTTTTTTATAGGGGATACACTCGATTCCCTACTAACTCGTGCCTAGGTTTTAGGCTCATTCGCAGCGCATACATTTTGATCGGTCGGGAGGTCTTCCACGGGACCGTAATGTTGGGCTTGGATATTGGTCTTCAAGGGGGACTCACTTTTGAGTCAAGGTCATTGAATGAAAGTTTTCACCATCTGCTCCGGGTTTACAAGTCAAGAACCCTGCAAAATGAGAAAGAAATAGTCTTGCTCGTACTTCTTCGAGCTGAGCTGTATGTTAACCCAAGTGTCTTAGTCAGAGAAGACTGTTTCAGGGTTATGATGTTGGTAGGATTGGGGACCGAAAAAGGCTTGTTTTTGGCCCAGAATTCATGACGAGTTTGACATTGGTGATCATTGCTGATTTACCTCCTGTCTTTTCCTTTCTGCATCTTTAGTTTTTGAGGTGTACAACCGATTTTGAGGTGTGCACCAGCTCTTTAGAGAGCGTCCCTTGTTGCATTCAGAGACCGACTCTCTCCATGTCTTTGTTCTGTGCTTGGCAGCATTTGGGGAGCAGCTTTTTTTATTTGACTCCTTTAAGAATTTTCTTTCTTTTTTTTTTTCATCCAAGTTTCACTGGGGATCAAGCAAACAGCTTTCATGAGCATCGGCCTTGCTTTTACCAGGCACTTTGCTTTTTCTCGATGCCGTGGATTTTTCTCATTCATTTTTGAAATCCCACTTTTTCTCATCTTCATAGGATCGCGTTAGACCTATGATCAAAGGTCTAACAAGGTTAAACATTAACTTAGGAATTCTTTTGCAAACCCTAAGTCTTGAACTTCTTCGTTTCTGAAGTGATGCTGCATCCGTCTTGGAATGTGCAATGATCACCAACGGGTTTATGAAATGATTCTGCAGGCTCAACTTGGCTATGCAAAGGATTCGGTGTGTGGGATAGAGAAATGAATGCTTCTCATCATCCTATGGCACTTGGATTACCATATAAACAACACACAAAGATTAATGTTAGTCCGAGCAAGAAAATTTCTAACCATTTTCTCCTGATGCTGCTGGACTCACCTCCATTTTGCCCCGATGTGGGGTGGTTCTTGACAGGGTTAAGAATGAAAACCGCCGTTCAAAGGGGTTATCAACGGTCACCTGTAGTGTTTGGGGGATATGAAACGAATGCCTCCGTCGTCCCAACCCATGTAATCGCTGCGAATGGTCCCTACTTCCGTAGGTCCAGATTCTGCTGTCTTATCCGCTCCATTTCTCTCTTAAGTGTGTATAGGACGTGTTTGGACTAGGCTTTGCCTCTCGTCTTTTGAGAAAACGTCCTTTTGAAAGTTTTGAACAACTTTTGATTGGAAAAATCTCTTTCGTTTTCTCCAAAAATTTTACCCGTCAATGGGATTTTATGATGCCCAATGCATGTTCAGATAACCTCATGTTTCAAAACATGAATGCCAATGAAGTTAGAATCCTATGTCTTTTCTAGACATCAGATTCTAAAAGCTTTTCTTTTCTTCTCTATTTTTTATTCAACATTTTCAATGGATTGGGGAAAGGGATACTTACCTGTCCCCCGCGGCTGGAGATCCCTGAAAATGCGGAAGAAACATGTTATTGTTCGTTCATGAATTTTTCAAAAAATTAGAACGATACATCTTACCCTCGGTCGTGTGCCCCTGCGAGTGCACACAGGTTGTCAAAATTTGTCCTCCTTGATGGTGAGTCCCTATCAAGGATAAATAGCAAGTGTTAACTCATATTCCCAAATTGAAGACAAATTGGGACAATACAACTTTACTCTTGGTTCTCATCCCGTTCTGACGTCGCGTATTGATATGAACCACGTCTATCAAATCCGCTTATCCATGCTTGGAATATTTGCAATATCAATGGTTCAGCTGCCCCCGGTTGGGCAACGTCTGTTTTGTTATTTGAACAGATGGCTCCTTGGGTGATTTATCCACGTTTAACACCTGAGAAGGGAAAGAAATGAGACATTACTTTGGTATTCGGTTGAAGATCGTTTAGGAACGATACATCGTTTTACCAAATGGGAGGCTTCGTGACCAAACGTATTTCGTGCTGAATGGGGGTAGATCCCATTATGCTCCGCGGGTGATAGTCATCGTTCATGGAATTTGCTCCACGGATTAAGTGATTAATCCATGGCCCTTGGCTCGAAGACGTTCAAAGGGTAATGTTGACACTCAGAGCGGTTAGTTTTCAGCGTTAATTACAATGTTCCCGCGGGAACTTTACAACGAAATCCGTAACACATTCATTCGATGTATTCACCTCTCACTCTCCTGAGCCTTCTAATGATTTAGCACACGAGCTTCGAACCAGATGTCCGGTCGCCGGTACCGGTCACGACTGCGAAGATGCACTTGTTCCAAAATGCTTGACCCATAGGCTGAGTTGCTCATTCAGGAGATCGTCCGACCGCTCGGGTCGTCCAAGTTGAGCATCCTTAATTGCTGGTGACGGACTTCTCCCATTTTCGGCATGAACAACCTGGTTTCTCGGTTTATGCGTGATCCACACGCCGAGTTGCTCACTGAGGGACTCGCTTGAAATTTCAAGCCATTGACGCCCAAGTCGGGCATCCTCAACCGTTGGCGATGGGTTCCTCACACTACTTTCGACATGAACAACCTCACTTCTCGAGTTGGTATTTTCATCGTTGTCCAATAGGTTTGTACCCGATGCTGGATTCGCCGTAGGAATAACACTAACGATCGGTTGGTGCTCAAATTGGGGAGTCCATACCTGCTGAAATTGTTGTACATACTCTTGGGGAGTACCAGGGTAACTCAGGGGGGAATTCAGCCGATCGAACCAAGAATAGATGTTTTCAAGGAGATCGTCTGAACCATCGAGCGACTGACACTCAGGTTGAGTATTGTCGACTACTGGAGAAGGAATCTTTTTGCCATTTTCGTCATGGACCACCTGATTCTTCGAGCCGGAATCTCCGTAATCGTCTCGCAAGATTGTATGTGCATCTCCTGCCAGTGTTAGATCCGCTGTAGGACTAGTATTAACGGCCAGTCGGTGCTCAGACTGGGGAGTCCCGATTTGCTGAAATTGCGGTACATACTCCTGAGGAGTACTGGGATAACCCATGGGAGTACTCTGATTGATGCCTGAACAATCGACCGTGTAATTGTCAGTCCCATCGGTGTTAAGAGGTGATTGGATGCTTCCTGCTTCATGAGGATTGCGATCACAGCCATGCTCATCGTTTAAACTTGAACTGCCTCTCTCTTGGTCTAGCGCCACTCGTCCATCTCTCAGTAGTCTTTTGTAGCACCAAAGGTGGTTCCTGACTTTATTTCTATCCAATTCCGGCATGTTCATGATCTTGAGTATGCGCGATGGGCGAGCCAAACTGATCCCTAACTGTTGAACTGCATCAACAAATTTGCTATGAAGCTCCGAGGTCCAATAAAACCTTGTTTTCTTGCTAGCCGAAGTAGGGTTGGCAACTCGGCGGCTACTCTTCGTGGAATCTGGTCGTGTTGAACCGCCTCTATCTTGGTCTAGCGACGTTCGTCCATCTCTCAGTAGTTTATTGTAGCGCCAAAGGTGATTCTTGACCATATTTTTAGTCAGTCCCGGCACGTTCATGATTTCGAGTATGCGCAATGGGCAAGCAAAACTGATCCCCAACTGTTGAACTGCATCAACAAATTTGCTATGAAACTCCGGGGTCCAACGAAATCTTATTTTCTTGGTAGCCGAAGTGGTGTCAGCAACTTGGCGGTTACTCTTCTCGGAATCTGGTCGTGTTGGAGGTTGCTCTGGAGGGGATTTAGTGGTCTCAGATCGGCTGGTCATGATGGTGAGTTCATCATCGAGCGGACCCGACTTGTCATGACGCATGTTCCCTTCCACAATGGGCGTCGACTTTGACCTTATAGCACTAGTTTCCTCTTGTAGATCCTCGGCGGTACCCGCCTGTTCCGAAAGATGTTGCGAAGGGCATTGCAACAAATGAGCATTATAAACCCCCAGATCTGGCTCTTCAGTGAATACTCCGTCCGTGGGAACAGGGTTACCGCACTCCAGGCAAATAGCGATGCTTAGAGCTTTTTTGTACTGAGTGTTTTTTATTCGAAGCTTTTCATTTTCCTCCCTTACAACCGCTAACTCGTGCCGATCGCGTTGCTGCTTCAGCCGGGTTCGTTTGTTTTCAAACCAGCACTTGACCTTCCGAGGCTCCCACCCTATCTCCTGGCCCATTTTGATTTTCTGTTCCATGTCCGGATAGGGGTATTCCCTGAAAAACAATTCGAGTTTATGGACTTGACCTGAAGTGTTGCGTTTGAGATATTCCCCTTTCTGACGCTGATAACCGTCGCGGGTACTGTTCTCGTTAACCAAGCCGCGGGTTTCATCATTAGAAGGATCGGTCTCCATGGCCCTCGTGTCAGGTTCGGTCCTGAGATCTTCAAACTCTTCCAGCAGCTCAAGCTCGGAGACCTCCAAGTCTGGCGCTTCCAGTAAATGACAGAATCCCTTGAACATTTTGACCGGGATATCACTGTTTGATTTTCCGTTAACTCAGCTTTCTTTGTTCCTCCTTGGATCTTCACTTTCTCTGCAAATTCTGAGAGGTTAAAGGAGCCGGATCACCGTTCTTCGATCAAAGGTGATGGCTACCCGACGAGCGCTCTTCTCAATGTTTCGAGATTCCCACTTCGTCCTTTTGTGATGGCTACTTGACGAGCGTTTTTCTCAAGGCTTCGTAATTCCCACTTTGTCCTTTTTTGCTCTTTTCTACGTGAACGGAGCCTGAAGATCTCTTGCGTTGATTTCGCTTTGTCGAGCACTACGCTTGTCCCCCTGGCCCAGTCTCTAGAGTAACAAGCCTGCCCACCTTTCGGCGCCATTATGTTTCGTAAAACCCGAGATCACAGGACGGTGGTGGATTCGTGACTCATCGGGGATGCATTAACGAAACCCGCTTGGCTCTACTGCACATAAAATATTATTACCACTTCTCCTTGTACTCGAGCATTTATAAGGTGATAGATTGATGTCAAGAAGATTAACACTTTAGCCTTATCAGACTCAGCCTCTCAAACACTCTTCACATTCTCACTCTCTTCTCCGTCATTCCATCGCATATGGATTCCTCCTCTATGCCTGTTGCCTTACCTGAAGCTTCGACCCAATGGGAGAGATTTTACCACCTCTTGGGTAGGGGTTATGGCTACATAAACAATCATCCTGAAGCTGAGGTTGAAGTTCGTACTCTGATTCCGGCCCTGGATACTGCGTGTATTGAAGGTACGAAACTGCAAAGGGAGTTTGTGATCTTCCCAACTCTCTTTAACAATTTCATGCAGGCTTACGAAGTTGCTAGCCGGGAGGTCACTTTGGCTGGTATCGTGCGAGCCCGTTATCAGGACCGAACTGAGTCCCTGATGTTGGCCATGCTGACGGCCGATAACCATAAAAGGGCTGTTGAATACGCCCACGCCCAGGTTTCGATGCTGGTCCGTGAGAGGGACAACTTGGTGGAGCGTCTGGCTCTTTTTGACACCGCCTTTGAGCAAGACCAGCACAACTTCGTGCTGAGGTTCCAGTGTGCCTGGTTGGAGGAAAGGCTTGAAGACCTGAGCATGGATATAGCTCGCGGGAGGGTGCTGGCTCATGACTTAGAGCTTGAGTTCGAGTACTATGACACCAAGGTGAACGAACTTAAGGAGAAATGTCGTCTCCTTTTCTTCAAGCTTGTAGACCTCGATTCCCGGAGTGTGGGTTGTAAGCAAGGCATGGATAGCATGGAGAGTCAGTTAAGCTTTTTTGTGATGCTTGTCAGAACTCATTTTGGGTTTACTGCTCCCCCTCAGTGATCCACTTGTAAACTTTTCTGCTGAATGAAATAAATGCGAGTTTGTTTATATATGCTCTTTCATTCTGCATTGTTGACTAGCCAAGAAAGGTTTTTGCTTTCGGATCTACGCGACTCCTTTTTCGCCTGTGTCAACAGATTGACTACGCATCATTCTCACAACCCGACGCTTTATATTTGATTGACCTGAATGCCTCGTGAGAAATAGATTTGTAGTTGCTCGAAACTTAAAGATTGCCCCTGATTTTGCGGTCATTGCGTTTGGGGCCGCTAGTAATCTTTCACTTTCGAGCTCGATCACATTCTGCTAGTAACTCATGCTATCAATTCTGCCTTCACGCGTCGGGGCTGATTTTACCTTGAACTTAATAACAAGGAATTACCGTATACACACGAGATGACGTTTGCGAAAAACATTATGCAGAATCAACTCTAGCTATTGAAGAAACAAACGCATGCACCGATGAGAACTTTACAATAGGAGATACATTCTTCTCGCGTACATCCCCTTCTTTCTTGGGGCATGTCCAATGACTAACCAGTCTGGCCTCAGCTTAGGTGTGCCATTACCAAGTGCAGATCATGGTTGCCAACCTTTAATAGCTTCCAACTGATCGAACCAGGTATCAAGTCCTTCATCGAAGAAATCACCCGACCCCTCGAACGATTGATGTGTAGGTTGAGCTGCATCGCCCGACGGGTTCTTCGAACTGGAACCTCCATCTTTGTCTGGGATTATAAGAGGAGATTTGATCGATTGACTACCACAAGCATCTCCCACTTGGGGATTAGGGAAATAAGAGTGCTCCAAGCTTTCTCCCATTAGATCATCTGAAGCCATATGCTCTGATTGGGCAAACCCTTGAGCACTGGGCGTGGTGGGCTGATCTGCGACAGGATGAACACTGACTAGCTGCTGCTCGGACGGAGGAGTGCTTACTCGTTGCACTTGTGATGCGTGTTCTTGAGGAATATTGAAATGACTCGCGAGGATATCCTGATCAAATCCCCAATAGTCGTCCAGATTCGACCGGGCCTCATTTGTCATAAGGGTGCTGGGTTCGCAGCCGAGTCTATTGCTCGGATTCAGTTCTGCATAACGCTGTCCTAACGCCCTTCTGTAGCAACCAAGGTGATTCGCGACTAATTGCTTGGTAAGTCCCGGTACGTTCATGACCCTAAGTATGCTTGTCGGACCTATGAAGTCGAGTCCTATCTGTCGAACTGCGTCCAAGAACTTGAGATGAAGCTCCGGGGGCCAAGTGAATTTCTTCTTCTCGTCGTCCAGAGTGGCGTAGATAGCCTGCCGACTAACCTCTAACTCCTCTTGAACCGTATCTGATCTTACCGGAAGCTGTTGTGGAGGAGATTCATGGGCTTCGCTGAGGTGACTCCGATCATAACGACACGTATCTTCTTCCTCCGAAGACACTGGTATAATTTCTGTAGGATCGATCTGCTCATGCGCGCCATTAGCAGGATCTGATTGTACCGGAGATGGCTCAAGGGAGCAGGGGGATAAATGAGCACCTTCCATCTTCGTAGAAGGCTTACTGGGGAACAATTTACTGAGGGTGGTAGGGCCACCGCAGTCAGGGCAGGTAATAGTACTGAGAATTTTCTCATACCACATGTTTTCCATTTGAAGGTGTTGGTTCTGCTCTTTTAGGGCCGTGATCTCCTTACGCCTGTGCTGGACACCTAGTCTGAAACGTCTATTCTGAAACCAAAAATGGATTCTCATAGGATTCATTCCCAGCTTCTGGCCTAATTCAATCTTTTGTTCCTCGTTTGGGCAAGGGCATTCATCGAAGAAAGCTTCAAGCTCCTGGATTTCTTTCCGAGCGTAGCACTGGCGACTTTTTCTTTTCCGGGGTTGAGCGTCGTGGCCACTGCCGTCGTCACCACTGCGATCTTGATGTTCGTCACCGGCGATGTTGAGTTCCATGGCTTCGATGTCGAATCTGATTCTAGAGAATTTGAGGTCTTTCAACGAACTCGTCACTCGGGGTTCTATGTTCTCTTTTGTATACTCGCTCTTTCGATTTGTTGCCTCCTTTTCCTCGAAAGCTAGGTCTGTTCAGCGTTCTGTTTTTGAAACGACGGAACTGTTTACCTCCTGCTCAGCTTTCCGACACGAAGGGGTAACCAAATCCTTCCGCGGCTTCTTCGATAGTAGCGCTCGCCTTTCACTTTTCCTCGATAGTCATGCCTGTTCAGCACTGTCTTCTCTTTTTAAGTGGCAGAGCTGTTCACTCGCCGCCCAGCTTTATGCGTGATGGAACAACACAATCCTTTCGCGGCTTCTTCGATAGTTGCGCTCGCCTTTCACTTTTCCTCAATAGTCATGCCTGTTCAGCACTGTCTTCTCTTTTTAAGTGGCAGAGCTGTTCACTCGCCGCCCAGCTTCATGCGTGATGGAACAACACAATCCTTTCGCGGCTTCTTCGATAGTTGCGCTCGCCTCCCTCCCAGCTTTAATAATGGCGAGACCGAATTTGTCAGGCCTGAAATTGCGGATCAGGACATGTCTGATGATTCACGGGAGGAGCAGCCCTCGCTTTACATTAATTAACCCGGCTCCACAAGCATTATTGCTGCAACTTTTCTCCACTCTCGAGACGCTATAAAATGCGGAGTTGGTGTTTGGGAGATTAACGCTCTCATATAATTTGCTTCCATCCTCTAATCGCTCCACTACACACATCTCCGTCGAAAATGGCTTCTTCCCAAGTTCACACTTTCTCAGCCGAAGCTTTGACTCGATGGAAAGAGTTCTATAACCTCTTGGGTCGAGGCTACGCTCACATAGCCGATCATCCCGAAACCGAGGATGAGATCAGAGTCATGTTCGGGGACCTGGACATCACCTCCCTCGAGGGTACCGCGTTGGGGAGGGAATACAATATTTTTCCAACGCTCTTTACGAACTCCTTGGAGGTCTACCGCGCTGCTCATCGGGGAGTTACCGTGGCTCGTGTCTTGCGAGCCCGTTATGAGGATCAGTCCGACCGCCTAGCGTTGGCTGACTACCTGGCCGATAGTCACAAAAAGGCTGTTGAGTTCGCCAAAGAGCGGGTTTCGACATTGCTACGCGAGAGGAGGAATCTGGTGGAGGACTTAGCTCTATCTCTGGCTACCTATGAGCGCGATCGACGTAATGCCCTGCTAAGGAATCGGAGCGAGTGGCTGGAAGAAAGGCTCAACGGCATAAACGAGGATATAACTCGTGAGAATGGACTTGTTCGGGACTTGGAAGCAGTCGCCGAAGATCACGAGACTCAGGTTGTTGCAGTCAATGATGAACGCAAACGCCTCCACCTCAGGCTTGCGGACCATGATACGCGGAGTGGTGCGTATAAACAAAGCATCCATAACCTGGAGGGCCAGCTGGGCTCCTTTGTGTCGTTGATTAGGGCTCACTTCTGCTTTACTTTTCCACCCCAATGAATTGTATGATCTGGTTTGGGCAAGAATGAATGAAAGCCCCTGTGTTTGTTTTAGCTTTTATATGATCCATTTCTTCGAGCATCCGGACATCTTAGACTTGGATGAGCCGATCCATAATAAGTCGAGTAGATGTGTTCTGATTTTCTAACTCACTCATGGTCAGATGAAAGAATAGCCTCAGACTTATCCAAGAAAAGATTTCTTTATGCTACTTGTTTTTCACCTGCAAATGAAAAGACCGAGTCAAAAGGAATAATCTGAAAAAGAAAGCATAGACCCCTTTCAATCTTATGCTTGCTCGTAATTAATAATGACAAGAACTTTTACAAGGGTTTTAATCTTGTGCGAAAAGTTTTTATCAATATTCCTCGAAAGAAAGCATACTATTGAAAGGAATGTAATTCACGATAATTGCTTTTGACCAATATTCAGAAGAGCGAATTAGTCAAAAATGCAAGGCATAACGACGTGTTTTTAAATTTAATTGAAGATACGACATCCAAATCAAGGCCGTTTTGTTAAGAACGAGAGCAATTTGGACATCTATCTCGTCATTAAATTCGAAATAACGTCAATACTCTTGATCAATTATCGTGGATTACTTAGTGACGTATGACATGCATGGACCAATTCAAGTGTATAATTCCTTCTAGCGAAATTGGGGTTGGATTACCCTGTACGACCAAAAAGGTCGTGTAAGATTTTCAACTTTAGTTTCCTCTAAAGGAATTATAAACTTGACTTGGGAGTATTCGGATGATTAGAGAAAATGCCACTATCACATTCCCATGACCCGTCAAAAGAAATACAACCGAGTTCCATCTGAATGTATACACCAATAGATCCCTAATACAATCACTCTAAGGGGTGAGATAGAGAAAGCCTCGATAAAAATAAACCCTATACAAGAGGACTAGTAATGGAAAATGAAACCAAGGAATGTGATCCTAACGTTTAAGGATGCCCCAAGTTCGATCTGTGACTTCCGGATCACTTGCCCCAACTCGTCATCTTCATTGGACGATATCTCAATAATGTCCATAGTAGGCTCCTTTGTTGCTCACTCGGTGTTCGCCATGGGATATCATCCTCCTCGTCTTCTATCAAGGACGTTTGGGAAAAACACATGCATCTATCCTTGAAATGGCATTTAATCTAATCACCAGAATGCAATGAATGAAATGCCTATATTTATATGAACTGTAATAGTTTTGAGGGATAGAGAGTCTTACCAACCCAACTCGTCGACTTATGTGCGATTTTAGGTGTACCAACCGCCCAAAGACATGCGCATGAGACAAGTGATGGTGAACTTCTAAAAATCAGAGGGTTTGGCACCTAAGGTTAAGGTTCCCACCTCGAGTTCTAGAAAGAGCCGATTCCATTGCACAACTATCGTTGCATTGGGACTCAATCCATAGTTCGAAGCGAGCGGAATTGAGAAGTGGATTACCCCGTGTTTTTCCTCACGGAGATTCCATTTTCAATTCCTTCTATTGTGTTCCTAAAGGCGGCGCCTGGGGTTTTAGGCGCGGTTGTGTGTGTCCATGTGTCGTGATCATCACAATGCAAGTCATGCACAACAATTTATCAATCAGCACTTCAAATCATCCACACAACATACATTCCTACGCCACACCTGCGTAAAATAAAGTTAATCACAGACTACACCCCTTATTACTCCAATCTGCAAAAACATATAACACCTATCGTGAGCGGACTTACCTCACCTTCAAGAGCGCCTGTAGGGTTAGAAAAATCACTCAATTTTTATTACGGCCTAAGTCCACTTGAGGTCTAGAACCATAGTTTCTAGAACAAGTCCCCAGCGGAGTCGCCAGCTGTCGCGACCCGTCCGGAAGCGGACGCGGCTAATGGATTACCGATCACGGGTCTTGGATCGGCGCGAGCCCTCCCAGGCCCATACCAAATCGCGGCGGGAGTATTCTTCGACGATAAGAGTCGATCGCTTTCGACCTTCAGTGTGGTCGTGGTGGCATGTGCAAATTGTGCATGCATTTGGAGTCGCCACCGGTCTTTCTTGGAGGGTAGACCGGAAACCTTACCGATCGATTGGGAGAGATCGATCAGTTCTACGGAACCAGAGATTTTGGGTTCGGGGACTTGGTTACGCTGGTGTCGTTACCAACGCCCTTTCGGTACCTAATGCGAGTGATTTTCCTAACTAGGATTTCATGCAGGCACAATTTTGGGTGAGGTAAGTCTGACTTTGCACATTAACCAGTTTAACATGCTCACGTAATCATAATAAATAAATAGATGTCAATCACATAAATATCTATCCTACGTGGTGATCATGGAATTATGATTTAATGGGTCTCGAGCCAATGAGACCACATATAATCATTTTAATATTTTAATAACGGAGAGCCGCTCTTCGCTTCTTCTTGGTTTCTTGAACTCTTCAAGAATTGGGCCCCAAAGAGCTCGCCGACTTAAAAGGCTCCTCCACGTAATCCTCGTAGCATTTACATCAACAATTGACTATGCTAAAAATAAAGATTACATGAAAAATAAAAGGAGTACGCAGCCTCCATTTAATAATTACAACCCCAAATATATAAATAATCATCATACATTCATATATACATCAATCACATTGATTAGGGATTTTTCCATGATCACCACCCTTTCACGTAAGTAATAAATTCACAATTTAAAACTTAGGAAGGCACAATAAAAATTCTACGTTGAATCATATTCAGAATTTTTACGTAAAATAAGATAGCCATAAATTTTCGATTCAAAATTGATTTAGTCTCAATTTTTGCTACGTTGATTAATTTATCATATAAAATAATCAATCTCCATTAGCCATGTAAGACGAACAATTCGTTAATACATATTGGCCGTAGTATTGCAAAAATTGCAAAAAATCAATTAAATGCACGAAAACACCTAAGGATTGGCTCTGATACCACTGTTGGGATCCACGTAACACGTAGCGGAAATAAATAACAACCCACACATGTATCTCCAGAGGCGTACTTCGTGCATTTCAATCGAAAAAAATCACAAAGTCTCAAAGGGAGTAAATAGATTACCTCTCGTAGCGTGCTTGAACGGAGGTGTCGGTTCGATGTTCTTCGATCTCAGCCTCCACAAGTGTTAGGCATCTAGTTCGGACGCACCACCAATTGACGAACGGGGAGACGACTAATAACTCCACAACAATTGTGCTAGCAATATGCGGAATCAATATTCCGAACTTAGTATATTTTGCTCGCTCAAGATTATGAGAATATAGAGAGTGTTTGTGTTCTTCTCTCTAAGCTCTCAAAAATTTGCACACTCTACAAAATGTCTCTCCCCTTCAACCTCAAAACTCTTGCCATCCTTTTATAGCCAAAAATACCTTCCAATAAATTGTATTTAAAAATAGCACTAACAATTATAAATTCTATCTAAAAATAGCACTCACAAATAAATGACATTTAAAAATAGCACTAACAATAGCACTCACAATTTATAATACAAAAATGCTATTTAAAAATAGCACTAACAATAGCACTCACAATTTATAATACAAAAATTCTATTTAAAAATAGCACTAACAATTATAAATTCTATCTAATAATAGCACTCACAAATAAATGACATTTAAAAATAGCACTAACAATAGCACTCACAATTTATAATACAAAAATGCTATTTAAAAATAGCACTAACAATAGCACTCACAATTTATAATACAAAAATTCTATTTAAAAATAGCACTAACAATTATAAATTCTATCTAATAATAGCACTCACAATTTATGATAAATAAATGCCATTTAAAAATAGCACTAACAATAGCACTCACAATTTATGATAAATAAATGTCATTTAAAAATAGCACTAACAATAGCACTCACAATTTATAATACAAAAAATGCTATTTAAAAATAGCACTCACAATACAAAAATGCTAAAAAAGGCACTAACAAAGGTGTTAAAAATAATAACCATTATTATTATTACAAGAGTTAAAGAGGTTACCAAACAATACAAATATGCATAACGTATAAATACGTATGATGTATAAATACGTAGAGCATACGTATACATCCGTGAAACCGGGGACTAATTGAAAGAAAAATGTGCAATTAAGCCCTTTTGGTAAAAATTGATTAAATTGGAGGGCAAATTGACCTAATTGCACTTTAAGACTTTAGAATCCAATGTCATAGCTTATAAAAAGTGAGAATTGAAAACTAAAAGACTCGAAAATGATTTTTTTTTTAAGCTCGGTTCGGGTTTATGTTTGTGAAGGAACATAGTGACCCGAGCCGAATTTTTGAGATTTAAAGTGACACACTTGAAGAGGAAATTAAAACAAAATTATCAAATATTTTTGGGTATTTTTCTGACCACGAATGGTATTTTTCTGATTTTTTGGGTATTTTTATAATTAAATAAACTCGAAAAATATTAAAAATACCGAAAAATATTTTTTGTTCAAAATTGGTTCCTAAGGTTAAACCAAGGCTTCCAAAGTTGATTTTGTGATTTTATGACCTTTTTTGATATTTTTAATTAATTTTAAAGAATAAAAATCACAATAATAAATGGTAAAAAAAATCAGGTGTCAACACTTGGAGGGCAGACCGGAAACCTTACTGACCAATTGGGAGAGATCGATCAGTTCTGCGGAACCAGAGATTTTGGGTTTGGGGACTTGGTTACGCTGGTGTCATTACCAACGCCCTTTCGGTACCTAACGCGAGTGATTTTCCTGACTAAGAGTTCATGCAGGCGCAAGTTTGGGTGAAGTAGGTTTGATTCAGGGTTTCATGCGGATTGGACGACTATTCCTATCAATCACAATCAATTTAATTGAAAGCGCAAACAAGTACATAAATAAATCACTTCGATGCACATCAATTCAGATCAATGACTTCCTAATATAACCATAAAGGCTTAAGGAAGGTGTGACTTCGGACCAGGGGTAAAATGGGAAGATTTGGGGACAATTAGGCCGAAGGGAAAAATCGTCATTTTTGGGAGGTTTGGATACCGAAATACCCAAAATATTCCATGGCCAGTTGTTTGTGGCCATTTCCTATTTTTTTGGGATTTTCTTGGATTTTTTTAGAATTTTTTTGGAAGACGGTTTGCTGAAAGGGCAAAACCGTCATTTCTGGAAAGACCGGGGGTCGAAAGACCCAGAACAGGTCATGGCCAGTTGAATGTGGCCATTTCCTATTTTCTGGAATTTTTTAGAATTTTTCTGAATTTTCCGAATTTTTTTGAAATTTTTTATGATTTTCTATTTTTTTATTGATTTTTTTGATTTATTATTATTCTTTTTATTATAAATAATATATATATATATATATAATTATTCGGACGGGGTCGGATGACCCGGCCCATGCCCAGATCCGGGACCCAGACCCAGCCCGCACCCTCCTTGATCAAAACGGCGTCGTTCACAAGTTTCGAACGGACGCCACAGATTAGGACACGTGGCGCATCCTGGTCCGTCGGATTATTTTTTATTTTGTTTTATTCTTTTAGTTATTACCACGCGCTGACGTGGCTGCCACGTGGCTGCCACGTCAGCGCCACGTTGGCGTTGACTCGGTCAACAACCGTTGACCGGTCAATGCCTCGTCGGGGAAGACGACCGGCGCCGGCGTTCCGTCGCCGGCGCCTCGTCGGAGGGCGATATTTCGACCCTCCGACGTCCAAATCACGCCAAATCAACGGCATTCGAACCCACTCGACGGGACCTACCACATATGTCGACCTTGACACAGCAGAATCGCACTTGGCCCACCTGTAACTCCGGCCGAGACTCATTCTCCGGCGAGAGATCGCCACGACTATTTTACACGTAAAACCTTTAATATAAAGTATCAGGGAGCTTCTTGGGAGTCAGAGAGAGCTTACCTGATCATCATGAAGCTTCGTCTCAGCCTGAGGCGAGCCACGGAGCTTGAAGCGGTTCGGATGGAGTTGGGGAGCCCGCCAGGAAGTTTACTCGGTGAAAAAGGCATGAAACGAAACACAGCAATAAGCACGGGGGTGGAAGAAACAAATTGCAACAAATGGCACAGCAAATGGAGGCCTTAAACTCGAGTTGCCATTGGAGGCCGAGTGAGAGCTCAATGGTGACTCTCACCTTTTCTGGCGGCCTCCGGCGAGTCTGATGGGCACACGAGCTTCGTCTTGGCGTCGCCGAGTTCGGAGGATGGTTCGCCGGCTTCGGTTCTTCTCTGGGTGTGACGACGGGAGCTTGGGAACTTCGGTCAAGCTCCGGGGCTGTCCTCCAAAAATCGCTCCCCGAGGTGGCCTCTAACCACGGGCGGTCATCTAGTGGCGGCTGTCGAGCCGTGGACTAATCCGAGTTCGAAGAAGCTCGAGCGAACTCGCATCGCCATTCACCTACGGAGGCGATGTCGACAGTGACGAGTAAGCTTCCGCGATGGTCTCGAACGGCAACCCGACGGAAACTCCATCTGTTTGATAAGGCTCGGAGCCCGTGCCAGAGATGATCCGCCCGAAGCACCCCCAGATGCTGATCAGCGGAACGAAGATCGACACGCATACCCGAGCGACGACCCGGTTGGTCCATGTTGTTCTGCACCGCCAGATTCGTTCCCACTCCACAAAGGAACGACGTGAACAGCATCCAGAAATCGTACGTCCTCATCGCTTCGAATATCGTGTGATCCTCTCCGATCATTGGCTTTCTTTCACCTCCTCCGCCTCATCGCCCGCCACTTCCTGCTCCTCCGTCACCTACTGGCACGGCACCTCGGCCTCCGCTGTCTCTTGACTCGCGAGCAGCGGCTCGACGACGGCCTCCGCGCCCTCGACGTCCGTTGAGCCTCTTGTTGACACCTGATTTTTGACCATCTTTTATTTTAGTTTTTATTTCTAAAATTAATTAAAAATATCAAAAAAAATCATAAAGTTACAAAATCAACGTTGGAGGCCTTAGCCTAGCCTCAGGAACCAATTTTGAAAAAACAAATATATAAAATATTTATTTTTATATAGGCGATTGGATACCCAGCAGCTTCTACGAACTCCGTGAAGGCATTTTGGGTCTTGGCCACCCTGAGCTTCGGCCCACCTACGATAACCGGCTTCACAGCTTTGTTGAGAAAATCTGCAGTTGCTTCGACTGCAGCTTCCAGACCCATTGGATTGCTTATCTTTGGTGCAAGAGAGAAAGGATTTAAAAAAATGAAAAGAAGGGGGAGTGGAAGACAGGTTATCCATTGAGCAAGAGTGGGGGAGCGGCGCCTCAAAAACCGAAACATGAATAATGATAAAAAAAAAAAAGGAAAGACAAGATGGTGCAGGTGGATCCAAGGAAAAGAACAGCATGGTCCTCTTATTTTTTAGGAGTTGGGTACGTCCACTAAAACAAAAAAGGTAGAAGAGAAGGATTCTTGGTTTTATATATGGATTCATCACAGAAAAAAAAAAAAAAGAGGATCCCCACGCATCTCCTCCTTCATCTCTCCATCAGCAAGGCTAAGAACTTTGAAGGCGTTCTGTTTTATCTACGTGTTTGGTAGTGAGGTATCGTGTTGAATATTCGCCATTTCGCAACGACCTTCCCTTTCCAGTGATTTTCTAGCCTTGCTAGATCATCAACGCACCAATCATCCAGTGGCCGACGTGCCATAAAGAAAATCTTACGGCCACCGAAGATGCCCACATGAAGAGTCATAGTCAAAGGGATATCACATGAAGAAGAAAGGGACAAAGTCTAGCTTGATGCGGTTCGTCGAGTAATTATTTCGATGGAGATTCCTCCGTGAGCATTGCCCAAGAGAAACCGAAGGAAGCAAGTCTTGTTGCCATTCTTGCAAGTCCCATGTCCGAGAATCACCATCGACCACTGCAAGCAGATTTTAGATCCGCTGGATTTGAAGTTGGCTCAAACTTGGAAACCTAATCTTCAGTGTAGGCGATCTTGAATACATCGAGGTCACTGAGACAAGGAAAACAAACCATGAACCGGCGTTGCCCGTAGTGATGTTGATCTAGCTCCGCGACAACATTCCTTGCGTCGACGACGGCGTGACAACCGCCTGCCCATCAAATCAAGACGATCTTTGGACGACGACGCTATTGATCTGAAGTTCCCACACTCATAATGCACTGACGAATTTAATTCTTAGTTCAATACTATCGAGTTCGTCTTGATTTGTCGATTCTGATGCCCTTGGGCTGACCAACTCTTGTGCGGTGCAGAATTTCCTTCCTTGTGCAATTCGTGCTCCCATGGTGCATAATTCGCCCACCACCGCCGAGATAGGAGGCCATTAATCAATTAGAACACAGTCCAATAGATGGCACGAAGGGGAAAGAAAGGGAATAGACTCTTCATCGGGATAAAATATTTGCATATATTTAATCTTTGAGTCTCATTTTTGTTTGCTTTTAGGTATAACCCATTGGCCGCACTTGCAGAAGAATTCGAAGGCTTGGCCCTTTTCTGTTTGTGCAAGATCGTTTAGAAATAAGCTCGAAAAGACACATTCGTGGACGTTCCTTTTGGATTACATGTCGCTGGAATTTGCCGGGATATCGAAACGGTCATGGGGGTGGTTAACTCGAAGAGGGAAATGAAGCACAGCTCAGGTAACGAGCATGGAGATGGTGGCACGCTGGGGTTGGGCGATTGAAGGCCGGTGTCCAATCCGGTATGTTTTACGTACCCGATCCGTATATCATGATTATTTTTCTAAAATATTGCCGTTATAGACTTGACTTGTATGTATTTGTTTCAGTCTAGTGGTTAGCTTATTTATCTGGTTGAGTGTTATCTATTGTCAAAAGACATGCTTTTAAATAAAAAAAAATAGAAAATAATAAAAAATAATAAAAAATTCGAAAATCATAAAAAATTCAAAAAATTCGAAAAAATTCATAAAAATTCTAAAAAATTTCCAGAAAATAGGAAATGGCCACATTCAACTGGCCATGACCTGTTCCGGGTCTTTCGACCCCCGGTCTTTCTAGAAATGACGGTTTTGCCCTTCCGGCAAACCGTCTTCCAAAACAATTCTAAAAAAATCCAGGAAAATCCCAAAAAATAGGAAATGGCCACAAACAACTGGCCAAGACTCATTCCGGGTGTTTTGAACCCCGACCCTTCTTAAAATGACGATTTCGCCCTTTGGGCGAATTGTCTTCCAAAAATTGAAGAAAAATCAAAAAATTCTCAAAAATGGGAAATGGCCACGATCAACTGGCCATGGAATATTTTGGGTAATTCGGTATCCAAACCTTCCAAGGAATGACGATTTTGCCCTTCGGGCTAATCGTCCCCAAATCTTCCCATTTTATCCCTGGTCTGAAATCACACATTCCCTAAGCCCTTATGGCTATGCTAGGAAGCCATTGACTTGAACTGATGTATGTTGATGTGATTTATTTACGTATTTGATTGTGCTTTCATTTAAATTGATTGTGATTGATAGGAATAGTCTTCCAATCTGCATGAAACCCTGAATCAAACCTACCTCACCCAATATTGCGCTTGCATGAATTCTTAGCTAGGAAAATCATTCGCGTTAGGTACCGAAAGGGCGTTGGCAATAACGCCAGCGCAACCAAGTCCCCGAACCCAAAATCTCTGGTTCCGCAGAATTGATCGATCTCTCCCAATCGGTCAATAAGGTTTCCGGTCTACCCTCCAAGAAAGACCGGTGGCGACTCCAAATGCATGCACAAGTTGCACATGCCACCACGACCACACTGAAGGTCGAAAGCGATCGACTCTTATCGTCGAATCCCTCAAAAATACTCACGCCGCGATTTGGTATGGGCTTGGGAGGGCCCGCGCCGATCCAAGACCCGCGATCGGTAATCCATTAGCCGCGTCCGCTTCCGGACGGGTCGCGACAGCTGGCGACTCCGTTGGGGACTTGTTCTAGAGCCTATGGTTCTAGACCTCAAGTGGACTTAGGCCGTAATTAAAACGCTGAGTGATTTTTCTAACCCTGCAGGCGCTCTTGATGGTGAGGTAAGTCCGCTTACGATAGGTGTTATATGTGTTGCAGATTGGAGAAATAAGGGGTGTAGTCCGTGATTAACATTGTCTTATGCAGGTTGGCGTAGGAATGTATGTTGTGTGGATGATTTGAAGCGCTGATTGATAAACTGTTGTGCATGACTTGCATCGTGATGATCACGACACATGGACACACACAACCGCGCCTAAAACCCCGGGCGCCGCCTTTAGGAACACAATAGAAGGAATTGAAAATGGAATCTCCGTGAGGAAAAACACGGGGTAATCCACTTTTCAATTCCGCTCACTTCGAACTATGGATCGAGTCCCAATGCAACGATAGCTGTGCAATGGAATCGGCTCTTTCCAGAACTCGAGGTGGGAACCTTAACCTTAGGTGCCAAACCCTCTGATTTTTAGAAGTTTACCATCACTTGTTTCATGCGCATGTCTTTGGGCGGTTGGTACACCTAAAACCGCACATAAGTCGACGAATTTGGTTGGTAAGACTCTCTATACCTCGAATCTATTACAGTTCATATAAATATAGGCATTTCATTCATTGCATTCTGGTGATTAGATTAAATGCCATTTCAAGGATAGATGTGTGTGTTTTTCCCAAACGTCCTTGATAGAAGACGAAGATGATGATATCCCATGACAAGCACCGAGTGAGCAACAAAGGAGCCTACTATGGATATTATTGAGATATCGTCCAATGAAGATGACGAGTTGGGGCAAGTGATCTGGAAGTCACAGATCGAACTTGGGGCATCCTTAAACGTTAGGATCACATTCCTTTGTTTCATTTTCCATTACTAGTCCTCTTGTATAGGGTTTATTTTTATCGAAGCTTTCTCTATCTCACCCCTTAGAGTGATTGTATTAGGGATCTATTGGTGTATACATTTAGATGGAACTTGGTTGTATTTCTTTTGACAGGTCATGGGAATGTGATAGTGGCATTTTCTCTAATCATCCGAATACTCCCAAGTCAAGTTTATAATTCCTTTAGAGGAAATTAAAATTGGAAATCTTGCACGGCCTTTTTGGTCGTATAGGGTAATCCAACCCCAATTTCGCTAGAAGGAATTATACACTTGAATTGGTCCATGCATGTTTTACGTCGCTGGTAATCCACGATAATTGATCGAGAATATCGGCGTTGTTTTGAATTTAATGACGAGATAGATGTCCAAATTACTCTCGTTCTTAATAAAACGGCCTTGATTTGGATGCCGTATCTTCAATTAAATTTAAAACACGTTATTATGCCTCGCACTTTTGAGTAATTCGTTCCTCTCGAAATTGATCAAAAGCGATTATTGTGAATTACATTCCTTTCAATAGTATGCTTTCTTTCGAGGAATATTGATAAAAACTTTTCGCGCAAGATTAAAACCCTTGTAAAAGTTCTTGTCCTTATTAATCATGGGCAAGCATAGGATTGAAAGGGGTTTTTGATTTCTTTTTCAAATTATTCCTTCTGATTCTGTCTTTTTATTTGCAGGTGAAAAACAAGTAGTATAGAGAAATCTTTTCTTGGACAAATCTGCAACTATTCTTCCATCTGATCATGAGCGAGTTATAAAATCAGGACGTATTTGCTCGGCTTATTGCTATTATGGTTCGGCTCACTCAAGTTGAAGATGTTTGGATGCTCGAAGAAATGAACCATACAGAAGTTAAAACACACACACGAGAACTTTCATTTATTTTGCTCAGCGGAGGGTTTTCAGAAGCAGGTCATACAAGTCGGGGTGGAAAAGTAAAGCCAAAGTGAGCCCTAATTAACAACACAAAGGATCCCAACTGACCCTCCATGTTATTAATGCTCTGCTCATACTCCCAGCTCCGCATGTTGTGGTCGGCAAGCCTGAGGAGAAGACTTCTGCATTCTCCCTTAACTTCGGCGACCTTGGCCTCGTGTTCTTCGGTGACTACTTCCAGGTCCCGAACCAGTCCATTCCCGCGAGCTATGTCCTCGGTTATCTTGTCAAGCCGTTCTTCCTGCCAGTCGCTCTGAAGCCTCAACAGGACGTTGCGGCGGTCATGCTCGCCGGTGGTCAGGGATATGGCCAATTGATCCACCAGATTTCTCCTCTCGCGAAGCAACGTCGCGACCCGCTCATTAGCAAACTCGACGGCCTTTTTGTAACTATCAACCAGATAGTTGGTCAGCACCAAATGATCAGATCGATCCTCATAACGAGCCCGCAAGACGCGAGCCACCAGAACCTCCCGATTAGCAACACGATAGGCCTCTAAGGAGTGTGCAAAGAGAGTCGGGAAAGTTCTATATTCCCTCCCCAGTGTAGTACCTTCGAGAGAAGTGGTATCAAGGTCCTCGAGCAGGACACAGATTGCATCCTCGGTTGCAGAATGATCGGTTATGTGCGCGTAACCGCGACCCAGTAGGTTATAAAGCTTTTCCCACTGGGCCAAGACATCAGTTGAAAAAGTGCGTACGGGAGAGGAGGCCATTTGCGTTGGGTTGGCTTGAGAATAAGACGAGTTTAACAGAGAGATTAGAAGGAAGAAGCTGATTATGCGAGAACGTTAACTTTCCATACATTAATTCCTCATTTTATAGCAACTCGAGGATGATGAAGGGTCTCAGTAATAATGCTGGTGGAGCCCAGTTAGGGGGTAAAGCAGGAGGTCCCCTCACGAGAACCATTGGATTCGTTTCGGTCCGCGATTTCCGGCTCATCAATTAAAAGATGTAAAAGATTTGTCGGGATCACCATTATTAGAGTTAGGTGGGAGGAAAGCGCAACTACCGAAGAGAGCCCTAACAGGGTTTGGCAGTCCCATCACGTTGAAAAGCTAAGCGAGAAATTCAAGGTCTTGAGGGGGAACGTTTGCCTAATGATGCTTGAAAAGCGTCTCCTGAACATGCAAAGTCACTCGAAGAAAAATTTATAGGGAGTGAGCATACAGGAGAGAGTGGAGAACTCTGAGTGGGCAAGAACCAATCAAACATTTCTCAATCCAACATATTTAAGAGGTTACTGTCAGCTGCTAGAGGCGACTGACTCAAAAATCTCAGAAATTGAACCACAGAGGGATCTCGAAGATTCCAAGATCAAGTCTAACGCCAAAACCATGGAGCCCAACACTTCTGGCAACGGAAATCAAGATCACGGCGACGACGACAACGACATCCACAATGCTCAACTCGGGAAAAGAAGACGTCCTCACCAATACTCCCAGGAGGAAACCCAAATGATGGAAACCCTTTTCAGTAAAAGCCATTACATGAAAAAGAAGTGGAGAATTGAATTGAGCCGAGAGTTGGGGATTAATCAGTCGAGGATCCAGTTTTGGTTTCAAAATAGGAGATCCAAATCGAGGGCTCAACGCAAACGTCAAGTGGTCGAGATTTTAAAGGAAGAAAACCAAAAGCTGCGAACAGAAAACATGAGGTATGAAAAAGCTCTCAATATTACCGTTTGCCCTCATTGCGATAACCTCGTCGCCCTCGGTAAGATATTCCCCGATAAGCCTCACGCGATGATTGAAGACGTTCATTTACCACCTTACTCCCTCGGGGCATCTCCTGCTCAACCAGATTTTGCCGGAGTCACGCATGAGCAGGATGATCCTACGAAGATGATACAAATGCCTCTTGGGGGATGGGATTTGCATCGCTTTGATTGGAATTATAGTTTCAAGGAGCTGGATGTTACCGCCGACCAGCTCAAAGCATATCAGCCTCATGCACAACAATTTTCGATAGGGTCGGGTCCTGCTGGAGATGAGTTAATCAGTCGTCAAGCCATCGATGCGATTTTGGGCCACGATAAGAGGAGGTTCGCTTGGCCCCCTGAACTGCATTCCAGATTCCTAGACGTGGTTCACCAAATGGGGATCGACTCAGCAACTCCGACGCGCATATTTAAGGCCATGAATGTACCGGGGCTTAGTAAGGAGCTGGTTAGGAATCACCTTGCTGCCTACAGAAAGCTATTAAAACAACGTCGAGCGGAGCTAAACCGGGAGGAATCCGTCTCGAGCTCAAAAGCTAGAGGCGACCGCCATTGTAATGCTCAGGCATCAAGAGATACCCGGCCAAATCTAAGCATCAATCAAGCTAGCAACCCGACCACCGGCAAACTGAAAGCTGATCAGAATGTCCTCCCAGGCCATTTCAACACTTCTCAAGAGCGCGTGTCACAAGTACAGCGAGTGCGCACTCCTCCATTCGAGCAACAATCGGCTGGTGCTCTGCCTGCCGCTGGTCAACCCACGACAGACGATTTCTTCGATGAGGGGCTCGATGCCTTGTTCAATCAGTGGGAAGCTGGCATGCTTGGACAGCCATGATCTAGCACCTAGCTCGGGGCACGATGGGTCGGTCACTACGAACACCCATAGGAAGAAGAGCATGTTCACGAGTGGATCACTCTTTTTATCCATTGTAAAGTTCCTATGGGAACATTTTTCTTTAATGGCTATAGTTAATTATGTATGAAAACCAACGCTATCGACGAACATCGTCATGCTCAGTTGTGATGATCCCTTGTTAGATTAAGTCTGAAACCAGAGACGGTCTTTAAAATTTTGAGTGGCTACGAACTCATTCCTCACCAAGCGCCCGGGATGCTGAAATGAAGAGTAACAGCATGCACAGGGAAAATGCCACTTTCGTTTGAACGATGAAAAGGGGTTGAGAGAAGATCATGGCGTTAATTCCCATGGAGCTAAATGAATTAAACGGAGTCATTAATTGCGGGTCCACCGCTGCTCCCCACGTTCTCGGGCCTAGCAAATCATAAAAGTCGCCGAAAGATTGTAGACCCACCACTTTGAAGACTGAACTAGGGAACGAGCGCATTACTCGATGAAATCGAATCAATGCAAGTGAGTTTGTGATCCTATCACGAGGAAAAAGAAAGGGGAATACAGACGATGAGTAATTGCAGGATCTCGGGAGGAGCGCTTGCTTGCTAGTCTTCATATGCAGCCTGAAGGATGGTTCCAGGACACGCACAATCACTTGAGAAAATTTCTAGAGTGAGCAAACACGTAAGAGCGAATTGAGAAAGCTGAGTGAACTAGATCAGCCCAAGATACCCCGATCCATCATGTTTAAAAGTTATTCCCATCTGCTAGAAACGCCCGACCTGGACATTTCTGAGCACGAACTGCTGGGAGACTTTGAAGATCCTGGAGCTGAATCCTGCCCGAAGGCCATAGAGACTGACTCCTCCAGTGATGAAATTCTAGGTTTCAGCTACGAAGAAGGAGTATACAATGATGACCGGAGTCGGAAAAGGAAGCAACTACAACGCCACACTCCAGGCCAAATCCGAGAGCTCGAAGCTTTCTTCAATGAATGCCCCACTCCAAGCAGACAACAGAAAATGGAGTTGAGCCGAAAGATAGGATTGGAGCTTTCGAAGGTCAAGTTTTGGTTCGCCAACAAACGAACCCGGGTGAAACAGCAATACGCAGACCATGAGTTACTGGTCCTGAAGGAGGAGAATGAGAAGCTTCAAGCTGAAAGCGCGAGATATAAGGAAGCTCTGACCAAGGCCACCTGCCTTAATTGTGGTAATCCTGTTGTCCTCGGCGAGGTGTTCCTCGATGAACCATCCCTGTTGACGAATAACGCTCAGCTGTTACCGTATTCTCCACAGCATTTTCCGACACAGCCAGATACCGCCGGAGATCTGCATGAGCAAGTCAACACCATAGGATCAACACCAACATCCTCTGAGAAATGGGATATGAATCATCACAGGGGGAATTCTCTCAATGACGAACTCGCTGTCGCAGCCAGCCAATCCAAAGTCGGTGAGTCCCTCCCTGGACAACTTTTGAAACGACTAGATCCCGTAGAGAATAGCTACCGAAGTATTGACGATATTTTGGGTGATAAGAGAACAAGGTTTTACTGGACCTATGAGCTTCACACCAAATTTGTTGATGCAATTCGAGAGCTGGGAGTTGATTCGGCTAGCCCACTACGCATACTCGAGATTATGAATGTGTCGGGGCTCTCTAGAATTAACGTTGAGTCTCACCTCAAGTACTATAGGATATTGCTAAGGGATGGAAGGATAGCGTTAAACCATCATAAAGCCAGTTGGAGCTCAAGTGCTGGGCAGAGTTACAACCATGATGATTGGAGAGCCAAGAGCACCCAACCGTGTTTCAGCAATGACGGGACTAGCAGTCGTGTCAGCGACTCCTCTAACCCAAATCAGAATGCTCCGCCGAGCTATCTCAATACTCCTCAGGAGTATATGCCACAGTTCCAGCACATAGAGATTCCTCAGTTTGAGCGCGAATCAGTCATTAATGCTGTCCCTGAAGTGGATCTGGCATTGGTAGAGAGTGCACATATGAACCTGCCGGTCATTGGAGGAAGTTCCAACTCGAGGGGTCAAATTGCTCACGGCGAGAGCAAAGAGAGGAATCCCTCGCCTGCGGTCGACGACACCCAATCTGGGCACCAAGGGCTAGAAAGAACAGGTGATTTCCTTGATGAGGAGCTGGACACTTGGATCAATACTCTTCATGAATGTATGTCTCAACCCCAACAGGGCAATGATGAAGGTTCCAGCTCAAAAACTCCAATCCCTCACAACGAAGGCAATGAAAGAAATCTGCCCCCAACAATCGTTGATACCCAACTTGAACATCAATGGCTCGAAGACCCGAGCAATTTCCTTGGCGATGAGTTCAATCTTTGGCTCGATCAATTTGGAGCCGAAGGACCATCGCGGTGGTGACGCGAGGCCGGTGATCAAACGTCTGATGCAAGGCATGGCTACTCAATGAAAAATGCTTCGAGAAAAGGGGTTGAATACTCCTATTGCATATGTTGTTGATCGCACTGTAAGGTTCCCACGGGAACATCTTTCATTAATATCTAGAACTAATTGCGCGTGAGTGTCAACATCACCCTTTGAGCATCTTCAAGCCGAAGGCCGTGGATTAATCACTTAATCCGTGGAGCAAGTTCCATGAACCATAATTATCACCCGCTGAGCATAATGGGATCTACCCCTTCAACACGAAATACGTTTGGCCGCGAAGCCACCTATTTGGTAAAACGATGTATCGTTCCTAAACGATCTTCTATCGCATACCAAAGTAATGTCTCATTTCTTTCCCTTCTCAGGTGATAAACGTGGATAAATCACTCAAGGAGCCATCTGTTCAAATAACAAAACAGACGTTGCCCAACCGGGGGCAGCTGAACCATTGATATTGCAAATATTCCAAGCATGGATAGGCGGATTTGATAGATGTTGTTCATATCAATACGCAACATCAGATGGGATGAAAATCAAGAGTAAAGTTGTATCGTCCCAATTTGTCTTGAATTTGGGAATATGAATTGACACTTATTGTTTATCCTTGACAGGGGAGCCGCCTTGCAGACGAACAGGTTTTTACATCCCATGTACTACTCGTTAGAGTACATGACTAAGGGTAGGATGTATCGTTTCGATTTTTGGAAAATTCGTGAACATACAATGATATACTTCTTTTACAATTTGCAGGGATCCGCAGCCGCGGGGGACAGGTAAGCATCCCTTTCCCCAATCCATTGAAGATGTTAAATAAAAAAGAAAAGCTTTCAGAATCTAATGTCTAGAAAAGACATAGAATTCAAACTTCATTGACATTCATGTTTTAAAACAGGAGGTTGTCTGAACATGAATAAGAACATGCATGGTGCATCATAAAATCCCATTGACGGGTAAAATTTTTGGAGAAAATGAAAGAGATTTTTTCCAATCAAAAGTTCAAAACTTCCAAAAGGACGTTTTCTCAAAAGACGAGAGGCAAAGCCTAAGTCCAAACACATCCTACATACACTTGAGAGACGAGGGAAGTGAATCGTATAGCAAAATCTGTACCTACTGAGGTAGGGACCATTCGCAGTGATTACATGGGTTGGGACGACGGAGGCATTCGTTTCATATCCCCCAAACACTACAGGTGACCGTTGATAACCCCTTTGAACGGCGGTTTTCATTCTTAACCCTGTCAAGAACCACCCCACATCGGGGCAAAATGGAGGTGAGTCCAACAGCATCAGGAGAAAATGGTTAGAAATTTTCTTGCTCGGACTAACATTAATCTTTGTGTGTTGTTTATATGGTAATCCAAGTGCCATAGGATGACGAGAAGCATTCATTTCTCTATCCCACACACTGGATCCTTTGCACAGCCAACTTGAGCCTGCAAATTCATTTCATGAACCCATTGGTGATCATTCCAAGACGGATGCACCACCACTTCAAAAATGGAAGAGTTCAAGACTCAGGGATTACGAAGAAGATTCCCGGGCTGATATTTAAAGATGTTTAGACTTTCAGACATATGTCTAACACGATCCCATGAAGATGAGAAAAGTGGGATTTCAAAAATAAATGAAAAAAAATCCACGGCATCGAGAAAAAGCAAAGTGCCTGGTAAAAGCAAGGCCGATGCTCGTGTAAGTTGTTTGATTGATCCGCAATGAAGCCGGATGGGAAAAGAGGAAATCCCTAAAGGAGTCAGATCAAAAAGACTACTCCCCAAATGGTGTCAAGCGTGGAGCAGAGACGCAGACAGAGTCATCAGTCTCTTAATGCGACGAAACGCTCTCTGAAGAGCTGGTGCACACCTCAAAATCGGTTGCGCTTCCCAAAGACTGAAGGTGCAGAGAGAAAAAGGGCAGGTGGTAAATTTGCAATGATCACCAATGTCAAACCCTTCGTAATTTCTGGGCCAAAAACAAGCCTTTTTTCGGTCCCCAATCCTACCAATGTTACAACCCTGAAACAGTCTTCTCTGACTAAGACACTTGGGTTAACATATTGCTTAGCTCGAAGAAGTACGAGCAAGACTATTTATTTCTCATTTTGCAGGGTTCTTGACTTATAAACCCGGAGCAGATGGTGAAGATTTTCATTCAATAACCTCGACTCCAAAGCGAGTCCCCCTTGAAAGCCAATATCCAAGCCTAACATTACGGTCCCGTGGAAGACCTCCCGACCGATCAAAATGTATGCGCTGCGAATGAGCCTAAAACCTGGGCACAAGTTAGTAGGGAATTGAGTGCGTCCCTTATAAAAATCGTTACATCCAAACAGGTGAGAAGACCTCATTGTCGAGAAATATCCCAATTGATGTTTTGAACAAACTCTTTTTGGAATTTTCAAACTGTTGATCCAAATTTTCCGTGCAAGGGATTTGTGATCACATTTGCGTGTTGCAAGAATGCTTTGGATAGCCTCCAGCATCAAAATGCACATTTCATGATTAAAACTTAAATCATACGGTTTTGTCAAAATGGACAGCCGTAGTCTTCCCAAAGATTACTAACGTTTTCTTGGTGAAGAGAAATCTTTCAGGCTCAAACTTCTGCAAGATACCTGGAGAACCCAGCTCCCAGAATGTCGCCTCAACAGACCCAAGCGAAGCTTTGTCAAGATAAAATCTTTCACTGCTTCAAAATTGAATTCCCGGCAAATTTCGGGATCTTGCAAAAGAATGGGTCAGGATAGAACCCTTTTTCAAAAGAAGTCAGCAAACTGTCCCAGCAGGACGTGGAGAACCCTCGTCCTAGGAGACCCCTTTTCAAAATTTAGGCAGTCTCATCGGACGTGGAGAACCCTCGTCATGAGACCCCTTTTCAAAGCAAACTCAAGGTAGAAACCGCCTGAAGGGTCAAATCAAGGTAGAAACCGCCTGAAGGGTCAAACAAAGGTAGAAACCGCCTAAAGGGTCAAAACAAAGGTAGAAACCGCCTAAAGGGTCAAATCAATGGTAGATACCGCCTGAAGGGTCAACTCATGGTAGAAACCGCCTGAAGGGTCAAATCAATGGTAGATACCGCCTGAAGGGTCAACTCATGGTAGAAACCGCCTGAAGGGTCAAATCAATGGTAGATACCGCCTGAAGGGTCAAACCAAGGTAGATACCGCCTGAAGGGTCAAATCAAGGTAAATACCGCCTGAAGGGTCAACACAACGGTAGAAACCGCCTGAAGGGTCAACCCAATAGTAAAAGTCACTTAAATGGTCAACTCAATGGTCCAATCCACCATACGGATCAAAGTCATTGGCAAATCTCAAAGGGGACGCGCCTTCCTTAGGTTCCTACCAATTAGGAATCCCATGATGGTATGACCTACCATACAGGTCAGAGCTTAATCTCCCTAGGATATTCTGGACGAGTCCTAGGTATCTTCTTGAAAGTCGTCGCAACCGGCAGCATCCGACAGGTGAGCTTCGGGTAAGCCTCTCTCACTCCGGCCCATGTTCGAATTGCAAGAGTAAACCGGTGATTAATTTGAGCATTCATCAAAAGACTTAAGGGTCCAATGTCATAGCATTTCTTTTCCCCAGTTGAGTCGGTTAGGAATCAGGTGCCACCTTATCTTTGAGAGAAACCTCTAACGAAATTCCTCTCAAAGAGGGGCAGCTGTTGACACCTGATTTTTGACCATCTTTTATTTTAGTTTTTATTTCTAAAATTAATTAAAAATATCAAAAAAAAATCATAAAGTTACAAAATCAACGTTGGAGGCCTTAGCCTAACCTCAGGAACCAATTTTGAAAAAACAAATATATAAAATATTTATTTTTATATAGGCGATTGGATACCCAGCAGCTTCTACGAACTCCGTGAAGGCCTTTTGGGTCTTGGCCACCCTGAGCTTCGGCCCACCTACGATAACCGGCTTCACAGCTTTGTTGAGAAAATCTGCAGTTGCTTCGACTGCAGCTTCCAGACCCATTGGATTGCTTATCTTTGGTGCAAGAGAGAAAGGATTTAAAAAAATGAAAAGAAGGGGGAGTGGAAGACAGGTTATCCATTGAGCAAGAGTGGGGGAGCGGCGCCTCAAAAACCGAAACATGAATAATGATAAAAAAAAAAAAAGGAAAGACAAGATGGTGCAGGTGGATCCAAGGAAAAGAACAGCATGGTCCTCTTATTTTTTAGGAGTTGGGTACGTCCACTAAAACAAAAAAGGTAGAAGAGAAGGATTCTTGGTTTTATATATGGATTCATCACAGAAAAAAAAAAAAAAAAAAGAGGATCCCCACGCATCTCCTCCTTCATCTCTCCATCAGCAAGGCTAAGAACTTTGAAGGCGTTCTGTTTTATCTACGTGTTTGGTAGTGAGGTATCGTGTTGAATATTCGCCATTTCGCAACGACCTTCCCTCTCCAGTGATTTTCTAGCCTTGCTAGATCATCAACGCACCAATCATCCAGTGGCCGACGTGCCATAAAGAAAATCTTACGGCCACCGAAGATGCCCACATGAAGAGTCATAGTCAAAGGGATATCACATGAAGAAGAAAGGGACAAAGTCTAGCTTGATGCGGTTCGTCGAGTAATTATTTCGATGGAGATTCCTCCGTGAGCATTGCCCAAGAGAAACCGAAGGAAGCAAGTCTTGTTGCCATTCTTGCAAGTCCCATGTCCGAGAATCACCATCGACCACTGCAAGCCGATTTTAGATCCGCTGGATTTGAAGTTGGCTCAAACTTGGAAACCTAATCTTCAGTGTAGGCGATCTTGAATACATCGAGGTCACTGAGACAAGGAAAACAAACCATGAACCAGCGTTGCCCGTAGTGATGTTGATCTAGCTCCGCGACAACATTCCTTGCGTCGACGACGGCGTGACAACCGCCTGCCCATCAAATCAAGACGATCTTTGGACGACGACGCTATTGATCTGAAGTTCCCACACTCATAATGCACTGACGAATTTAATTCTTAGTTCAATACTATCGAGTTCGTCTTGATTTGTCGATTCTGATGCCCTTGGGCTGACCAACTCTTGTGCGGTGCAGAATTTCCTTCCTTGTGCAATTCGTGCTCCCATGGTGCATAATTCGCCCACCACCGCCGAGATAGGAGGCCATTAATCAATTAGAACACAGTCCAATAGATGGCACGAAGGGGAAAGAAAGGGAATAGACTCTTCATCGGGATAAAATATTTGCATATATTTAATCTTTGAGTCTCATTTTTGTTTGCTTTTAGGTATAACCCATTGGCCGCACTTGCAGAAGAATTCGAAGGCTTGGCCCTTTTCTGTTTGTGCAAGATCGTTTAGAAATAAGCTCGAAAAGACACATTCGTGGACGTTCCTTTTGGATTACATGTCGCTGGAATTTGCCGGGATATCGAAACGGTCATAGGGGTGGTTAACTCGAAGAGGGAAATGAAGCACAGCTCAGGTAACGAGCATGGAGATGGTGGCACGCTGGGGTTGGGCGATTGAAGGCCGGTGTCCAATCCGGTATGTTTTACGTACCCGATCCGTATATCATGATTATTTTTCTAAAATATTGCCGTTATAGACTTGACTTGTATGTATTTGTTTCAGTCTAGTGGTTAGCTTATTTATCTGGTTGAGAGTTATCTATTGTCAAAAGACATGCTTTTAAATAAAAAAAATAGAAAATAATAAAAAATAATAAAAAATTCAAAAATCATAAAAAATTCAAAAAATTCGAAAAAATTCATAAAAATTCTAAAAAAATTCCAGAAAATAGGAAATGGCCACATTCAACTGGCCATGACCTGTTCCGGGTCTTTCGACCCCCGGTCTTTCCAGAAATGACGGTTTTGCCCTTTCGGCAAACCGTCTTCCAAAACAATTCTAAAAAAATCCAGGAAAATCCCAAAAAATAGGAAATGGCCACAAACAACTGGCCAAGACTCATTCCGGGTGTTTTGAACCCCGACCCTTCTTAAAATGACGATTTCGCCCTTTGGGCGAATTGTCTTCCAAAAATTGAAGAAAAATCAAAAAATTCTCAAAAATGGGAAATGGCCACGATCAACTGGCCATGGAATATTTTGGGTAATTCGGTATCCAAACCTTCCAAGGAATGACGATTTTGCCCTTCGGGCTAATCGTCCCCAAATCTTCCCATTTTATCCCTGGTCTGAAATCACACATTCCCTAAGCCCTTATGGCTATGCTAGGAAGCCATTGACTTGAACTGATGTATGTTGATGTGATTTATTTACGTATTTGATTGTGCTTTCATTTAAATTGATTGTGATTGATAGGAATAGTCTTCCAATCTGCATGAAACCCTGAATCAAACCTACCTCACCCAATATTGCGCTTGCATGAATTATTAGCTAGGAAAATCATTCGCGTTAGGTACCGAAAGGGCGTTGGCAATAACGCCAGCGCAACCAAGTCCTCGAACCCAAAATCTCTGGTTCCGCAGAATTGATCGATCTCTCCCAATCGGTCAATAAGGTTTCCGGTCTACCCTCCAAGAAAGACCGGTGGCGACTCCAAATGCATGCACAAGTTGCACATGCCACCACGACCACACTGAAGGTCGAAAGCGATCGACTCTTATCGTCGAATCCCTCAAAAATACTCACGCCGCGATTTGGTATGGGCTTGGGAGGGCCCGCGCCGATCCAAGACCCGCGATCGGTAATCCATTAGCCGCGTCCGCTTCCGGACGGGTCGCGACACCTCTCCTCTTGAAGCACGGAACTCGTCCTTGCTTCCTTCGTCGGCGGTGGAATGCGGGACCTCGTGGAGGAAGGCGATGGCAGTGAGGCAGACGCCGAAGGGGACGACAGCGAGCATGAGGAGGAAAGAGGTGGCGCCTGAGAAGAGGGCAGTGCAGATGTCGGTGAAGATCACGGTGCTCAGGCCGACGTAGCCTTATGCACATCTGCCAATAAGAGAGCGTGGCTCTCTCGCTGACCACCAGCCACTGAGCGCCATAGCCCACGAAGCCTTCGGACCCGATGAGCAGGGCGGCCCACGGAGGCGGCCGGTCTGAGGCGATGCCGGCGAGGAGACCGAAGGCCCTGCCGACGTCCTTGGCGACGGAGAGGTCGTTGAGCTCGACCTAGGTGAGGTTCATGATGGACTCGAGAGCGTCGGGGTAGTTGGAGAAGGTGTAGTTTTCTCGAGATGGCCTGCACCCACACCGCCGTGACCGAGCCCAACCATTCGCAGCGTTCGACTTTTTGTCCCGCTGGAGGTGGAAAGTGATGGGATAAAGCCAAGGTTCCCCTCCCTTCTTTTTTTTTTTGCGGATGGACCTCCTCCTATGCTCGGGACCCCAGCCCAAAATCCTCCCTTGAGTTTTTTTATCATCTCACCAACCCATGCACTGCCGCCGGTCTCCCATCTCTTTTTTTTGTTAAATCTTTCTTTGCACGGTGGAGGACAGACTCTTGCTGTCCTCTACTTTTTTTTCCTTTTTTTTTATTATACCCTTGTTTTTGGTTGAGGCGCCGCTCCCCTACCTAATCTGTCTTCCATTCCCTCCTCTTTTCATTTTTTTTTTAAATCATTCAAGTCCCCTCACGAAGAAGAGAAACAATGGGCATTTATTGCATACGGTGGTCGACGTCAAGATTATAGAATCTACAAATTAAAAGACTCGATTGGCATTTTTTTGGCTCGGTTCGGGTTTATGTTCGTGAAGGAACATTGACCCGAACCGAATTTTCAAGATCTAAAGTAACACACTTGAGTAGGAAACTAAAACAAAATTATTTAATATTTTTGTGTATTTTTCTGACCACGAATGGTATTTTTCTGATTTTTTTGGGTATTTTTATAATTAAATAAATTCCAAAAAATATTAAAAAATACCAAAAATATTTTTTGTTCAAAATTGGTTCCTAAGGCTAGGGTAATGCTTCCAAAGTTGATTTTGTAATTTTTTGACCTTTTTTTTGACATTTTTAATTAATTTTAGAAATAAAAACTAAAATAAAATATGGTCAAAAATCAGGTGTCAACAGTCATCTTCTTCTTTTTTCTGAGTATTTGTATTCCTTTGCACATTGCAACTGCTCAGACGGTTACCATTTTCAAATCTTGAAATCTAGCGCCTTTAATAACTACCCCTTTTTGCCCACATTCTTCATGGCTTTTGTCCGCCAAAATTGATTTTCAACTGCTCCCATGATTTTAAATTTGAACCTCTTGAATAACTTCCCATGATTTGCTCGTACCCATTACTTTCGCTGCCTGCTCATAACTTCCCCATGTCGTGGCTGATTGGGTTGATCCATTACATATTTGTGACCCTTCTTCATTTTTTATGGATATTTCATACAAAATTGCTAATCAAGATTTATAAACGAAGCGGAATAAAATAGACTCACATACCCATAAACATGAAGCGCGGATTGTAGCCATACATCAATCGAACCATCGTATATGTCGATTGTACTGGATCGTCAAGCCTTGGGATCAAAACTTAAATCACTGATCATTGAGATATATCACGTAAAACGAACATACCTCGATAGACACAAATTAAGAGCCCCCGTTGCAGATGATAAACGATTCTAATCTGCCGATCGATCGTCTATCCAAGAGAGATTCTCATGGAGTGTTTTTTAGAGAGTTTCAGTCAATTGGTTGGAGGAACGATAGACGTTCTGTAAAAGAGAGAGCGTCATTTTTCTCTCTCTCTCTCTCTCTCAATAGCCAATTGAATAGGAAACAAATTACAACCTTAATTATCGGAATCAATTATCGCAATAAAGGTAATAAGTCAATTTAGCCTTTAATGGGCGTTAATTTCATTTATCTCACACTCGCCCGCAAAGGGCTAGATGTCTCTCTTTCTCTTCCCACTGCAAAGTTCATATGGGTAAATAATCTGTGCGGCAAACATACTATGAGACTCGTTGCTATACATTTGTTAGGAGTATATAGCGGCTCAAAATAGGCACATAACCTCAGAGTAGATCCAGTAAACAGTACCCTAGATCAATCAGTCACATTTACTTAATATCTCTCTTGATCTCTTTGAGCGCTCAAATATAATACATTATATTCACAATCATGATTAAACTCAAATAATCATAATTGGTCGACCTGTGAATACAAAGATTGAATGTGACATCCAAAACAAAATTGATCTTCCTCTTCCCTTAAACCTCTCAATCTCAGTCCAGCTTGCTTTTCTAGAGATGTCACATAAGATCGAATCAATCTCATAACCATTGGCAACACTCTAAGATAGCCAACACTGAATAGAAATTTCAAGAATAGGTTAGAGTCATAAGGGCACTTAATTGAGGAACTTATATCCTCAAGAGTCTCACACGGCTATAGAGTTGAGATCAATACTCTTGCCAACTCCTTTTGGTCGTTTGATGCATACATAATATGAAGTACGTATTACGGTATTCTCTCTTTTCCCATGGAGCGTATGTCTTTTCACTCAATACCGTACAAATGATAGCTCAGACATACTCAACGTCTAGCTTGAATTTACAAATCTACTCCTTTTAAAGAATCCTTCAAAACTCACATCTACAATAAAGACAGATAAAGTGAAATATTTAGGTGATCTCACTTTCGGACATAACTTATTATAACTTCATCTTAACACTCTTGTTAAGACGACATCAAAAATTTCAAGTTGAGCTCTCAATTATCATCTAGATAATAAGATTGAAATCATCTTATCTCCATTCATCACACAACAAATAGAGGCGATCACCCGTGTGAGTGAGCTAATCTCTATCTGTCCGACATACCTTCTCAGTATAATGCACTAAGCATTAATATGCATAAATGTCATGCAAACTCATAGACATCAATACTGATAACAAATACCATTAATTATGAACTTTGAAAAATATAAATATCCAGTACTCCCACTTTTACTCACTTCTTGAGATTTCAATGTATGGAACTAATCCATTTGTCAACACATGACTATGGAAAATATCTCTAGGGATTCACTTCGTTAGAAGATCTGCTATCATACTGTGCGCATATATGTACTGTATGTTCATATCTTTTCGTACAACCATGTCTTTCACAAAATTATATTTCGTGACTACATATTTGGTCTTGTTCCTTAGTGTAAGCTATTGTTGTTTGGCTATCACAATTAACTAACAATTGAACCTGCAGCATCCTTAGCAACACCTCACTGACCCAAACATCTCTTGAGCCAGACATTCTCATGTACTGCTGCTGATAATACCACGTGATCAATTTCCATCGTTGACAAGGTTATACATGCTTGCTTCTTACTTCTCCAAGATATTGCACCACTGCACAGTAAGAATACAAGCTGAGAGGTAGATTTTCTCTCATCTAAACCTCTTTCTCAGTCAATATCAGTATAGCATTCAAGGCGCAGATCTCTACCTTGAACTCAGCAAAAATTGGCAATACTTTATACATACCTCGGGATTTTCTTGATGACAATCCAATATGCTTGACCTAGAGTAGAGTGGTACACATACCATTTCAACCACATAACAAATATTAGGTCATGTACACATCATAATGTTCTTCAAGCATTCAAGCACTAATATATAGAACACTTTTCATTTCTGCATTTGCTTGTGGAGTCTCAAGACATATTTTGTGGCTCAGACCTTCACCTCATGCAATAGGAGTATCTTTGGGTTTACAGCCTTGCATACATAATCATTCAAGGAATTTATCCATATAAGTCTCTTGTGAAAAATATCACAATCTTTTTGAACGATATCTTGAAATCTTAATTTTAAGAATGTATGCAAATTTGCCCATCTTTTTATTTCAGAATTGGAACATAACAAATTCTTGACTTTATTAACAAACTCCATATTATTCCAAGCAATCAATATATCATCAATATATAATGATAAGATCACATATTGATCTTAGGATCTTTTGATATATACGTAATGATTTTCATCAATCATTTCAAAATCATATGCCACAAGGCATTATGGAAAAGTATATATCATTATCTCGAAGACTGCTTAAGGCCAAATATCGATATAAAAAAAAAAATCGACTTACTTTTTGTTCTTGGCTAATTGTAACAAACCCAACGGGTTGTTTCATATATATTATCCATTGAGAAAAAGTAATCTTTACATCCATCTGATGTAATTCAAGATCCATACTAATCACTATTGCTGGAATAAGGTGAACTGAAGTAAATCTCACCACGGGAGAACAAATCTCCTCATGATAAATTCTTCTAGCCTTTTACCATAAGGCGAGCCTTATATCACTCAATCGAGCCATCGGTTTTAAGCTTTGTTTTGAAAACATACCTGTTCCCAATGGCTTTGCGCCTATTCGGAAGATTAACCTGTTCCCAAACTTGGTTTGATCTCATTGACTCCATCTCTTTTTCTATTGCTTATATCCATTTTTCTTTATCAGGACAAGTCAGAGCCTCATTTACATTCCTTGGCTCATCCTCTTCTTATGGAGCGACCATGAAAGCTTTATCTTCAATGTGTAAACATCAACAAATCGATGGAGATTGCTTTTGCGACTTATTCGCTAGATTGGAGATTTTACACTTAGTACATCAAGCTTCGTTACGCTCCCACTTGGCGACTTATTCACCGTATTGGAGATTATACACTTAGTTCATCATTCTCCATTATACTCCCATTCGGATATAATGACAGCATCTTCTTCACTTCAAGTGATTACAATTGAGACTAGTTCGAAACAAATTCCCCACTTCTCACATTGCTCCCACTTGGATTAGATGCCCAAGTAGAGTCATTATCACTATCTAATATTTTAAACAGAGAATACTCTTCACTTATCTCACCCTTTTTTAGAAATTCATTCACTAAGAATGTGATATCTCGTATTGATATTCAGTTACACTTCCCACTTTCTTGCTCACCTATAATGCATTCTCTTTCGAGTGCTCTCAGTATCTCATCAAGATACTCTTTTGGCCTCTAGAGCCCAAAATCGTGTGTATAGGAAGCACATCAAGGTCTTAGAAAACTCAAGTCTCATTTTCGACCTATCCACAACTGATATGGAGTGGAAGTAACTGATTTAGAAGGCACATGGTTAAATATCTAGATAGCAATCAACAAAACTTCACCCCAAAATGTGATAGGCAAATTAGCCTATGACATTATAGATCTAACCATTTTCATTGGGACTTGTTTCTTCTCTTTACAACTCCATTCTATTGAGAAATCGCTAGAATAGTCAATTGTCTTTCTATTCCTTTTTCATCACATAAACATCTGAACTGATCATATAGATTTTCTTGACCTTGATCGGATTTTTTTTAATATTTTTTAATGTTTTTGTAAGCTAAAAAAAAAAGAATTTCTCAAAGCAACTTATGCCTCAAATTTATGAGAAAATAATATATCTGAATCGAGTGTAATCATATGTAAATGTGATGAAATAAACAGTCCATTATTCTCACATTCATTGAACCACATATGTCTAAATGGATCAGTTGCAAAGGAAACTTAGCTCTTGTTCATTTTCCAAATGGTTTGCTCATTGTCTGTCCCGCTAGGCAATACTCATAAATAGGCAAATCGATTTTTTCAATATTGCCCTATAAGCCCTCTTTAGCTTATCTAAATATTTGTCATTGGGCCAATGTGACCCAACCTAGCATGCCACATATTCACATCATCACAAAAGATATAAATAGTAAATAACTAATATTCACCTTATTGCACTCAACAATCGGTACAACGAAACCATCCAGAACTATAGTAACTTGCTCCCAACGACAAGTCATCACCACCATTATGAAAGTTCAAACTGAAATCAAGTTTAACCAAAACTAACACGGAAGCTATATTCCGTCTAGTTTTTGGAGCATATAACACAATATGTAGAAATAGGATGCGACCACCGCGCATATTCAATTGGCAGGTGTCCATCCCTTTAACTCCCACGTAGGAATTATTTTCCACATTTATCCACTTTGCTCCATGTCGAACTCGTTGAAATTCCACGAAGGCATTTTTATTTTTCGTTACATGGTCTGTGACCCATAAGTCTATAATCCATAAAGGATAAGATTCAGCTACAAAAACTGATCTAGAGACTTAAGTAACACTCTCAAGTGCACAAAGCCCCCCTTTTTTTTAACTTCTTCGATTTACCACAGTCATGAGCAAAGTGGCCCTTATTGCCACATTTAAAAATATTTCACTTTTGAGATGTTTTTCTTGAAAGGACATTTTCCTTTCCAATGTCGGTTAATCTTCGATTTCCATCCTAAAGGATATGTTCCTTTATCCTTTTTATTTCTTGAACCCACCTTGACGCTTACGCCTGGAGCACGAAACCCCATTTGAGCTAGAACCAATGCTCTAGTTCAAGACGTCACATAGCGTCCTTAAAAGCCTTTACTTTTTATTGTGGATCAAGTGGATTTCATAAGCACACAGCTATGAAGTATAGAATGGATTACTGCTTGCACTTGCTATTCATTAGTCAAAAAATGGCCCACATCATACAATTCACTTATCATGTTTGACACGTCACAAAAGTCGTTTCATATTCTACCCACAAGGCATTATTAGTGATCTGTCTCAATTTGGTAATCAATATCTAACCAAATTTACCTTTTAATACCTCTCACTTGACTTTGGCATTTTCATAAATGCCTGAACTCATGCATAACATCATTTTTTTATGCTATTCAGCAACATATGCCAGCACTTGAGTTCATCCTTTTTCCATACAGCAAATGTCGGCTGTGCAGTATTCTCATCTTCAAGTGCATCCATAATTAGGTTAAGAGCTTCAAGTGCTTCTTGCTTTTCATAGCACAAACTAGATTCTTATATTCTAGTTTTCATCATTTTCACCATCAGTTTCTCCTTTGTTTCGCTAAGTGCGTAACCGTGGTATATGAACACGAAGTTCCATAGATATGTATTCATGAACCATCGATGCCTAACATTTATGCATCTATTTTACACTAACTAATTATATTAATAAATAATTTCACATAAGGCCTCAGATTCAAAAGTTCAATATGTTCCCAATCATCATTCAAGAATCCTCGCTTGAAATTACCATTAATATAATTATTTATGTAAAACTAAATTCACTTAAGTTACTAAAACTTTATAGAACTCCTCACTCGAATAAAGATCATAAATCAGATAATGATCTCTATAATTTGTAATCATAGCATGGCATGATTTGAGTTAACATATAAATAATTCACTCATTAAATTATACTCAAATAGCAGGAAAAACAAGATGTAAATAGTAATGCACTAAATTTTTATTCATGCTTTCGATAAAAGTACACTTCATACAATATCTATGCAGCTATCCACATGTGAGAAGTATTTTGTATTTTTTTAAATAGAGAAATACGGGTAAAAATACTTGAAAACACCCCAAAATATGTATATCATGGACTTTCGTACTCATTTTCAGAATATTATATTCATCAAATATGTCCAAATAATATATCAAATCGAAGATAATTTCCATATGAACGTAACGGTACCTCGTACGCCCCAAACGGAGCTCATATGCATCCATACGAGCCGGTCAAAGTTTCTGCTTTGACTAGTCAACGCTATGTCCACGGGGTCAAAAATGTAATTTCTCAAAAATTTGAGGACCGAATCGGAATTTTGAGAAAATATAGGGACTAAATTGCAATTTACAAAAAGCTCGAGGACCATATTGTAATTTCTAGAAAGTTTGAGGACCAAATTGCAATTTTTAGAAAATTTAGGGACCGGATTGCAATTTTCCAAAAGTTTGGGACTAAAAAGTAATTTTTAAAATTTAGTCAACGGTCAACATTAACCGGGCAACTGGTCGGGTCATTGACCGGGTCGGATCTGATCCGAACCGCGTTTGGACATCCTAAACCGGATCATGGATAGAGTAAAACCTATTTGGGAATAAGCTAAAAAGGGGTCTGGGTGCGTTTAGGTCGAGGGTGTGTGCCGTGCACGTGCGCGCGTGAGGCCCACGCGCACCGCGGCCCTCCGGCACGTGTTGGCACGTGTGCCTCCGTCCGGCGGCCATTCGCAGTGGTCAACCTCTCAAAATGCTCGTCTCGTCGATACGATCCTGATGGTATGTTCATATTGCATTTTTGTCGAACGAAATTTCACGAAAACGCATCGAATCGCTGCTATCCCGGGAACCAGATCCCGTGGTGGCGCGTGTCGCGCGTGCCGCTTCATCCGGCCTCTCCTCATGACGGGCGACCACTCGAAATTCTCGTCTCACCGAGCCCGTTCCATTGATGTGATCAAAAATCATTTTCATCGCACAAAAAATCACGAACAGGCCATTAACAATAATGATTGAAAAAAGGTTTTTTGCGTTCACATCGACGATAAAATAAAACACGATCAGGAAACAAGAACGACTATGCTCTGATACCACTGATGGATATTTCATACAAAATTGCTAATCAAGATCTATAAACGAAGCGGAATAAAATAGATCCGCATACCAATAAACACGAAGCGCGGATTGCAGCCATACATCAATCGAACCGTCGTATATGTCGATTGTACTGGATCATCAAGCCCTGGGATCAAAACTTGAATCACTTATCGTTGAGGTATATCACGTAAAACGAACATACATCGATAGCCACAGATTAAGAGCCCCCGTTGCAGATGATAAACGATCTCATGGAGTGTTTTTGAGAGAGTTTCAGTCAATTGGTTGGAGGAATGACAAACGTTCTGTAGAAGAGAGAACATCATTTCTCTCTCTCTCTCTCTCTCTCTCTCTCTCTCTCTCTCTCTCTCTCTCTCTCTCTCTCTCTCTCTCTCTCTCTCTCTCTCTCTCTCTCTCTCTCTCTCTCTCTCTCAATAGCCAATTGAATAGGAAACAAATCACAACCTTAATTATCGCAATCAATTATCGCAATAAAGGTAATAAGTCAATTTAGCCCTTAATGGGCATTAATTTCCTTTAATTTTACATTCTTCGGGAAGTTACCGATTCATGACTACTTGAATAAATAGCTTTGCTACCCATTTCTTGAATATCAGGCCTTTGTAGTTCTTAGGGTGGGTTTGGTTCAACATTTTCAAAGCTCCTTGGAGCCTCAAAGCTCCTTGGAGAAAATGCTAGGCGTTTGGCAACCATTTTCAAGTGGCCTTGAGGTGAAAGTTAGCTTTGAAAATGCTGAAAACTCAATGCTAGTAGGGACCAGCATTGAGCTTTCAGCATTTGGACAAATGCTAACCCATGATTTTTTCTTTCAAATCTACCCTTACTAATTTTTTCAAATTCCAATTTTTCCCTTCACTTTTTTTGTTTATTTTATTTTTAAATAAATATTCGAAACCCTAGAGCCTAGGTTGTGGCCGCCGCCCAACCAGATCTACGGTCGGCGGCCGTCAACCGAGGCCGCCAAGGATGGGGCGACCGCTGGTGGCCGTCGCCTGGGGTCGACCGACCATTGGCAACCGTCGCCTGGGCTGCACGAGCCTAGCCGAGGGCCGCCGTAAGTCGCGCAACCCCGACGAAGGAGGTCGTGGGTCGCGCGAACCATGGCGGCCCTCGTCGGGGTCGCGCGACCCAAGCAACAGCTGCCAGGGGTCCCGCGACCTTAGGGAGGCCCTCGTCAGGGTGGCGCAACCCTCGGCCGCGAGCCCATACGTCGGTCGCGCGACCCTTGCTTAGGCTCGTGTGGCCGTCGCCTGGGCCGCCGGTGGTCACGTAACCCTTGGCGGCCTTCACCAGGGTTTGCACAACCCTCGGCGGCCTCCGTCCATGACACCGGTGAGCCAGATCTGGCTCGCCGGCAGCCATAGCCCTAGTTTCAATTTTTTTTTAAAATAAATATGGCAAATGCTACTTTGCAAATTTGTTTTTCCAAACACTAGGTAGACTCAAAGCTGTTTTTCAAAGGAGTTTTTACCAAATGCCATTAGCATTTTCCCAAAGCCCCTTAAGCAAAATGTATTTGCATTTCCCAAAAACCCATTGAAAATGCTGAACCAAACCCACCCTTAGTGCACCATGGCCAACTTGCCGAATCTTCGGTAAATCTTTTGTCATTTTTACCGAATCAAGATCGAATCGGGACCTAATGACCTCGATGCCCATTCGATACTTGTGTTTATTTACTGTCAACATAACCACTAATAACTGTTTTAAAAGTTTAAACTGTTAGATGAAGGCGGTCAGCTTACTTTGATACCATATCAGATTTGGTGGGATCACTGACAAATGTTCTAAAAGCTTAAACTGTTAGATAAAAACAATACGTTGTTCTAAAAACTTAAACTGTTAAATTAATGTGTGGTTTAATATTTAAATATTTCAATACTCCTCTTCATGTGTAAGGGGACTTTGCCTAACCTAACGGTAAATATGTAGTTGGGAGGCAAACAAGGACATAGAACATTCAAATCCATGACATTCTTACTTTGATACCATGTGAGATTTTGTGGATCTACTATTAATTATTTAAAAAATTTAAGTCATTGGATGAAAACATAATTTAATATTTAAATATTCTAACATCTATCGTTGAAATGAGGCCTTTATATGATGAGAGAGGGAGAGTTCAGATCAATAGTAAATCACTCTGGAGGTGAACCTCTTTTTTGTCGTTCTCAATGTGATTTCGAGTGGATCATTGAGAGAGGCATCTCTAGTTTAGAAAACTCTTCTTGTTGGGGATTTCAAGGGAGAGCTAATGGTGCGTTTGTCTAGGTGAAAGTGTTTTATGAGAATTGATTTTTCGAACTTTTACCTATTCGGTTCACCGAAAATAACTTAGTCAACAGAAAATATTTTTCGATCAATGAAAAATCCATGTATAAAATTAAAAAATTGAATCGCGAAATCTAAAGAGGTTAAAACACTTTTCGGAACGTCTTGAATATTTGATATATTTGTATATCGATATTTTAATATCTTAGTGTTTTCGTTATTCATTCTCAATCTTTTGTTTTTTTTTTTTTCAATTTTATATTTTTTTTTCATTGTTCTTTTTTTTTCCTTCTTCATCTACTGGTCGCCAGATCCCAAATTGGCATGGCGAGGCTTGACCCCACGGATGAGAAGAAAAATATATATATAGACAACATAATATATTTTGCCTCAAATAAAATCATGAAGTTCAAATCATTGTTTAAATGAGATCCAAACACCAAAAAAACGTTTCCGATCACATATTACCCCATATACGACACAATTGTGATGCTTGGAATGTCACTTTTTACGGATAATGACAAAGTGAGGATCCATTTTAGCTCCCGTGGCGACTTTTCCTTGGCACCATCTAGATTGAAGAAGGTGTTATGTACAGCTATATTGTCCAGTGATGTGCTCCCAATTGATTTCATAATAAGATTTGAAAACTCCTAAGCATCCGATGCACAAGAATACCGAGAACCAAAGACGAACAGATCAAAGTCCATTGAGATGACAGCTTAAGAATCTTCAAATTTAATTAAGCTGCCGACTCCAATTATTAGCTTTGTTTAATCATCCAGATGGCTACAATTTACCGAGCAATCATCATTAGTTCATTACAATCATTGCCATACTTCACGTGTATAAATCGATGATTAGATACTTCCCTAAAGCTTATAGCTTCCCAAGTGGGACTTATTTCACAAGAGAGAATGGGTCAACATGGTCCAAGGCTGGTTATCCCGATCGACCTGAAGAAGAAGCCACACGAGCAGATGCTTCCCTTGCACAACCGGTGGCACCCGGACATCCCGCCGGTTGCCGAAGTACGGGCCGGCGAATTCTTCAGGGTCGAAATGGTGGACGCCTGCGGCGGCGGTGTTACACAGGAGTACTCCGCCGAGGGCATCAAGCATTACGATGCTTCCTCTGTGAGTATTTAAGCACTCAGGGAATTGGATTTTCTTTGTTGTTTACCTGAGAAATCGAACATTCCCAGTTTCGTTATTAACTACCAATCTCGATGTCTCATATAGATTGATACCATGGCCATTCTTGGAGTAGAATCTCCCACTTCGTTTTACTGTATCTGCTCAAAAAGTTACTATTGTAACAGGGTAATTAAGTTACTACATACACCAGGGTAGTTGCTACGCTCATTAATGGCTCCTCAAACATCAAGATTGGTATTAAAACATATAGGCTTCTCTTGTCCCACATCGGAAGAGTACTATATAAACCCTGCACCTCTTCCAAGCCTATATAAAGGCTTCACTTGTACATTATTTTACACATTATTTATTAGAGAACAAATACCATTATTTCTCAATCATCCTTCTTATCACGGTGTTATGGTCAAGTTCATTGGCTTCCAATTTATAACAATGTACAAATATAGACTTGGAAGAGGTTCTGAGAATTAGTAGGGCCAATAGACTTGACAAAGAAGCCATGAGACCAAAAACTGCTCTCCATGACCGCTGGCTCCCCGAAATACCTGCAGCCGCCCGCACTCGATGCGAAATCCATGGATCTGACCATAGTAAGTGCCAGAGATAATGCGAAGAAAGCTGAAGTAACAGTTTCCAACTCTTGCTTACACATCAGGTGAAGCAATAAGAAGACAGACTCAAAATTAAGCGAGACTAAAGACTTGCCTGCTATGAGAGACTATCTATTGCGACTTGCGAGCTTTAAAGCCTGCTGCAAGCTATTACCGAGGTAGAGTTGTTGATTCCAGTCATGTAATTCTGATCCAGGTTCATTACCTGAGTGGACCGATCAGAGTTCTGGATGCAGATGGAGTTCCAGCAAAGCCGGGCGATCTTCTCGCTGTCGAGATATGCAACCTGGGTCCTCTACCGGGTGATGAATGGGGTTACACGGCAACATTTGACAGAGAAAACGGAGGCGGGTTTCTGACAGATCATTTCCCTTGTGCAGCCAAAGCTTTATGGTATTTCGAAGGAATCTATGCATACTCACCGCAAATACCGGGTGTATATCCTAATTCTACATGTTTCATCTCTTTCAAACCTAATGCCTGATGCATAGCAACATGTTGAAATTACTGTATGGGATTGCCTGAGGAATGACAATTTTCTACGTGAAATCTTAGGTGTGAGGTTCCCTGGTTTGAATCACCCTGGATTAATTGGAACTGCACCATCTAAGGAACTCTTGAACGTATGGAACGACAGGGAAAGAGAGGTTGAAGAAAATGGACTGCAGACACTCAAGCTATGTGAGGTCTTGCATTCAAGGCCACTAGCAAACTTACCATCAACCAAAGGCTGCCTCCTCGGCAAGGTACAATACAATATACTAACCTCTAACAATCGATGCGAACGGTAGAAAGCCATTCATGTTAAAGCATGCATAGGGCAATCTAATCCGCAAAATGGTCATTTACCAACAGCTTAAACTGAATATCAGTCGATATCATTCACGCTTTAGATTCAAGGAGGCACTCCTGAGTGGGAAAGGATCGCGAGGGAAGCTGCAAGGACAATTCCGGGAAGAGAAAACGGTGGAAACTGCGACATCAAAAATCTGAGTAGGGGTTCAAAGATATATCTCCCAGTTTTTTGTGGAAGGAGCAAACCTCAGCACTGGCGATATGCACTTCTCTCAGGGCGATGGTGAGACCTCCTTCTGCGGGGCGATCGAGATGAGTGGCTTCTTAGAGCTCAAGTACGATTCATTTCTCATTTCTTCGCATTCCACAACATTATAGTTCAATAGATAAGCAGTGACTATCGATTTAAAAGCGTAAAATAGCATCCCTAGCAATGGTCAAGAATCAAAATTCACAAGCTAACTGAGAAGTAACAAAGTACTATTTAACAATTGAAACAGTTGAAACTTCACTTAGTTCAAACATTTGATTTAGTCACACAAAATTTGAGATATTGGCAAGCAGAAACTCATAGACCTTCGATCACAATGCTCATGGCAAGGACTGATGTCTGCATGCTCATGGTTTGTAGAGCATCCATTACCCATGACCATTTATCCTCGACTTCGACCAACCTTTTTCCTTCTGAACTTACTCTCATTAATCATGCAACACATTAATGTTAAGAGCTTTTCTTGGCTTCATCGTCCATTAGATGTGAAATCATCAGGGGAGGGATGAAAGAGTACCTGACACCAATGGGACCGACTCTCCTCCATGTGAACCCAATCTTCGAGATAGGACCGGTGGAGCCGAGATTTTCAGAATGGCTGGTGTTTGAGGGGATCAGCGTCGATGAGAGCGGGAGGCAGCATTACCTTGACGCCACCGTCGCATACAAGCGGGCAGTACTAAATACCATCGACTACCTCTCCAAATTCGGCTACTCCAAGGAGCAGGTTTGCTCATATCTTATAGAAACCTAAACCGCCACTCGACAGATGCAGAAAATTCTAGCCTGGAATCAATCATGATCCGGTTAGATCTTGTGGTGGGTCTCACCTGAGTTCCACATCATTCAATGGCTTTGATCATGTGATCCATGGTGAATCGGATTAATACAGAAAAAAAAAAAAAAAAAGGGGGCGGGGGAGATGCGGGGGGGGGGGGGGGGGGGGAAGGAACTTCCTACAGAAACTCAATCCTCAAATTTAAGTAATCTTAATATAGTCTCTCTAGTATGACTGAAAGATCACATGTCCTGACAGATGTATCTTCTACTATCCTGCTGCCCATGTGAAGGGAGGATATCTGGAATTGTGGATTCACCTAATGCTGTGGCAACACTAGCAATCCCCACGTCCATCTTTGATCAGGTACTTCTGTCACAAACTAAGCTCCTCCTCCTCCTCATCCTCCTCAGATGATGAATTCGGCGCATTCTGATAAAAAGACCCCGTTCAACCAGAATCTACCGACAGTTCGCTCATAAAGTGGCGAATGACTGCAACAAATAGAAATTAGATGAAACATACTACTCTACATGGTTTTGATGGCTGGATGTGTATTCTTTTCCATCTTCCGCACCACCTTTTCATCCATCAAAATAAATTTGATTCCATTGTTCTTCTTTTCGCTTTTGTCCACCATAACTTATACCGCCAAACATTTCGCGAAGCTTACCTTCCATGAGTTTTTGCTTGCCCTATCAATCCGGAAGAAGATCAGGATAACCTTCAGAATGTCCAGATAGCATACCGTCTAAACAAGTGCACTTATTGCAGGATATTCGTCCGAAGGACAAGATTCCAGTGGGGCCTCGGCTGGTCAGGAAGCCAGATGTCCTAAAGTGCACTTATGATGGGAATCTACCTATAACGAAGAACCTTAGTGCCATTATGTAATCCTCGCTCAGGTGGCCAAAATCACAATAGTGAAGGATAACATATGTGCTTGCTCCTCTTCCTATTCCACGTTTACGAAATTTTTGAAATTCTCTAAAAAAAGTTAGAATCATTCTGATCTCTACGAGAAAGGGTGGAATGGCCGTGTTTTTTTCCTTGTTACTAAAGTTGATAGCTAATAATAATTTTGAAGCAGAAATCCGTTTGGTAACGCAACTTTTAAAGCAGAAATTCATTTGGTTATCACAACTTGATTTTTCTACTTCTGAAGTAATTTTTGGCTTCAGAAGTTGCTTTCGACTACTTTGAGAAGTTAAAAAAATATTACTTCGCCGTCAGAAGTAGAAATCTATCGACATCAATATCTCTCTCACTTCGCCCCAACTCTCTTTCACTTCGGCCTTTTTTTCATTCTTACCCCCCCCCCTCTCTCTCTCTCTCAACCATGCCTCCGCCATCGCCGCCCATCACAGAACATCGCCGCCGCCGCCTCCTGTTGCTGCCCATCACTGTTGCCGAGTTGCCATCTCCAGCCACTAGAGCATAAAATAAATAATTATTTTTTATTTTTAGAAAAAACTATTTTTTAAAAAAAGAAGATAATTAGAAAAATTAAAATAATTTCAATTGCATGAGAGTGTTTTAGCAATATAATTTTTGTAATAAATTATAAGAAATAAATATTCTATGATTTGGTTACATATAGAAATATTTAAGTAATACGGGTCGGGTCAAGTAATGATTAAGTTGGGTATGGTGTTAAATTTTTTTGATCGAAAATGGGTCATTAAATTTGTATTGTATAAAAATGGGTCAAAACGGATTAAATAGGTCAATATAGGTCGGACTATATTCAACCCGACCCGACCTCCCCGTTTGACACCTCTAGTCGCATAGGCAAGGAAGCACTTGAATTATTCATGCCTTTAGTGTGGATATATAAGCTTGGCTAGACATGGCCAAATTGGAACCGGACCCGGAACCGGCCCAGAACCAGCCCGTTGACCGGCCCGGAACCGGCCCGTTGACCAGGTCCGCGGTTCCGAACCGGAACCGGAACCGGACCTTCACGGGCCGGTTCCGGTTTCATTTTTTTCGGAACCGGCGGTTCCGGGCCGGTTCCGAACCGTTTTTATTTTTTTAAAAAAAATGGGCCCCGCCCCCTGAAAATTTCAGGGGACAGGGCCCCTCTTTTGGGGAAAGAGCCGTTCGGCTCTTTCCCCACCCAAACGAATGGGCCCTGTCCCCTGAAATTTTCAGGGGACAGGGCCCCTCTTTTGGGGAAAGAGCCAACGGCTCTTTCCCCCCAAACGGCCGTTTGGGGGAGAGAGCCGTTGGCTCTCTCCCAACGGCCCGAAGGCAAAAAATTAAAAAAAAATAAAAAAAAACAAAAAAAAAACTCTATAAATACATGTCAATCCTTATGTATTTTTCTCACAATTTCTCTCAATTCTCTCTAATACTCTCAAGTCTCACAATCTCTCAAATTCTCTCAATCTGCTATTCTCTAAATTTGGTCTCAATTTTCGATCAATTTTCTCAAAAAATGGCAAGTGGAAGCAGAAATACTAGAAAGGGAAAGAACTCGATGCCGATCGAGATGGGAGAATCCGATTATCCCGTTCATGAATATGATCCTCGTGAATACGCATGTTGGGAAGACGACGATGCTTCCAATCCCAACGTCGAGCACGCCCCAACGCAAGAAAGTCTTCGTCCTCGTGGTGTCGAAGAATCGTCGGTAGCGAAGGAGCCGGGACGAAAGAGCCGAGAATCCGATTTATGGCTACACTTTAACAAAGTGTGGAATGAAAATGAATGCAAGTTTGATATAAGCTGTAATTATTGTCCGCAGACATACAAGCTTGGTAAAGGAGATGGCTATGGAACATTTCGTCGGCATGTGACGAAAAAACATCCAACGCAAGCGGGGATCGACACTAGCCAACAACAAATTCCTGGGTTTGTCAATCCTAACGTTCATCCTTTATTTCATTTCACTACTGCACTTTACAAAGAAACATTAGCTGAATATGTTGCCCTTGAGCATGCTCCGTTTAATACTGGTGAAAATCCTAATTTTAGATATTTGGTAAACACTGCGTTAGCTCCGCAAGCGCCATCTGTTTCGAGAAATACTCTTAAACGCGAACTTGAACATGTTTATAAAAAACAAAAAAAGAAATTGTTAAGATTTTTTAAAGAATTCAATGGACGTGTACATATAGGTAGTGATATTTGGACTGATTCTTGGAATATTAATTCTTATATGGGTATCACGTGCCATTGGGTAGGTGATGATTGGGCTATTCGAAAAAGACTTCTTGCATTTCGAGTTTTTCCTGAAAGGCATACGGCCCATAATATTTATAGACTAATTAGGCAAGTTTTAGAAGAATTTAATTTGATTGATAAAATTTTTTCAGTTGGTTTTGATAATGCCGCCGCAAATACTGCTTCCATTCCTGAGTTAGAAAAACTTTGTAAACCCTCTTTTGGCGGACAATTTTTTCACATTAGATGTGCTTGCCATGTTTTAAATTTATGTGTTCAAGATGGTTTACGAGTTCTTGCAACATCTCTTCAGCCAATAAATAATGCAATTAGATATTTGTGGAGTCGTCCTCAACTTATGAAAGAGTGGGGAAAATATTGTAAAAAAAATGGGAGAAGGGCAAGAAGGTTTCCAAAAGATATTCCGACTCGTTGGAATTCTACCTACGAGATGCTTTTACAAACTTTTGATTACAAAGATTTATTATGTTCCTTTATTTCGAATAATGTTCCTGACATTGCTTTGCTCCCGCAACATTGGGAAGTTTGCAAAAAAATTTTAGATTTTTTGAAGGTTTTTAATGATGCTACTAATATTTTATCTGGTGTTTATTATCCTACTACGCATTTATTTTTAATAGAGTGTATTAACATTGCTGGTATTTTTAATGAATGTGAAAATGATACTGAATTAGCTTCGAGTATTTTAGTAATGCGAGAAAAATGGTTGCATTATTACTTGAACATTCCTTTTGTCTATTTAGTTGGTATTGTTTTCGATCCACGTACTAAATTAGATGGTTTATTAGATCATTTGAATGATTATTATTATGAATGTTTACATTTGAATGAAGTAATAGATATTCATAGTATACAAGTAGATGTTAAAAAAGTTATAGTAGAATTATATAATGAATTTTGTAATAAATATGGTTTAGGTGATAGTGGATGTGAATCTGTCCAGCCTAGTGTCTCACAAAGCAATACAAGTATTTCACTTAGTAGAGGGTATAAAAGGTTCATGAGTAGGCAAAAAAAACAAGAAGGGACAACAGGTAGTATTTCCGAATTAGAAAACTATTTAACAATTTGTTTTGAGTTTAGTGATTCCGAACACAACGCAGCAGATTTCAAGATTCTTGAGTGGTGGAAGAACCATTCAATTCAATATACAGTTCTCTCCCTCATTGCAAGACAAATATTAGCGACACCTTCTTCGACAGTGGCAGTTGAACAAGCATTTAGTGCTGGAGGATTAATTTTAGACTCTCGTCGTTCAAGATTAAATCCAGAAAGTGTGGAGTTTCAAGCTTGCGTCGATGATTGGACAAGGGCTAAGCTTCGACAACAAGAGTTGGATCGAGAACACGACTTCTACAGTGATGATTGTGGAGATACCACCGCCACCACAACAACAGATAGCGACGATTGAGGATGAGGTAAGTTGGGGTTACCAAAGGTAAGAGAACTACATGGGCTTTGATTCTTCTATCCCCAATAAGATATGTAGGCGCTTAATGATAATTCATTAAGTTCAAGCCCATTCCTCATTTTTTTTTACAATATACAATTTGATTATAAATTTTAATTAATAATTCATTAATTTATTTTATTATAAAATTGGTTCCCGAACCGAAACCGGCCCGGAACCGTCCGGTACCGAACCGGAACCGGAACCGGAACCGGCCCGGAACCGCCCGGTTCCGAACCGGAACCGGACGGTTCCGCCATTTGGCGGAACAGGAACCGGCGGTTCCGTCGAACCGTGCACGTCTAAGCTTGGCCATCGTATTCATGAATACAATTTTCTCCTTAAAATTGGTCCCCATTTGTATAAATAATTTAATGGCAATTATACGTAAATCCGTTAGTATTTGCAATTTCACTTTTCTTAAATAGCATGCATTTTAGCTTATGACCAATAATTTTTCGTAGAAGATTTTGTGTTAATAATGTTTCAGAAGTAGAAATTTTCAACCGTTAGGAAAATAATTTATGTTCCAGAAGCACAAATTTTGTCCTGCTATCAAACATCTTTCTTTAATGAGAAATCAACTTTTGAAGCGGAAGTAGAAAAATTAACTTCTAACCAGAAATTGATTTTTGAAGTAGAAGTGTTGCCATACTAAACTGCAACCAAGGCAACAAATTGCCAACAAAGAACAGTTCCACTAAACAAGTACAATCAGGAGAAAATTCTCAAGTAAAGCACAACCTTAAAAACTTCCACGCAATTGCCAGCTTAATCCCGAGATTCCCATTTCCGCGCCCACTAGTCAGGATTAGACAGAAGCATCTTTCTGTGGCAAAAGGCTAAGGTTGTGAAAGAATGTGATCATGGCGAGGTTCATCCGATTGGTCAAGCAGAAAAGACGTCATTCAGTTTTCAAAAGGACTAAAGCTGTTGTCATATCAAGATGAACTTGCAATAAATCAGGATGGTTTGCATCCGCATAGGGGTACAATGTGTTGGGATGCATGTGTGTGATCGTCAAGAGAGAGCCTAAGTTCGAAATGGTCAATATATCCAGTTGGACCCACCTTTACTCAAAAGCTTAAACCAATGAGTTATGGGCCAACTTGAGTATATTAACTACTCAGTACCACATCAATTCTCCCATGTGGTACTTCTCTAACACAAGTCACATATGCATCCTAACAATCTCCCTCTCATGTGTGAGCTCCAGTGTTAGGTTTGCTTCCAATTAATCGAAGTATCCTTCCACACCAACATATCTCAACTTGAATCTCTATCAACGCTCATCGAGCCCGTTGTTACACCACAACGTCCATCAGCTCGGAAACTATGTTGTCTCCATCTCAACCTGAATTTCTATCAACATCCATCAGGCCCGCGTTGCTACACCACAACACCCACCGGCCCGGAAACTGCGTTGACACCAGATTCCTCCATGAGATGTGGTCACCAGATTCTTTTTTGAGATATTCACCGGAACAGATTGGAGACCTACCAATCAACTATCGGCTCTGGTACCAATTGTTGTAATACTAACGCAGAAACTAATCAGAATCTTACAAATACGTCAATGGGAAAGCACAGAAATAATAACGATGAACGATAAAAGACACAATATATAATTGCAGCAACAAAATTCCAAATAGTAACCAGACAAGCAAAAGCCTCAAATCACAATTCAGAATATCCGATCCATCAGATATTCTGAATTGTGATTTAGGGCTTTTGATTGTCTGGTTATTATTTAAAATTCTGTTGCTGCAATTATATCTGATGTCTTTTATCGTTCCTCGTTATTATTCTGTGTTTTCTCATTGTCGTATTTGCAAGATCCTGGTTAGTTTTCGCGTTAGTATTACAACAATTAGTATCAGAGCAGATGGTTGATTGGTGAGCCTCCAATCTGTTCCGGTGAATATCTCAAGAAAGAATCTGGAAATCGGATATAACGTGGTTTGGTCCGAATGTCGGTACCTACATCCACGGTGCCGAGCAAGCCGAAAAGAAAAGTCGCGAACAGAGGCTCCGAGAAGGACGACTCGCAAAGACAAAAAATAAAAAAAAAAATAAAAAGAAGTAGAAGGTGAACGCAAGGTGACGTTCTCTTGATCGCGCGAGCCTCGAGCACAGTAGATTTGTGCGTGATTTATTTATTATATCCAATTGAGTTGTTCTATCTGTAAACACTTGGGTTTGGGTATAATCTAGGTTTGGGAAACACAAGCGTATTGAGCGATTGCAGTTTCGATTCTTCGATTATAGTGTATTGTTCCACATAGGAGAATTGATGTGGTACTGAATAGTTAATATACCCAAGTTGACCCATAATTTATTGGCTTAAGTTTTTGAGTAAAGGTTGGTCTAACTAGATATATTGACGGGCTCGGACTTGGGCTCCTCTTGGCGATCTCCCTAGATGAAAAGTATCGAATTTTCGCTGCGCGCTCCTAGCACGATGTTGAATCAATATCCAGACAACCAAGTGAATCGACTTTAGCGTGGGAGAGATGTTGAAGTCTCATCGAACACGTATCACTGAGCATCTTGGCTTTGGCTATCCTTTTCTTTGGAGAGAATCATTGAGAGCCACAATGCAAAAGTATCATTGATTCCCTGAAGATAATGTCTCTAAACCCTAAAAAAAAGAAAAAAATGTTCCATCAGAAACGGACCAAGTTTGGAGAACAAACTATCCTAAAGACCGAATGCTTCTGATGATTTGGGTCAATGTTGCAGACGAATGGAGGAGCCGACGTTTTGTGTGACCATCTTATATCATTCAAGTTTAAGGCGATATTTCATAAGATGAGAATAAAGCCAAGACGGGTTTTTCCAATCGACCTTTCTTTTTTAATTTAGTTATTTTGACTTTGTCTATGATTGAGAACATAGATTTCTATTTTCTACTGAAATTCCTTATGTAGAGTTATTTTTTCTACTGTTTTATTAGGGTTTACTCCTAAGAAAAAGCCAAGACAACTTATAGTTGATGATATGATTAGTGAATAGTTTGTTTTTTGCCTTTCTTCTTTCCCACCTGAATTGGGGGGAAATTGTCAAAAAAGTCATAAACTTGTTGCGCTTTCGCCAATTCAGTCCTAAATCTTTTAATTTTGCCAATTCATTCCTAAACATTTTGTATTTTTGTGAATTCAATCCTAAACTTTTTTGTTCCAATTCAGTCCTAAACCTTTTTGCATTTGTGTTAATTCAGTCATTCCGATCAATTTTTTCCAGTCGGTGCTGATGTAGACCCGATCGGCGCTGGCGGGGCAATTTTTATTCCTTCCGGTCAATTTTTTCTAGTCGGTGCTGATGTGGACCCGATCGGCGTTGGCGGGCAATTTTTAATGATATTTTAATATTTTCAATTTTTATTTTTCATTTTACATTTTACTATTCATCTTCCTCATTATGTTTTCTTTCTTTTGGTTTTTACTGTTTATCTTCTTGACCGGCTGGACTCGAAGGCCGAAGAGGCATCACCCCCGCAACTGCTGGACGAGGCCGACGCGGCGACGCCGAGCCACCCCATGGTTGGGCAAAGCTCGACCGAGCCAGATTTGGGCAAGATTTTGTTTGGAGTCCAGATGAACTGAATTTGCACATATACAAAAGATTTATAACTGAATTGGTACAAAAAAAAAAAAGTCTTGGGACTAAATTCTCACAAATGCAAAAGGTGTAGAATTGAATTGGCAAAATTAAAAGGTTTATGACTGAATTAACAAAATGCAATAGATTTAGGACTTTTTTGATAATTTTCCCATTTCTCTGCTTCTCCTCCATCTTTCACTGCTTTCTTCCCTTTTTGTATGATTCTAAACCTTTCTTCGCCACATGCTTCCGTTCTTCGTGAATTGGTATCGGAGCTAGATCAGTTTATAATCACAACACTTTGTAGCACATATTGCCGGCCCACCCAATAAAAACATATAAAAACAAGTGTAGCAGAAATGAAAAGCCTTAGCTCATTCATCATTGATATGGTGGTGGTGGTGTTGGCGTCGTCGTTGTCTGATCGGATCAAATCATAGTAGGTCCTGTCTCAATAGAGCAAGGTAATCATTCGAACCGAAGATCATGGATGTTCACTCGATGACAAGTGACGACAAAATTGATCTCCCAGCAATTATTTTCCCCATCACAATCTCCATCGGTATATGGGTGGTCCATCCACTAGTAGAGGAAGAAAAATCAAACCTTCGGAACTGTCAATAATGTCCTCCAAAATCTTGCATACCTACAGCAACTCTTCTTGAGTCTTTGTGCCGTCTCCGGAGCACTGAGAAATACCCACACTTCCACAAGTTTTCGATCCCCAAGTGGGACTCTACCAGCTCTTGAATTTGGCAGAGAAGACAGGAATGGCTCAACCTGGTCCGAGGCTGGTCATCCCCATAGACGTGAAGAAGAAGCCCCACGAGCAGGCGCTACCCCTTCACAACCGGTGGCACCCGGAGATCCCGCCGGTCACGGAAGTGCGGACCGGCGAGGTCTTCCGGGTGGAGATGGTGGACTTCAGCGGCGGCCGGATCACGCGCGAATACACCACCGACGACATCAAGCATGCCGACCCGTCCATCGTGAGTTCTTGGAATTTGCTGTTAGTTTTCCCCCAACACGTCTCTTTCGGTTGTTTTCTTATCTGATTGAATTTACGATTTCCAGTGTTGTAGCTTCTATCATTAAAATGAAACTTTCATATGATGAGCGAAAGGGTGGGGGAAGTAAGATCAATAGTAAGTCATTCTGGAGTTAGGGAACTTCTTTCTTCTTCTTTTTCTCATTCTGATTCCGAGTAGATCAATTATATTATTTATGTAATATGCATCCGAACTATTTCACATTAAAATTTTGAAAACTCCTACTATTAATTGACTTATCTTTCCGAATGAAAGCATCCGATGCAAAAGCCAATCCAAGTTTGTCATCAACTAATCTAAGGAAAGTGATATAATTTTCAGTGTCACCGATAATGTTTAGAAATCCATTCTTGTCGATGAGGAAAACTTTTCGAAAAAATATTTTGCAAATTATTCATTTATTGCGAAATAAATGGAGCCTAAAGATGATCAATTTGTGACTATTCCCTTGATATTCTCCTTCCCAGGAAAATTTCTTGCTGTGCATACGTGCCCTTCTTATACAATTTGAGAACGTATTGCAACATAGGATTTCGAGGGTTTTCTTGAACAATGATTTGATGCTTCAAAGAACTAGTTTGGGGATTTTGGACGATGTCGTCTTTAGCGCATAGGAGACGCACTACGGCTTTAAGAAAATGCCACGTCGAGTCCCGAAGGATTTGCAGCACCGGAAACCCACCGCTTAGCACTTCATTGACTTTTTTTTATATATAATTAATAACACGAAAAACTCCAAATTAGCACTTTACGATAAAATTATTTCAAATCATTTTTTTATCAATAAAAATCTCAAACTACTATATATGATTTTGTGACCCTTCTTTAGATTTCGTTAAATTTTATCGTTAAATTGTTGAATTGAATTACACGTGACAGTTGACAGATATACCAATTTATGGTTTTTACCCTTCGTTTGTCATATATGTATTAGTTTGAAATTTTTTGTGGTATTGACCATAACGGACGATAAATTTATCACAAATGTATCAGTTTAGGTTTTTTGATAAACAAAAAATCATTTTGAATAAATCTGCCACAGGTGTATCAATTTAGTGATTTATGTGATCAAAAAAATGATTTGAGGTAAATTTATCATAATTATATCAGTTTAAGATTTTTCGTGATATCGATCCGTCTTTTTCACAACGTTAGGAACTCAATCGAGATCAAAATCAAATGCCACGGATAGTCATCTGCTGTTTAGCACGGGTTGGACCCGTTTGTGAATATACTCCCCCGACCCAAATGAGATTCTTAGGACATGGTGACAAAATGAAAGGGGGTCCATTTCACCCTATGGTGACTTTTCCTCCATGGGGGACCATCTGAAGTTGGGGTCTCTCCAATTTTGTCTTCTACTTCCAATCTTAGAGAAGTCAAACCTCCTCTGTCCCAATGCATCACAAATTACATTCGGTACCTTTAGTCCCCAATCATCGCCTCTTAGATAGATTCTAAGCTCCGCAATTTTTCATCCACATCCATGAATGGCTCCTCCAACACCAAAACTAGTAGTGCCGATAGATTTGACAAAGCAGCCATGGGACCAAAAACTGCCTCTGCACAACCGATGGCACCCCGAGATACCTGCGACCGCAGCGGTCACGAGCGGCGAGCTTTTTAGGATAGAGATGGTAGACTGGACTGGAGGGGCTATAAAAGATGACGACTCTGCACTCGACGTGAAATCCGTGGATCTGACGACAGTAAGTGCTGGCCAATCCTAAGAATGCTAAAGAACAGTTTCTAAACTCTCTGCTTACAAATCAGGTGATAAAAAGACAACTGAAAATTAAGAGCCGAGAGTGTTTGCTATGATAGACTTCCTGAAGGGAGCTTTTAAGCCTTGTCAATAACTCAGTAGAGTTGTTTACTCTGGTCGTTCGCTTTTGATCCAGGTTCATTACCTGAGTGGACCGATCAGAGTCCTGGATACAGATGGAGTTCCGGCGAAGCCTGGTGATCTTCTCGCTGTCGAGATATGCAACCTGGGTCCTCTACCAGGCGATGAATGGGGTTTCACAGCATCATTCGACAGAGAAAACGGAGGTGGGTTTCTGACGGATCATTTCCCATGTGCAACCAAAGCAATATGGTATTTTGAAGGAATCTACGCATACTCACCGCAAATACCGGGTATATATGCTAATTCTACATGCTTTATCTTCTTCATACCTAATGCCTAGTGCATAGTAACATGTTGAATTTATCAGATCAATTTGCCTGGGGAATGATGATTTCCAACATGAATATCAGGTGTCAGGTTTCCAGGTTTGACTCACCCTGGAATAATTGGAACTGCACCATGTAAGGAACTCCTGAACATATGGAACGACAGGGAAAGAGAGGTTGAAGAAAATGGACTGCAGACATTCAAGCTATGTGAGGTTTTGCATTCGAGGCCACTAGCAAACTTACCATCAACCAAAGGCTGCGTCCTCGGCAAGGTACGATACAATTAAGTAGCTCGTAGCAATCAACGCAAGGAATAGAAAGTAGTTCATGTGAAAGCATTTCATAGGGTAATCTAATCCGCAAAATGGTCATTATTAACTGCTTAAACTGATATCAATACCGATATCAACCATCATTTAGATTCAAGGAGGCACTCCTGAATGGGAAAGGATCGCGAGGGAAGCTGCAAGAACAATTCCTGGAAGAGAAAACGGGGGAAACTGCGACATCAAAAATTTAAGTAGGGGTTCAAAGATATATCTCCCAGTTTTTGTGGAAGGAGCAAACCTCAGCACTGGTGATATGCACTTCTCTCAGGGTGATGGTGAGGTCGCCTTCTGCGGGGCAATTGAGATGAGTGGCTTTTTAGAGCTCAAGTACGGTTCATTACTCATCTCTTTGCATTACGCAACATTATAGTTCAATAGAAGAAGTGACTATCGATTTAAAAGCGTAAATTAGCCCCCCTTGCAATGATGAAGAAGAAAAATTCATAGACTAACTGAGAAGTGATAACGTACTATTTAACAGTTGGAAATTCTTTTACTTCTAAAGAAAATTTGTGTTAGTCACATGGAATATGAGACATTGGCAAGTAGAAACTCATATAGCTTTGGCAGTAAATGCTTAAGATCCAATCATAATGCTCATGGCAAGGACTGATGTCTGCAGGCTCATTTCTTACGGAGCATCTATAACTGACCTCCCCACCCCCACCCCACCCCACCCCACCCCCAAAAAAAAAACCCACTTCAACTAACCTTTTTCTTTCCAAATTTTCTTTCATTCATCATGCAACAAATTAAGGTTAGGTTTTCCTTACTTTTGGGTACTAAACGGTAATTTTGGCTTTATGGTCAACTAGATGCGAAATCATCAGGGGAGGGATGAATGAGTACCTGACACCAATGGGACCGACTCGTCTCCACGTGAACCCAATCTTCGAGATAGGACCGGTGGAACCGAGATTTTCAGAATGGCTGGTGTTTGAGGGGATCAGCGTCGACGAGAGCGGAAGGCAGCATTACCTTGATGCCAGCGTCGCATACAAGCGGGCTGTACTCAACGCCATCGACTACCTCTCCAAATTCGGCTACTCCAAGGAGCAGGTTTGTACATCTCTTACAGAAACCTAAATTTGCTACTCAACACATATGCAGGAAATTCTCGCCTGGGTCCAATCCACCAAGGACCGGTCGAATCTTTCGGTGCTTCCCACTTCAGGTCCACGTCATTCATCGGCAGTGATCATGTAATCTATGGTGAATCGAATCATGACCAAGAAGAACAGAAGACACCCAATCCTCAAATTTCAGCAATCTTGAACAGTCTCTCCAGTGTCTGACAGAAACACATTTCCTCGCAGATGTACCTTCTACTATCTTGCTGCCCATGTGAAGGAAGGATATCTGGAATTGTGGATTCCCCTAATGCTGTAGCAACACTTGCAATCCCCACGTCCATCTTTGATCAGGTACTTCTGTCACAAACTAAGCTCCTCCTCATCCGCCTCAGATGATGAACCCAATGCATTCTGATAAAAGACCGCATTCAACTAGAACCTACAGATAATTCGCTCATAAAGTGGAAAATGACAGCAACAAATAGAAACTAGATGAGACATGCTACTCCACTGGTATATATTGGATGGCCTAACTACCAATTAATTTTGATGGCTGGATGTATATTCTTTTCCGTCTTCCACCACCTTTTCATCCATCAAAGGACATTTCCTTGTTCTTTTCGCTTTAGTCCACCATAACTAAGGTTGCCATGAGGTCAATCTTCCATGGGTTTGTTTCTTGCCTATCAATCTGTAAACCGCTCCGGATCACTATAAACAGTTTAGATAGTATACCATCTGAGAAAGTGTTTTTATTGCAGGATATTCGTCCGAAGAACAAGATTCCAGTTGGGCCTCGGCTAGTCAGGAAGCCAGATGTCCTGAAGTGCACTTATGATGGGAATCTACCAATAACGAAGAACCTTAGTGCCACTATGTAGCCCTCGCTCGGGTGTTAACTAAAATATATGTGCTTGCACCTCTTCCTTTCAATGTAAGTAGACCTGTGAAAACAAGAAAAGTGTTGCTTCTGGACAACCTCTACATCTCGGTTAAGTAATGTATGAGCTTCTTACTGAGCAAGGCTAGTAAGATACGCAATCTGATACAGATACATCTGCTGCTTCATCGTATCATCAGCATTAATAACCCAAAAACCCTCTCCAAGGACCAAGCATTCCTCATTGGTTTACTCTTTTTTTGTTCCTAATAGTAATGCAAATAGCCGGCAAGAAAGAAAAATCCCACTCCATTCGATAGTTATGAGGAGATATCAATTAATTTTGTTTTCGTGTTTTTGTTCTTTTTGGGTCAAGAGAGATATCAATGGATGTTTGTTCCATCGTATGATATGCAAGGAAAGCCAAAAGATAATACAATAGCTTGGATTCCACTAAACAATGCCAAAAATGTCGCATAGGGTATGCACAAAAAGCCTTCAGTCATATCTTACATCAATTAGAACAGGTTAACTCTCTAAGCTATGCAAAATTTTGAAACGAGAGACCTTTTCTCCAAATAGATTAAGGATAGGAAAAAGAACGACCTCTGCAGAACAGAATATCTAAGGAACTGAAGTCGAATATGCAAGAGCAGGAAGGCTGTTGGGACACGATCAATAGTATATCGAAAGCGTTCGATGGTGCCGAAGTGATGGGCTCTGGACACCAAAAGACCAAAGCCAAAGATCTAACTCCACACTGAGAACCTGAGACAAAAGACACCTTCTATTTGAGAAATATAAAAGATGAGTTGAAAAGTTGCTCTAGAAAAGGAATGTTTTCTTTATAACTAGTTGCATGTATATATTCCTGATCTTCTAGAGAAAAAAATAAAGAATGTGGACTATTAATTGAATTAACGCTAGTGCACTTCCAGGCAGATCAGCGAAACTTCACTCAGCTACTGGACAACATATCCACGAATTCTAGTATATACAGAGAAATTGTCAGTTGAATCAATTTCTACACCAGCAGCGGCCCTATCTGTGCCATGTAGATAATGCCAATCATCTCATGGTATTTAATTAACAATTGCTCTAAAATTTGATCACTTGACCTCAGCCTCTTCGGATGAAAGTTCGACAACTATTATGCTGATAAATTGATATTGACACATGAAAGAGGTCAACATTGCCTTGATGTACAGATACATTTCTCTTTTTCGTTTCTTATATCACTTAATAATCACCTCATATAAATCAAGAGACGTAATCCATATTGAATAAATTATAAAACTTACCAGACAATCATCTAATCATAGAGGGATGCAGAAAATACTAATTTCATTCAGAAAATGCCACAGTTGACTAAAAGTTGAAAAGTAAAAAAATAAAGCCGAATGAAGTGATTACCTGTTTTCCCAATTTTTTACTCATTAATTCTCTCATTTTCTCCACAGCATATATAGAACAAGCTCGCAACTCGATTTCCTCTTCAGTGCCAGAAACTACTTCACTGTTAGCCTCAATGGTGCTCATCAAGGCAGAACTATATTTTAGGACTCCTAGCTGTCGAAGCACAGCTGGAACAATGTAGTCTGCAAAAATAGTAATTGAACCAATATCGTGAAATTCACCATATCCCTGGCCCTTGAATGCTCCCCATAGATCGGCTGCAAATATCTGAGCTCTCTTATACAAGAATACTTGGTGGCCTTTGTACACAGAATGGTCTCGAAATCCTAGCAAAGTAATATGGTTAGCTTTGGCATTTTCGTTGAATGATCTTAAAAAACGACCTTCTTCCTTTCGCAAAATATCTACCCTATCATATTTCCGATAGACTTTAGAAGAATAAACGACTGAAAGAAAAATAAAATCTCCATACCAGGAAAATGACGGGTAACAAGAGCTACAAGCTTTCCTGCTGACTTCCCGCATGACTTCACAAGATTCGACGCTTTACCATTAAAGCTTCTCTCTAATTCATATCCAACCTACAAGATGAAATTTCAAGATATCATATGCATCAAATTTTACCAGCAAAGGCAGATCTAAATTCCAAATTGATAAACAAACAAATAACAAGGAGACAAATTGAACTGAATCCAACACTCCAATCATTTCAAATCAAGTATACCTCATGCAGTAAACGAAGCCGTTCATCCTCCAAAGGCAGGGGCCTGGGCCACTTCAACAACTCACGTAACTGAGGACCTAAGTCAGCAAACCATTTCACCAATAAATTCTTACTTAAAACAAGCCTGCATAGATGGAATTACCAAGATATGTACTAAAAACTCATCTTGAGCATAATTACATAATTACAAGTCTCCTCTAAAGAAGATGCAAGCCGAAACTATCTTATGCAGAGAAAATCTGGCTCGCTACTAGGCAGATTCAAATTTACACTGAGTAAAGAAACATATCCTAATCGCAAAATGCAGTACAAATACCCAAAGTTCAGTTCAATTAATACAACTCTTGTTATTTGACGTTACCATTGATAAAATATTTATCGACTGCTTCAAAGACGAAACTTTGCTCGAGTTCAATCAAACAATTATAATTAGTAAGAAAAATCAAAGCTCGCAACCACTACTTCCAGAATCTACTAATTCTTGTTTTGCTAACTGGATTGGATTCACCAACATAGTGTAAGAATCTATAATAGGAACCACCACCCAAGAAATGAGACATGTTAATAAATACAGCAAATTGATGCACAATGGCTAACTAAATCAATTCATAGTATACCAAAGCCAAGCGGATCAAATATCTTCTCATCAATAAACAATATACAATATACACATAAATGGCTATGTTACCGATGATGGTACAATTGGGAGCACTAGAACTGGAATAAGAGGATGTCAAAATACCAGTGTACTTTTGTAGGCGATCAGAATCAAATGCAGATTTGTCTTTTTCCAGAGCTTCCTTCAGCCCCAAAGCCAAATGATCGTAACTCAAATCCTCATCTATTACACATGAACAAAGAGACAAGATGTTCACAAAATATTGAAAAATCATGTCATTTCCTATTCTGTAATCCACGCCACCATCAAGTTATTTAGTCTAGTAATGTCACTAAGTTGTCCTCTCCTACAACTAGCAAAAGTTTTGGCAATTTACAAGTTGATAAGAACAAAATACATGCCCTGTCAGTGTGCAAAACGCCTTGTATGTTTAGAACTATCGGCACTCTTCCTAAGCGTAAATAAAATGTTACAGTCCACATGCAACCACTAAGATGATATAGATATTTCTGCATGGTGCTCTAATCTCTGCTTTCATTTCCCTTGCCCTCAAGGAGATATTTGTTCCATTCTTCTACTTTCACTACATTTCAAGTTATATTTATCCTTCCATCTTTAGTTATAGTCGTTGGACATTGGATCTTAATGCACTAAAAGAATAAGATGCAAACCATCATTTCATTCAGAGTTTAGATCAATCCTCAAAAGGCAAGAGAGGGTCAACACACAGTTTCTCAATTAAACAAAGAAAAGAAAGGAGAAGCCAATCTGCTATCGCATATGTCCGCAAGGCAACTCTAAAATGGCAAAAACAGCGAGTCCCGCAGGTGCTTTTTCAAAGATCTTGTTTGATAAATCAGCAACAAGCTTCCTCAGATGTTTAGGGGCTCAAAAGAGCTAATGTTAGCAGAGAGCTATCAATCTTTGAGTATATCGCACAAATTTCAACATTTCTCCATGCTGAAACCGACTCATCTACTTCTTTGCAAAATAAAATCATTAAATAACCCCAACAAAAGTAAATGTATATTGTGTATCCAACACTCTGAAAATTGTTATAAAGGAGCACATCATAGTGCATCCAAACCAGGAGCTTCCCTCCCTGGCCTATGAGTTTTGACCAAAATAATCCAATATGGAGGCATTCTCTGGAAATTTAAAAGAGGCTCCCATTACTCAAACTGGTGATGACCAAGTCAATCATTCAGGTAGAACTTATTCACGAATTACAAATAAAAACAAGTGAACTATCATGTTGCTCTCTTAGTATGCATTATTTTTGCATTTCTCCTAATCAGTTACCAATTTCCATTTAAAAAAAGCCCAATTAGTATATCTTGCAATTCACGGGGCAATGCCGGCGGTTGGGCTATTGAAACGAAACCTTGATCATAATCTAACAACGGTGAAGTCCGAAACAGAGCCAGTCAAAAAGAAGAACAGGACCATACTGCAATATCCACCCTACATATTCCTTCAGGACCACCAGCACGACACCGGGAAATTTCGGGAAATCACAACAGCACCAAAAACACTACCCAGACAAAATATCCGCAAAACAATGGAAAGACAACCAGTATTACCAGGCCAAAAGCAGAAGTTCAAAGCATCCAAAACAAAGAGGTACTGAACGGTGAGAGGCCCATCATCGAAGTAGTGAATCCCTTCGAAATCCCACTCCACCTTAGGAATCGAGCTCCCGATGGTCTCCACAACTCTCTCAATCCCTGCGCAGACGCCCGACGGCCAGATTGTCACACGCATGCACACACACGTAGGCCAAACCCCAACAAATGAAAAGAAAAAAACGAAGAGGCGAGTCAAAGGGGGGACCTGAAAAGTCGACGAGGACATGGGAGGCGCGGCTGGCGACCCAAGCGGAGCTTGCCCTAACCTCCTCCATTGGCGGTGGCGCAGCAGGAGCTCGCTGCGAAACCCTAAACTCCCGAAAACGGACTGAGAACGGAAAGCGAGAAGCACGCCGAAATGGAAATGTGTGAACCGATTGCTCCCATTTAATTTGAAGTTTCCCGCTTTTTTGTTTGTTTCTCGCCCTTCGCATTTTGCTTTTTATCGTTTTTTTTTTCCTTGTTTATTTATTTGCGGCTAGTCTTCAAGTCAACATCTCTCTCTTCTTCCCAGCTGACGAAACCCTGAATCGGGTGGATATGGATCGGCGTCCAAACTATCGGACGGTCGACGCCAGTTGGTCTCGCGTGATGCCGGCTCACGCCACCATTGCCCGGGTGTCCACTTTCCACGTGCGGCCTCTTCACGAGATTCCGCGCGATCTACTGGCGGGAGCCGAGTCACGTGGGCTGCCGAGTGGGCCCCACTTTTACCTGGGATGGTTCTCCGATATTTCGTTCATGTTTTCGTCACGACCGACCATTCCGCCTTTAAATCCTTTGACTACGTTTTAAACTAATAGCTAATAGCTGATCTTAGGATAACAAAACGATAGCTGATCTTAGTAATTGCGTCCGGGTATGTAAGTATAGTTTGCAAAACCTTCTTTGGCTCCGATAGTTTTACGAAAAATAAAATATTTTATAATATATTAATAAATTATATCGCTTGAATTAATTAATTAATAAAAAAATTGATTAAGGATAACAGTTTATGGCTCAGAATTTCGTAAACGGTGAAAAAATTAGTATTCATTCATTTTTAGGAGCGACATAAGCGATCACTTTTAGAAATATTTTTGCAAATCGTCCATGTTTCACAAAATAAACGGAGGGCAAGTCTCGGACTATTGTCATTCTAATAAGTTAAGGGGAACGCGCACAAATCTAATGTGTATACGCTAATTTTTTGGGGTCAATTAAAAAAAAATCATGAACCCATTATACGGATGTCAATTTAGTCCTATGCTTTTTAAATTGGCCAACTTAGTCCTAATCATTTTGACAATTTGTCAATGTAGTATTTTTGGCCAATTTGGTAGGAAATCGCTCGCATGAATAATTTTTTTGAATTTTTTTTTGAATTTTTAATACAATATTTTGTTCATTTCTTTTAATTTCAGTTGTGGTAGCTGGTAGGTCACCCAGAATCGGGAAAAAAAATAACAAGAATTTAGAAAAATTAAACAAAAATTGAAAAAAAAATTGTCCACCTTAACTATAACATGCCACCATCGGTTCCCACATTAGCGATTTTGGCCAAAATGATTACATTAGTAAATCGCGAAACCGAAAAAAAAAATGTAACTAACGAATTACAGAAACCCTAGATTGCAAAGTAAAGGGTTGGAAAGTCAACGGATTCCCGACAAAATGAAGAATCCTGTGAAGCATTGCTCTCTTGCGGCCAAAGCCGTCCTGGTCGGGAAAGGCCATCGCTTGATTATTCAAAAAGCCATTCAATGAGCGAAGTATTGCTCATTGATTTTTTTTTTCTTTTTCCTCTTTATTATTTATGTAAACGAAAAGGGAAGGGTTTAAAAAAAAAAAAACCCCTATTTTGAGCTACTTCAGTATATTGGTGATGGTCTCACTTAACATTTTGATCAACTTTCGTATCGAATTACTTGTGCTAACATGTGGGTCTCACATCCATGCACGTAGTTGACTTGATGAATGAATGTCAAACGACTGTGGCGAATGACATTTTAACCGAGTTGCGGCCTTCTCTCTCTTTTCTTTTCCTCTTTTACTTTACCGAGAAAATTGTTCCACATCGCCTCACAAACTATATACTTTATATTCATATAGTCCACATCTACATATTAATTTAAGCTTTTGGTTTGGACTTTCTAATAAGGTATTAGAATCAATGTTATCTCATTCGCGAATGTGCGACCGACCACGCTGAGAAGCCCTGAACCAGAAACTAGATGGGGGGTGGTGGCTCTTTCTCTCTCTTTTTTTCCTTTTTTTTTTTTTTTTTTTGCTTCTTCTTCTTCCTCTAACATACCACCGAGTCTGGTGACCGACCAAAGATAAGGGCCGCCAACGCCTAGCCATGGTGAGGCTCGACCTCGCCCAATGACGGAGAGGTCTAGCCTCGCACGACCATAGTGAGACTCGCCCCTGCCGGTGGCCAGCGGGGGCGGGCTTCATCAACCCTCACTTGCGGCCAGTCGTCGAACTCAACAACCTGCTGGTGAAAGAAGAAAAAGAAGAAGAAAGAGAGAGAAAAGGAAAAAAAAAAGAAAAAGATATTGAAATATAATTAAAAATTGATCATGTCAGCGATTTTCGATCAAAATTGTCCAGAATGATTGAATTGCACAAATGCAAAAGTTGTAAGACCGAATTGGCACGAATGTAAAAAGTTTATAACTAAATTGACAGAAAAAAAAAAGAATTTATGACTAAATTGATACAATCACAATATACTTAAAACTTTTTTGATAATTTTATCTTCTTCTTTTTCTTTTCTCTCTTTTCAGTGTAATTTGGGTAGGTCAAGCACTATACAATTCCTAGCAAACCAAGATTACCTAAAAGCCCCCAACCCTCTTTTTCACTCTTTTTGTTCTTCTTTTAAAGAGATCATAAAATATTAATAGGCAAGCAGCCCTGTTGGTAAATGTATTAACGGATGGGGACACTAGTATCATAAGTACGAGGGTCCACAGTTTTTGTTTGCAGGTCGACAATTCTTCTCATTTTTGTAATCGTATATCCTATCTTGTCAAGTTCGTGTTTCTCTCTACAAATTCATATAGGGTACAAATTCTCGTGTTATGTTAAAAAAATTGTCTATGAAGAATTGATTCGGTCAATTTTGTATGATTGTTTTCTTTTTCTTTTTTTTTGTTTAAAATCTTTGAATCTCTCCCAATATGGATGGCTTTGCTATGGGGAATGAACGGGCATGTGTACTAGGACTGAGCAAAAAATCTACGATCCAACCAAATCGAATTGGACCGTACCCAAACGACTAATTTTGGATGGTAACCGGTAGGTACGATTCGGTTTTTTGTTCCAAATTTCTAGAACCGATGTGTACGGGTTCGGTTTATGGTTTCGGACCAACCGCCCAAATGAACTAGCCGCTTTAAGCAAATTGTATTTGTGTTTGGTGTAAGAAATGACATCATAATGTCGTGTTTATATTTACAGCTCATGAATGATGTTTTGTATTAAATATTTGTGACATGCATTTCCACCATTTTTTGTCATTTTTTGTGGTTATAAGCAAATTGTATTTGTGTTTGATGCAAGAAATTGCATCACAATGTTGAGTTTCTCTTTATGCTCTCAGCGTAACCGCGATCCAACCGAGTACCAAATCGAACCGGTGGTTCGGTTCTCAATTGGATTCATGAAACAAAGTTGGATTCACGAAACAAACGAATGGTTAACGGTTCGCATTTTACGAAATTGATTTTTAGCGGACGATTCTCGATTCTAGGGTGAAAACCACCCATGCTGAACCGATCACGGATCACCCATCATGTGTACAAATAAACACAATCAATGTTTTTTTTCCCCCTCGTTTGTGCCCTTTTTCCTTTGAACTTCTATCTGTATTCCTTCACTAATATCGCAAGAATTTTATAACATCGAAATGCATTCATTTATGTTTTTCTATCATCTATAAAAATGAGTTGTTTCCTAAATCACTCCATCCAAAGATCGAGCGAAAATGGGATTTTTCAACCGAGGCAAGATCTATGAAATTTGAAGGCAAAGGAAGCATTGGAGTGGAGAACCACCATCCATCCATCCATCCATCCCCCAATTTGAAAAGAAACGAACACCCTCCTCCTCTTCTTCTTCTTCTTCTTCTTCGTTACAGTCCCCCACCCACTAAACACCTCCCAAAAAAGGAACTTTGTATCAAGTGAATCTCTAAATCTCCCCTAATGTCGAAATGGACAGACCCATTCCTATTCCTCTTCATCTTCCCCTCTCTCTCTCTCTCTCTCTCTCTACACATCCAACCTACGACACCGAATGCCTCCTACTCCTTGACGGAGTGGACTTGGCGTCCCCCGCGTTCCTTGAGCCGGGACTCTCCGACGTGTCCGAGCTGCTGCTGATCTCCCCCTCCCTCTCCTTGCTCGACCACAGCTTCGAGAATATCTTTGACACGAGCAGGCCCTTCATCTTCGCCTTCTCCGCAGCGACGCTGCCGCCGCTGCTCTTGAGGCCGTCGCGGTTCCCGCCGTCGCCGCTCTTCTCTCCCAGCCTCAGAGCGGCGAGCTCGCCTTTCAGGGCCTTGATCTCCTCCGCGGTCGGGACGCTGTCCCAGTCCTCATCCGTGTTGGTGTTGGTGGTGGCCGACCTCGAGCTCCCATGGGACCCTCCTGGGAGCAGCGCGGCGATGGGCCCTGGCAGGGCGGGCGTTGCGCTGCTGGAGGAGGTGGTGGTGGTGGTGGTCCGCATCTGCTCGAAGAAGAGGACTTGCACCACCACGCGCAGCGGGAGCCGCTCGTTCTGCACCGCGTGCATGCAGGCGTCCGCGGACAGCTTGCTGCAGTCCATCATCTTGCAGACTTTCTTCCTCTCGCTCTTGCTGACGTCCGGGTGTTCCTGCACAAGACCATACTTTTTGAGTTTAGCGCATTTCCAAAGAACCAAAAACTATCACTCTTTCTCATCTAATTTATTTGACCCGGACATTGTCTGGTGTGAACGCACCTTCAGGTACATGTCGATGGCACGGTAAAGCCCGTCATGAGTTGCTCTCGGGAAAACCGAGACCAGATTGGCAAAACCGACGAATCTCAGCACCGCCAAATTCGGGTCACGTGCAATCTCAGCAAGGTAGCCATCTACCAGCATGGCCACCCTCGCCATGGCGTCCGATCCTCGTTGATGGGGCGTTTTGTATTCGTGGAACTCACTTTCAACAGAGGGATCAACCTGAGCACACCGATTATGCATAACAAACTCCTCGACTAGACTTTGCACGGTATCTACATCATAGAGCATCTCTTCGCCATCAGGGGCCCGGAACAGAAGGTCAGGCACTACAGCTTCATCCAGCTGCTGGCCGATTCTCCTTCTCAGTTCGTTCTTCTCCATTTCTCCACATTCCAACAAAATTACCGCTCTCAGCAACCTAAGCAAGAAGCTACACGAAACGCTTCCCTCCTCCATGGGAAGCAGCCAGAGAATAGTCTCCACCAAAGATCGATGCTTCGCCATGTCATTGGTCTGGATCACACCCTTGGCGAAACCGGGCAACCGTCTTAGTGCATATGCACTCAACGCTTCTCCCATCACTTCGCTGGAAATCATCCCTTTTGCCTTGATTGTCGTTATCACCCGCGTATACAAGTCTATCTGGAGCTCGCACAAATCTTCAACCCACCAGTCCTTTGGGACCACCTGCTGTTTCCTTACCCCGTTCCAGTGGGATTCGCTGCCGTTTTCTGAAGGGAGTTTCTTCCTGTTGTAAGTGTAAGACCAATCCACCTTGGAAGTGTCGATTGAAGCCTTGGAAGATATCGAGTCAAGGCAGCGGCTGACCACCTTAAGCTCCTCGGACCACGGACGAAGGGATTTTGTGGTTTGGAGGACGATGATCGAGTCCTTCCAGCTGCGGTAAATGCTCGAGTTAAGGAAAACCTCGATTTTGTAGATGAGATTCCCCTTTTCAATAGTCTCATACATCTCAAGGTACTCCGCCGCACAACGAGCCGCGACTACATTGTATGCGTTGAGAGTGACCGTCATCCCGTAACAAAACTTGACACATATTTCAAAAGCGGCAGGTCCACCTGGAATATCTCCAATCTGGATTTCATCACTGCTGTCATCATTTGCACTGGCGACCAACTTCTGCAACCGCGCACTCTTTGACAAAAGAGGAAACTACAAGAGGCGCGCACATGCATCATATATAAACATCATAGAAAGTAGCCACTCACGACCACAAGTAGATCAGAATAAGAGGAGCTCCGAATTGTGTGGTTTCTAAAGGTCCATCCAGACGATTTACAAGCTGTGTTTGCTTCCCGATTTCCAATTAATAATTAAAACTGTGGACTACTTGCTGCTACATTTTACTTTGCATATGTGGTTTATATTAAAAACTTCTCAAGGACCCCATTTTTGTTCTATTTCCATATGGCAAATCAATATACAGTCGAACTGTACGTCTAAATAATTACGTTTTGACTCGCTTACCTTGTGCAGATAAAATTTGATATCCCCAATGCTGATCACAATATCAGTTGCCAGCTCGGTTGCAACATACCTGTAACCAAAGATAAGAGGCAGTGAAAGAGAAGAATTTTAGCCTTGTAAGTATGCAAGTGAAAAATTGATAAATAAAACAAGCAGGCCACGGAGAACAGAGGCACATGTGATGCAACTTAGGCTAGCAATGTCGTATCAAAGATAAAAGTCTCAAGTAGCAGAATCAAAAGAACAGGTAACGCTATAATCGGCCATCACACAGGTCTGTGAACTAACGTTAGTAAATTTGCATAAACATGATTAAAGAACCTCCTTTTTCTTCTTTGAACAAAGATGACGCAACCAGAACCTCTCTACTGCAGAGGCAAATTTCGAAGGCAAATGCAAGCTGCTCTAGAGGCTAGGCTATTTTGTGAAATAAAACTCTCAAAATCCAAACTGGCAGGCAGATGATCTTTTTCATGTAAATAGAATCTCTCGACCTAACTTTGGATACAAGGAGAGTGCTGATGAAATGTAAGAACGGGGACAAACTCAACCTGAGAATTGATGCTAAGTATGTTTACTTACAGCCCAACAGGGGACAAACAAACATTGAGGATATCAGCTTGCTTTGCTATAAGTAAGACCTGCCGGTCCAAAAAGCAAGAATAATCCACTGGTAGTGCATGAACATGACAACCATAGAGGAATTAAAATACCACGTGGCCGCTTTCTTGATACCCTCTAAAAGTTAGCTACCTCAAACAGACGAGTGTAATCTTTCTTATCAAACAGACGAGATGCCAACGGACAGTGGAATAGCTCATAATACGAGAAGAAGCTGAAAGGCGGAATCAAGATAGTTACCGCACGTCATTTCTTATATTCTAAACCTAAACCAGCAGTTAAAAGCATATACGGGCAGTTTCCTCTGTTCCAATTAATTTACCTTAGATCCCACACGATTGCAGAATTAACTTTCATGCAACCGCACAAGTATTGTTAGGAAAAAGCATTGTTCATCTCTAGCTGCATTAAACCCATGCTTGCATGATTAGATGCTAGATTAGCTAGGTATTAGGCTACAAGTCGAATGCACAAATGAGTCATTTCGAGTCCTCAAGCAGGACACCTATATTTTAACCACAAAGATGATAGGGAAGTAGAGCAATAGGTTTACTGCATCAAAATACAACTTGACATGCCTACTAAAACCATGTCTGCCTTCCTAAACCCCCAAAATAAAGCAATGACTTCACTTGGACAGTCCCATCGACTGAATCCATAGAAAAAAAGGGAAAAGGCTGGAAAAAAAAAAACCAAACTATGCCCATTGCGATCCATTTAGCCTGGCCTTTTTTTTTTGTAACATCAAAAACCCCAAATTATGGCACATTTACCCTGAAATTCTTCTTGTAATATAGAAATCCCCAAACTTGTATCTATATGACACATTTACCATCCATCAACGTTCGTCAAATGATTTTTCAGCCAAAACAACATCACCTTTATTTCACTTAAGTCACGTGAACGTCAATCAATATAGTTTACTTTCCAGTATCGATGTAGATAAATTTTTAATGGTTCTTATTGACAGAACTTTGACGGAGGGTGAATATGTCACATAGGTACAAGTTTGAGATTTTTGATGTCAAGGAAAAAATTTAGGGTAAATGTGTCACAATGAGCATAGTTTAGGGTTTTTATCTTTTATCTAAGAAGAAAAAAAGCACTCTTCACCCTAGGTGATTCTATTCTCAAATAAAAATTGTTAAATGTAAAAGCTCCGAAAAGCATATTGAAATCTACAAGTACACATAATTAGGCTAGACAAGCAGCAAACATATGGTTGAAGAATGATAAAGCACAAAGACACGAACAAAATGCAGACATTGAGATCCAAGTAGAAATGGAGATGAACCTAGGGCTTTATTTTGTATCATAGTGGAGAAATTCCGATTTCTATCCTTCTGGCATCACAGTTGAGAGGCAGGGTAATACAGCAACTATGGATAACGATAATCACCACATTGTAACCTTTTCTTTCCCGAGTCTTTGTGGTACTAAGATAACACGGAACATAAAACCTATACCAAATTAAATCAGGTCCCACAATGTTTGCCATCATTTTAGTTATGGACAAAAAATTCCAGGTCTGCAAAATATAGGTTGCTAACAGATAGCTCAAGCCTGAGATTTAAGGCCACCCCAACAAAATGGGGAACGAAGAGATTGTTTCTACAATCTTAAAGATACAATCATGTAATGATAGAAGTTAAAAAGCAAATGCATCACAGTCAACAGTACTACAAAATGAAAAGCCAAAGAGCAAGAACAGCGCAAAAAAGGAATCCCAGACCAAACATCCCAGAAATGTTAGATTCCCTAAAGAGGATCTAAAGATTTACCTTATATTTTCCCCATCGCCCTGAAAAGAATCCGGCTTGGACCCAAGTTTCATAAACTTCATCTTGCCAAACGAAAGATCTACTTCTCTGATTTATCCTCCGAAAACCGATTCAGAGCTTCCTGCGACGCATAAATCCTGGCCACCACTGACTGTGAATCTCTCTCTCTCTCTCTCTCTCTCTCTCTCTCTCTCTCTCTCTCTCTCCCGGGGAGAAAAGACAGAAACTCCCGATGTCGGGTGTGAACTTTTGGCTGCTAAAATTCGTGGTGCAATTCAAGATGAGAGTGAGAATGAAAGAAGAGAAATTTTGGGGAAAGTGGATGCATATTTCTTAGTATGACCGAACCTTTCCCACTAACCAAGGCCACACAGGAGGCGGAGTGTGAAACGGAATTAATAAATTAAACTTCACTTGAATGGAAAGAGAACCGAAAAAAGTACTTGCCCCCTAAATTAGCAACACAGAGCACAGTCCCCGGGCAAAAAGGGTCAGCAAAGGAGACACGGCCAACGCATCCTCAAGATTGGTTTTATAAGAATTCTCAAAGCGACACTGTGAATGTGAAACACCCCACTTGCACACAACCTGACACCACCAACACCTATGTCATTTTGTTTATCTGTCTCTAATCCTGTCTGTTTTATCTTCCCAAAAACTCATACAGACCTATAACTCCAGATTCAAGTTTTGAGAGGTAAAAGAAAAAACCCAAAAACCCAGAACAGACTCCACTTTCAATTCACAGATCTTGCTTCCCCCATTTGGTTTCTTGAAACTGCAACAGCTCCTGCAAAGACAGGAGAGCAAAACTTTTTAGTATTGATGGCGAGTTGAGCAAAACCTCCAATGCATTAGACAACAGGCATCAATTTTCAAGAGAATCTATCAGGATAACCACGTACAAGAGGGCATCAATTCCAACAAGATTGTTTCAAGTTAGTGGAGAAGGTGAGAGCAAATCAAGGACCGGGACTTCGGACCACAACCCGCGAATCCACCGAAAAAAAACACTCCCCACGTTCTCAAACTACCCAATTAAGAAATGCTCAGCTCGAAAAACCCAACACCGAAAATGTCACCAAAGCGCAAAATTTGCGCAACGAATTACAGAGATGATGCAAAATCCAGCTCCAAAAGAAGAAAGTACCGAGAAATGGAGAAATGGCAACTGCCAAGACTACGAAGCTCGCCGACTGGAAACCAATCAGTCAGAAATTGCAAAACTTTCTAGGCAAAAGCAGGGGATTTCACATTGAACCACTTAAACTGATTGACAAGGGAAGAATGGAGTTTCAGGAACAGAGGCGGAGGAAAATCAGAGGAGGGATCTCTTAATACCCACCTAGTTGATACCCTAATTGCATTTCCCTGTTCTCCCCCTCCTCATTATCTTTCTCCCCCCTCCCTCTCTCCGACAGGTACAGAGAATCCAAACAGGAATGATCACTGCAACACCAACAGTGTTTTCCCTTCTTTTGCAGAAAGAGAGCACTATATCTCCTGCAGTGGCCAAAGCCAAGAAGAACAATCCCACCTCAGCAAAATAACCCCGACCCCAACAACGACAACAAGAAAAAAAACACACGCACAAACATATGAAGGCGGAAAAATAAAAAAGAGAGAGCGAAAATCCTACTCTCGAAAAGATGAGCTGTTCCTCTCCCTTTGACAGCCACCAGAGCTACACACTTCCCTGCCCACAAAAAGCCAAAGCCCCAAATGTTCCCCTTCTCTCTCTCTCCCCCTCCCTCTCGTGCTTAGTCTCTCTCTTAACTTTCCTTTGAATCAGCACCACCGCCCCCACCACCACCACCACCACCACCAGTAGTCACCACCACTTTTCTCTCTCTATACCTCTCTCCCTCTGATCACATCTCAGTTTTTTTTCACCACCCATAATATAAATGCTCTATACTTTTCAGAATTTCAGCCCTCCAAAAATATTAGAAGCTTATGCATCATTTTCCATTTTTTCTTGCAAAGACGCATTTTTTATTGTCGCCCCCATTCTAATATTCACTTGGGCAAAACAAAGGATGAAGCTTTTTCTCTCTTTTAGGATGAGAACCACGAGGACCCCACTCACTCTCTCTCTCTCTCTCTCACTTTTTCTCTCTCTACAAAGCGATGCACGCCAATCTGACAGGGATAACTTTGTTGCCCCCTGTGAGAAATACAAGCTGACTGTCCTCCGTCATGGGAGAGAGAGAGAAAGAGAGAGCAGAGACTGTGTACAAGAAAACGACCCATCCATCTCTCTCGTACTTTGATAATAATGGCTTCCATCTCCATTTTTTCTCTCGATCGTCTGCTACTCTGCTTCGGCAAAAGAAAAAACGATTACGGGTCTTGCGGTTCCGCTTGCTGATATATCAAACCAAACACATAGGTAACGTGGTCAAACCATTTTAGACTTGGTTCCACGATAATTCTTCATGTGTCCCGGTCGCCCCGATTCAAGACGTGCTCCGTAAGTATCAATCCTTTGTGCATTTCCAAGGATCCGAACGATAACCTCCATGGCCGAAGAGGATCAATAGGCATTCATGCGGTACTAGTGATCGGAGGACTGGCAAAATAGGGAATTCATATATTATTATAACCAATGTGCTTGGAAGGGTTGCTGTCATGCATAATAAGTTAAACAACTTTTTGAATATTCAAAGAACCACTTCTAAATATAATTTTAAAAGTTAACAAAAATAATGATTTCTTAATTATTATTATTTTTTTAGAATTGTGAACTGTTGCGTATAATAACCATTGTTGGAGAAAATCTACAAAATTATCTATATATATTTGAGTGATATCATGAGCAACTCTCTAATCAATTTATTCTGTTGGCCTTTGATATTTCATGTGGGAAAGATCTCTTGAATTGTATCATGTCAATTGGGTTATGATGCCAGATTTATCAATACCGAACGTTAGAAGTTATGCACAACATAGACATGTGACACCAAAAACTCTAACACCGTATTTGTTATTTGGGGAAAAAGCCACCAAAAACTCTAAATTATATCCACTGTGACATATTTGCCTCAAATTTTTTTTTGGGTGACACAAAAAATCTCAAACTTATGCTCATGATACACATTTACCCCATATTTGTATCAGTATGATACATTTACCCTATTTTTTTTCATGACACATTTGTGGTAAATGTGCAAACGGATTCAAGTTTGGGGCTTTTGATGTCACGAAAAAAAATTTAGGATAAATGTGTCACGCGGGTATAAGTTTGGGATTTTTTGTATCACAAAAAAAAATCGAAGTAAATGTGTCACACTGGAACAAATTTAGAGTGTCAAAAAAAATATATGGTAAATGTGTTACAATCGGTATAGTTCAGAGTTTTTTGTGAGTTTTTTCCCTATTAATTATGGAATAGAATCGAAGATGTTATCTCATAGAACTTGCGATCGAAATAGTCGACTATTATCTGTACCTTTAGATTTTTTCCTCGATGTGAAACTTTACGTGACACTAGCGTCTAAACCGTGCTTCCAGGTGAAATAAGTTTTCATTTATGGGGGAATTATGCTATATATCCATGTAGTATAATAAATATTAAGTGACCAAAAATGACGAACACTATATTACATTTTTCAAAGGAAAAAAAATCATGAATATTCCACGAAATTTTAGCACAAATTTAGGTGACTCCATTGGACGCAATATGGAAAACTAACGTGTGTAGAACCTAAATTCTTGCAAACATAAGTAGCCAACTTTTTTCATTTGTTTTCTACAGTTTTTCCCATTCAAGGTTTGATGGTTTTACCAAAAGTAGATAACCATCGTCTTTTAATGACCGATCTGTATTCATTATTGCTCTTTATCAATTACTTAAGTCCATTGGAAACTTTATCTAAATATCGAGGGAAATATACATAATCAAGTAAGAAATGAAAACTATTGACATATACACCTGAAAGCTTAAACTTTTAGGTTGAATCTAATAACATTTGAGATAGGTTTAGTACTTGCCGATAAGGCTCTTTTGATATCATCATCATTTTATTGGTTAATTTATAAACTCGCCATCATTTGATTTCCTAAGCGTGATTAATGATATTCATGACCTTAAATTTTTTTAAAAAAAATGTTTAAATATTTTATCAGTTAAAAATACTTTTCTATGGTTATAAAAAAAATCTCGATTTTATTTTAAGCAATATCACACAAATTAGGATAAACTCACGAAAAAGCTACCTGAGCAGTAGAAATTGAGATTAATTTAAATGTTTGTTGTAAAGAAAAGTTGAGATTAATTTGAAGAGAAGCTAGTTATTTTAATAATTAAGAATTTGTAAATCAAGATAGTGATAAAGAATATAAACAATATTAATTTTACATTAAAAATTAAGTAAAAGAAACAGGTTAGGTGAGTCGGGTGAATATAAAGTAAATCAAAAACATTAAAAGGAGGGCTTAAGGAAGGGACACGTCTTTCCCCAGACCTTCCTTTATATAACTTTTGTCTAATCGAAGTACAACAGATAAAACTCGAGTTAAACTTGTCAAAATGCAATTGTTTCTATTTCACAAAGATGGACTTAAGAACGCCACATACTTTCAATGTGAACATAATTAAGATAAATCCAATTATCCAAATTCTACTTTGGGTTGAAGCCATGCTTTCCACATAGCAATACACCGTATAGAGTATACAGATGCAATCGTCGATACACTAACCGTGGATGCATAGGAAATTTATAACGATAAACTGGTAATGAAAAAGACGATGTAGACTACACTTAATAATAATTAGTTGAAGAAAAAAAGAAAAGACAGAATACATAATAAAAAAAGGTGTTCGGGCAAGAATGATAAAGATTGATAAGAATAGAGATTCAAACGAAAAATGTGAGCATGGTTTGATTGATTGTATAAGATTTATGTTATGTTGAATCTGCTACCTTATTCATTAGACTTCTTATCATGTGCAAGTCTGGTATAGGAAACACATAAAAAAATTCCATTTGTATTAACTTTAGAAAATTTGAAGAAAAAAAAAATAGAAGATAAAAAATAAGGATAAAACTACATGAACTATGCATTAATGGAGGGGTTACATAATTATATAGAATAATTAAGGGCACAAGTAGAATTAATAGAGAGGAGAAAAAAGGGTATGAAGCTTCTTTCACAATTTCAAAGAATGTTTGATTGTTGTTACTTTAATTGATGAAGCACATGATGGATCACAAAGACCTACAATAATTAGAGTCGCTAGAAATTGAAAGGTATGGAGATTCACGCACTTTATTGTCTCTCAAAATCATGTGTTTAGCACCCAATTCTCGTAAAAGAAACTCTCAGCGTCACCTAGAAGTCTTGTGACCTTGAAATTAAAGGCTCGGACATGTAAAAAATCTTTATATTTATTGAAACCTCAGCGAATTTTTTGGGATTTTAACTGTGTTAGGATGCACGTGTGAGTTGTGTTAGAGAAGTCCCACATTGGAGAATTAATGTGGTGTTGAGCAGTTAATATATCTAAGTTGGCCCATAACTCATTGGCTTAAGCTTTTGAGTGAATGTGGGTCCAACTGGATATATTGACGGCCTCGGACTTGGGCTCTGTCGCGACCCGTCCGAAAATCAAAACGGACGCGGCTAATGGATTACCGATCGCGGGCTTTGGATCGGCGCGGGCCCTCCCAGGCCCATACCAAATCGCGGCGGGAGTATCTTTATTGAGGGATTCGACGATAAAAGTCGATCGCTTTCGACCTTTAGTGTGGTCGTGGTGGCATGTGCAACTTGTGCATGCATTTGGAGTCGCCACCGGTCTTTCTTGGAGGGTAGACCGGAAACCTTACTGACCGATTAACTTGTGCATGCATTTGGAGTCGCCACCGGTCTTTCTTGGAGGGTAGACCGGAAACCTTACTGACCGATTGGGAGAGGTCGATCAGTTATGCGGAACCAGAGATTTTGGGTTCGGGGACTTGGTTACGCTGGTGTCATTACCAACGCCCTTTCGGTACCTAACGCGAGTGATTTCCTGGCTAAGAGTTCATGCAGGCGCAATTTTGGGTGAGATAGGTATGGTTCGGGTTTCATGCAGATTGGAAGACTGGTCCTATCAAACCACAGTCAATATAATGAAAGCGCAGTCAAGTGCATAAATAAATCATGTCAATGTACATCAATTTCAATCATGGGCCTCCTAGTATAGCCATAAGGGCTTAGCGAAGACGCGATTTGGGACTAGGGGTAAAATGGGAAGATTCGGGGACAATTAGCCCAAAGGGCAAAATTGTCATTTTTGGAAGGTTTGGATACTGAATTACCCAAAATATTCCATGGCCAGTTGATTGTGGCCATTTCCCATTTTTGAGAATTTTTTGGAATTTTTTGATTTTTCTTCAATTTTTGGAAGACAACTCGCCCAAAGGGCGAAATCGTCATTTTCAAGAGGGTTCGGGGTTCAAAACACCCGAAATGAGTCTTGGCCAGTTGTTTGTGGCCATTTCCTATTTTTTGGGGTTTTCCTGGATTTTTTAGAAAAAATTTTGGAAGACGGTTTGCCGAAAGGGCAAAACCGTCATTTTTGGAAAGATCGGGGGTCAAATGACCCGGAAAAAGTCGTGACTAGTTGGATGTGGACATTTCCTATTTTCTGGAATTTTTTAGAATTTTTCTGAATTTTTCGAATTTTTTGAATATTTCATGATTTTTTATTTTTTATTGATTTTTTGATTATTTTATTATTTTCTGAATTTTTTTAAAATATTCAAAAATATTTTCCGGGCCGGGTCAAACCCGGCCCGCGCCTCTCGGGCGCCCGGCCCGACCCTAGGGGTTGAAACCGGCCTAAAACGACACCGTTTTATATTTTAAAACATTTTTCTATTTTTTTTAATTTTATTTTGATTTTTTATGTATTTTATTTAATTATCCGAAAATTCCCCGGATCGGACGGTCCACGTTGTGCCACGTGGCTTCGTCTCGTGCGTCCGATCTTCCACTAGATCGAGCGACCCACAGAGAGCCACGTGGCTCAATAATAGCCGTCGGATCAAAAATTAATTTATTTTCATTTTTTAGAAAACCTACAAATCGGACGCTCTAGAACGTGCCACGTGGCTTCCTCTGGTGCGTCCGATCTTGTACAAGATCGGACGTCCCTCAGCGAGCCACGTGGCACATCCTCGTCCGCCGGATCGATTATTCGAAAATCATTTATTTAATTTTCCAAAATCTTAGGATCGCGACACGTGTCACGATCGGGGCCGTTGATTTGTTTTATTTAAAAATAAGCGGACCGGACCCCACCCGGCTGACGTGGCTGCCTACGTGGCACGCCACGTCGGCCGTTGACCGTTGACCGGCCGGAGGGTCGCCGGAGAAGACGATGAACAGTGAAAAATCCGGCGGGGAATAGTAAAAATTCCGGCGAGGTCGCCGGAAAATTGCGAAACGGGCCCGAAACTTGGTATTTTTCGCCCGTTCTTGCGGCATTCGACTCCTTGGACCAAGCACATCAACATACAACATAAATAATAACCATGAACACGCTAAAAACCGGCGAACCGGACCGGCTCCGGCGAAGAATTCATGGAAATTTTTTTTTGCTCAAAGCTTGGTTTCATTCCATCACATGGCATCCAATGGTGGTTTAGAAGCTTACTTGGGGTTCCTTGATGGTCGGCGGCCGCCGGAAATCCCTCGTCAAGCTCCCGTCCGAACCATAGCCGGCGAAGCTCCGGCCCTCGATTTTCGTCGAGTTTTAATACAAAATAAACACGTAAACAAGCTTAGGGTCGGTTCTAGTGAAGATTTGAGGTGAAACTCGCAACACTAGAGCCCCGAGACTACACGGCCGAGAGCTACAAATCACAAAGCCCATTCGGGTGTTTCGTCGAACACATGGTGTGCGTGTGTGAAATGATGGTTGGAGAGGAAGACCGACCTGTTTGGAGCTCGCCGACGACCCCCCCAAGCTTCGGTGATGATCTAGGAGTGACACTGAAGGTCCGGGGTTCTCCGTTTTCGTTAGTCTTCGCCCGAAATCCTCTCAAAAATCCTCTCTCTCTCTCTCTCGGCCAAGCCCGGTTTTTATCCGAGAATCTCTCGGTTTTGCGTGGCCGACCGGCGCTCCTCGGCCTCAGAGACGAGCATGGCCTTCCGTCCTCTTGTCCCCCACGCTCGGTGTTTCTTTTTCTTTGAAAAACGCACGCCCCCACGCTGCCCTGTTTTTTTTTCACATTCTGTCCACGGTCTGCTGCACATTCTGTGCATTTGCAGACCCGGGTCAGACCGGGTCGGGTCGGGCCGAACCCGACCGACCCGATTCGGCCAAATCGCCCAAATCGCCAAATTGACCCCCCAAATGACCTCTTTTCATGAAATTGATGGCAAAATCGGATTCATTGACATGTTTTCCATCAAATATGGGTATTTTCGTGAATCAATTTATTGAAATTCTGTGAAAACCCCAAATTGTCCCTAGGATCCGAAATTTAATTTCGCCAAATCGAAGGCCTAAACGATCGAATTAGCCAAAATTGAGCCCACCAATGGATTCAGCATGATGAAAACTGTTGGGTAGAGCTGTTTAATTTTAATGGGTGTGCCCGTGTGAAATTTAATTTCAAAAATTGTGAAACCGGGGACTAAATTGAAAGATTTTTATGCAATTAAGCCCCTTTGGTTAAAATTGATCAAATTGGAGGGCAAATTGACCCAATTGCATTTCAATACTTTGGAGTCCACTGTCATAGCTTATAAAAACCGAGAATTGAAAATTAAAAGACTCGAAAATGATTTTTTAGGCTCGGTTCGGGATTATGTTTGTGAAGGAAACCCATGCATCGAGCCAAATTTCCCTGATAAAAAGTGAAAATATTAAATAGGGAATTAAAATAAAATTTATGAATATTTGTTTGTAATTTTCTGACCACGGATGGTATTTTTTCTGATTTTTTGGGTATTTTAATAATTAAATAAATAACAAAAAATATTAAAAAATACAAAAAATATTTTTTGTTCAAAATTGATTCCTAAGGCTAGGCTAAGGCTTCCAAAGTTGATTTTGCAATTTTTTGACCTTTTTTGCTATTTTTAATTAATTTTAGAAATAAAAACTAAAATAAAAGATGGTTAAAAATCAGGTGTCAACAGGCTCCCTCTTGGCGATCTCCCCAAGTGAAAAGTATCGGACTTCCGCTGCACGTTCCCAACAAATGGTATCAGAGCCGATGGTTGATTGGTGTATCAGAGCCGATGGTTGATTGGTGGGCCTCCGTTCTGTTCCGGCGAATATATCAAGAAGGAATCTGGTGATCGCATCTTAAGAAAGAATCTGGTGCCAACGCGGTTTCCGGACGGATGGACGCTGTGGTGTAGCAGTGCGGGCCCGATGGGCGTTGATGGAGATTCAGATTGAGGTGGAGCTAAGCGGTTTCCGGGCCGGACGCTGTGGTGTAGTAGTGCGAACCCGATGAGCGTCGATGGATATTCAGATTGAGGTGGAGCTAACGCGGTTTCCGAGCCCGTGGACGTTGTGGTGTAGCAACGGGCTCGATGGGCGTTGATGAAAATTCAAGTTGAGATAAGTTGATGCGAAAAGATAATCCAAGCAAATCTAATATTGGAGCTCATACGTGAAGGGGAGATTGTTAATCTAATACTAGAACTCACACGTAAGGGGGAGATTGTTAGGATGCACGTGTAAGTTGTGTTAAAGAAGTCCCACATTGGAGAATTAATGTGGTGTTGAGAAGTTAATATATCCAAGTTGGCCCATAACTCATTGGCTTAAGCTTTTGAGTGAAAGTGAGTCCAACTGGATATATTGACGGCATCGGACTAAAAGTATTTGACTTCTGCTGCGCACTCCCAACAAACTGGATAATAACTCTTGAGCTCATGGTTTTAATCGGGGTGCCATCTCAAGCTTAGTGGAACCTTCGTTTTTCTTTTCTTTTTGAAAGGCATCCACTGAGTATTTAATTGGAATGGTCACATGTCGTTGGATCATACTTCAGTTTCCCTAAACTCACGTGGGCGTGCCCAATGTGAGAAACAAGAGTCCCCGATATATTCGCCAACTCCAGCAATTAGGACATTCATCTTTTATAGTTGAGATTGGATGCACAAAAGTTTACGACTTAGGTTAATGTAAGGATGTAATTTGAATATTATGCTTGCTAGTGTTATCTCCCTAAATGTAGATAGAGGTTATTGAACTACCTATATCTCTTCTACCCGAGTGAGATTTGTTGAATGTATCTTCACTTCGCAACTGTATCTCCCAAAACCTATATCCCATGCGTACAAAATGCGGGGATTCAGGGGCAACGTCCCCTATACGGGGGTCTCGCTGATAGGTCAGCGGGCGGGGCCCGGTTTGGGGGCAGCATCCTCGAAATAATAACAGATTTGGGTTTTTGTTTAAGTTGGTCCGTTTATTGTGGGATCAAAGGATTTTACGGTAGGCTTAGATTTTGGACCCAATTAGTGCATATGTATTATGCTCATTTTTTTACTAATAAATGTAACGAGTTGTGCGGCTGTAAACAGAATCATAGTGAAATCTCTTTGTAGGACGTAGCCCTATTCTGAGGTTAACCTAGGTAAACCGTGCGTCGTCTATTTTTTTTTTCTATTATCTGTGTGTTCGTTCTGAATAGGTTTGCGGTACATCCCTTCACTAATTAGTGCTTTAGCACTAGCTCTACATGTTTATAGTGGGCTTTTTTGTTTGTGCTATTCATAAAATAAAGGAAGCTGCTAGCCTGATAGTCTGACAATACTATCAGTTGTATCTAATCACCTGATTTTTCAATCAATGAGTGTTTTATGCAAAACACGCGGTGATGATTTGTGGATCTACAGTTGATATTGTACCATTCCTAGCATTTTCCTAAAACAAAAGGCAACTCTTTTGCTTTCTAGCCAAAATTAGCATGTTTAGATTAAAAAAAAGATTCTTTTTTTATCTTTTTGCTTAATCAAAATCTTACGTTGGACGTACTTTGACTTTATTTAATCTGTAATGCTTATTAAATACATCCTAAAAGATTAAATAATTCTTCTCAAAAAATGAAAATAGCTTTGATTCCACATGTTGTGAAAATTGTAGGCTTTGGAGCTTAACAAAAGTCAAGGTACATCAACTGCAAGATTTAAATTAAGTAAAAAGCAAAAAAAAAAAAAATACAAAGTCTACTGAAATGGCTGTAGGATGAATTTGCTTAGTGAAAAACCAATTATGGAGAATTGTTTCTGGGCTTTCCAACGTTTGGATGACTGTAAACTATTGGAATTGACAAAAAGCATATTACATGGAACGAAAGCAATAAACTTAGATTGGGTAAAAGGAAACGATTTTCCCTTTAGGTAAAAAGTAAAAAAAAAACAATCTTTAACAATACAAGGTGTCCCTAGTGGATTTCACTTACTATTAAAAAAATAATAATAAAACTGATTATTTTCAACTTATTTTCGGTACAAATAAACGTCAGAAAAACGGTTCATTTTCTCGGAAAATGAATCGCCTGAAAGCATTTTCCAGCGACAACAACAGGAGGTTTTCAGTGAAACAAACGGACTGGCCACGAATCTTATGAACCGACAAAAAAAAAATGAAACCGCGATTTGTTTATGATCACTCATTTGAGAGAAGGCATAGAAACCAACAAAATGGTTAAGAGCGAAAGGAAAATTGTTCGAAAGCGAAGTAGAAGAAAGGGAAATGCATTCCGTGGGGGTTCATTGAATCAGATGGAGTCACTTTGATGTGTGACCTCGAGAAGTATAAAAATGATCACCCCAATTATTTAATTACTTGACTCGTCCAATCAAAATCATGAATGATGAAACCATCTCCCCTTCTTCTAGTGGACAAATAGCGACCACATCCTCTTCCTTATCGTTACTTATTTTATTTTTTTTGTTTTCGTCTCACGTTTATTTATCTATCTAATATATTTAATTTAGTTCTCTCTTTTTATTTCTTTTGTTTTTTCTGTTTTGTCTTCATTACTGAGCCTCACATGCACTGCTCCAATCTACTCCTCCCAATGCCACTAAACCCTATCAAGAATGTGCACCAAATCTCTTGGTTTTGGTCAAATCCTCGCTCCTTTTGAACCACATCCCAACACTAATTCCCAGCTTTTTCCAAATGCTGGAGTTATTTAATTCCTTGATTAAGAATCTCATCACCTGCACAGCGAAACCCTTTTCTTTTTTTTTTTAAACAAAACCCCTCTCTTACATAATGCTGGTGTCAGTTTTGTGAGAGGATCTACGGCTAGATTGATATTGATTCCTGTAGAAATGTCGGTTCTGGTCTGTCCTAATCAAAAACCTAAAACCCTGATGAAAATCCGGTCACAATCTCTGGGAAAGATCCCATCCACCAACGAGACTGGTCGGATCGGATGGATGCGACCAGGGTCTTTGGAATGGAACAGTTCATTGCATCGTCAAGTCTCATTCTTGTGTACTGCTCTTGGAAGACCAGTGTAGGGTCCTAGAAGGGCAAGCTGGACCTTTTTGCATTGAATGGATTCATATATCTCATCACATTCTCTTGATCTAGAAATGTATATGCCCACTCAAACCAAAGTGGGGTTGGGCAATGGGGATGTCAATTTGTGCTTGGCCTTTTTTTGTGAGGTTTGACCCTGGCCATGTGGGCTTGCCATTGCCCTAGTTGAAGGGTCATGCCCTACATTATCTTTATGCACTTTCTTGGAGAAAGGTCTACTTTCATGTATGATGGAAATAGTAAACATCCCTATGCGCAAAGGAGGGGGGGGGACCAATTTGTTTCAGTGCCTTTTATGTGTTTTAATAGCGAGGACGGTTGTCGATGGTATCTATTCGAGAACGTGTTCTCTCTCAAATTTTTCCCGTAGCTCCAAAGGTAGGTTCCATCGTGTACAAACTGTTGGCGCGCTATCATTGGTGATCGACACTCGATGATACCCCAGTGATGTGGTCCTGGTGATCGACCGCGTCCTTCTGAAAAAATCGATCCCCGCAGTAACCCAGGTCAAGAGAGAAGAATGATAATGAGTTCACGCACCTGTTGAAAAGTGGAGCAAATGAGGTCGAGTGAGAATCAACTTGACATCGCATGGATGCTAACTCATTATTCTTTTTAAAGATATGACAATATCTAGAACAGCTGAAAAAGTCCGACTTGCTGGTAACGCTAATGACTCGAATCTCTCATCTGGTTTTCACATGAGCCTTGGGGTCCAACCAGGATGACCTCTCCCCATGTGAATCCATTATCTTCTTCCTTGCAAGAGAGATTGATCAGAAGAAGTACATTTCCTAGCCAATGGATTAAAGTAGAGATGCATCTAAATCTCCTAGTGATTAAAAAGCCACACATTTCCAACTATGAATGTGCCTTTTTGTTAATCCCTCCCTGCTTTGGTAATGATAATTGCGAAGCACATGGTACTAGATTCTCTCCTGCAAGTGTAGTATAGTTATTTGAACGAGGTACGTGGAACTAATGATGGTAGGTAATGGTCGATGTCGATTTGCTTACTTGCAAAATCTCCTGACTTTGAATGCTCTAGTCTCAGCAGAAGGGTTTTGGTCCAAAGATCAAGGGTAACTGAGAATTATCAATTAGTAGGGAAAACATAGTGTGACGTTCTTGGTTTGGTTGAGTAATCATTTGTGATCTTTAGGACTATGGAAAATTTCATAATATGATTGGCATTTCTTTGCCAGAATGGATCTCTAAGGTCACAGCTGTGATCGATGGTTTAGGATCTGCAATCCCAGTAATTTTTAAATTACGGTAGGATGGGATTTCATTTTATTTTTTGGATTTTGCTTATGGATGATATTGGAGATTTACTAGCGTTTCTTGAAACTTATCATCGTTGGACAATTTGAGAAAATTAACATAAGGTTTATGAGACGAGAACGTTAATGTAAGGGCTTAATTCCAGACAAATAAGAAGAATCTGTGAAAAGGAAAAGGGCAGCAAATCCTACACGAGTCATATAAAAATTTCTATTGAGTTTTTTTTTTAAGGTAAGTATTTATTGAAACTTTCCAAAAAACGCTAGTTACAAGAGAAAATCGGACACAAAAACCATGAACCCACAAAGGCATCGTATGTGCCTAAAGGGGGTTCAACGGTGAGCAAGTTGTAAGATACAATTACGCGCATAAGCGGGGCTATCAAGAGGGCCAAGAACAACAAGAAGGGAGAAAAAAAAGGGCTAAACAGGTAGCCAAAAGAAATAAAAATAAAACAACGGCCAAACAGCAGCCGAAACCAACAAAAACTAAACCAGTCAAAATAGTCTTCAATCTGCAAGGAGGGCAGCAACTGGACGACCAAACCATGACAAAAAGGATCAGCAGATCGTCTCCAATCAGTGTGAGAGGACTTAGTGACCAACAGACAGAACAATAACCACCGCAATAGAGGGAAAGAGAGAAAAGAAACAGCATGCCGGCGGAGAAATAAAACAGCAACAAACCGTCCCTGTGACCAGCACTAGGACAGCAGCAAAGCAACCCTGCAATTGTCCCAAAACAAAATAGGGACGTAGAAAATAACAGAACACAACCAACAATAGGTAAGGCAAATATCCATGCTTCATTGGGGCTATCTTTAAAGGTAGGAGGCAAGTCAAGCCAGCCTTCAAAAATAGAAGGGGGAAGACCTCAATTCCTTTGCACACGCCTATTATGAGGATTGTCTTTGACGCAACCAAGAGTGAGGGCTTTATCTTTGACAACCTTGACGAGCTGCTTAACAATGCCTGGCACAAAAAGAGGCTTCCGTCTAAAGAGGATGTGATTTCTCTCGGTCCAAATGATATGACATAAGGCACCGAAAGAAAATCTAGCCAACCGATGAGGGAAGGAGTGACCACCAAGGTGTTGCATAGCCCAACGTACATGATCATGTCATGGCCAGTTTTGTCACGACAAATTACATTTCGAAGCCCAAATTAAAGCTATACTACCCGTGATAGAGCAACCAAAAAATAAATGGTCAACCGAATCCGGTCTACAATTGCAAAAAGCGCATATCCCATTGTCTATTCTACGGTATTGAAGCAAAAGAACCTGAGTAGGGAGACGGTTCAGAGTTACTAACCATAAAAGGAAGGTGTTCCGAGGAGAAAGAATACGATCCCATATAAAGGAATGCCAGTACACAACCGGTCCTCTACTTCTGACAAAATCCCAAGTAGCGGCCACCGAGAAAGTCCCAGAAGAATGAGGTTGCCATAGGAGTTTGTCCGGCCTATCTTCCACAAAGGGAGAGGCCGGCTCAAGCCAACCCAAAATAGTGTCAAGAATAGTCGAACCCTGCCACACCAAATCAAAGAAGGACCGAGCCGAGGTATCACGAGAGATTCTAGAGCGGTAGATATCCCCATGGGTAAACAACATATAGAAGGGACCTCTGTCATGCCAATGATCGAACCAAAAAGAAGTGAAGCGACCATTACCAAACCTCCATCTAAACTGCAGGTAGAAGTCTGGATGGAGGTCCAATATCTTTTTCCACGCCTAAGAACAGACAGTAGGCTTGGAAGCTACCCAAAAGTTTACATTCTTCAGGAAAGTAGGATGTATCCACTTACACCAAAGGGACTCTTTATCAGTGAAGAGAATCTCAATATGCTTAAGGGTCAAAGCCTTATTGCAATCCACTAGTCGCAGAATACCCAAACCTTCCTCAACTTTCGGTAGGCATATATCATTCCAAGAAACCTTAGCACCACCCACACCTAGGTTCGGTCCTTTCCAAAGAAACTATCTATGGATCTGTTCAATTTTATTCAGGACAGATTTTGGCAAGGTGAACATGCTAGCCCAATACACATGGATAGAGTGTAACACCGATCTAATGAGTTGCAAGCGTCCAGCATACGATAAGAATCTCTAGGACCAAGAACGTACTCTAGATGTGATAGCATTTACCAAGACCTCACAGTCCAGTTTACTAAGCCTAGAAGCAATAACAAGGACTTCAAGGTAACGAAAAGGAAGAGTACCTTCTTGGAATCCCAAGCAATCCCGAATATGATGTCTGAGAGTAGTCATCCCACCAGAAAAGTAAATATCACTCTTCAAGGCATTCGGCTTCAAGCCGAACCAAGAAGAAAAAAGGTCAAGACCCTCCTTTAGCCCAGTGATAGAATCCAAATGTGCCTCGGCAAACAGAAGAACATCATCGGCAAAGAATAGGTGAGATAACTCCGATGGCTTATATCTCCAAAAGAAGTTGAAACCCGGTGGTCTAGTCTTTGCATGCAGAATGCCAGAGAAGATCTCCATAACAATAGTAAATAGGTAGGACGACAGAGGATCCCCTTGCCTAATACTCCGGCCACTAGACAAGAAACCATGTAGCTCCCCATTAATAGACACGGAGAACTTCGGCAATGTAACACATTCCATGATCAATCTAATGAAGAAGGCCGAGTAGCCAAAAACTTGTAGTACCAACTCTAAGAATGACCAATCAACCGTATCATACGCCTTCTGGAAGTCCACCTTAACTGCACATTTCGGTTTATAGGGCTCATGGTGAAACCCCGCAAACAACTCTTGGGCAAGCATGATATTGTCACTAATCCTTCTACCTTTAACAAATGCATTCTGTGAAGGGCTAATGATAGAAGGAAGACTGCAAGAAATTCTATTGGCTAGGATCTTGGTTATGCATTTGTATAAAGTGTTACAACATGCAATAGGCCTAAAATCAGTCATAGCCAAGGCATTAGGGACTTTCGGCACAAGAGAAAGAATGGTAGCATTAGTCTCCTTAAGTAGACACGCGGAAGCAAAGAAGTCCTTGATGGCCTTAATCACCGAATGACCAACAATATCCCAAGAGGATATAAAAAAAAATCTACATTGAAACCATCGGGTCCCGGAGCTTTACCTCTAGCCAAGGAGAAGAAGGTGCTTCGAATTTCCTCATCCGTGAATGGCCGAGAGAGGGATGCCACTTGGGTATCATCTAGAGTCCGGCCAATGAAAGCCCGGATGTCTTCAACAGCCGGTCGAATGGAAGTACCATCACCGGTGAGTAAGCCATGGAAGTGTTGGACAATATGAGCCGAAACTAGCATCGGTTCGGTCCAACACAGAAATGATACGATTATGGAGTCTTCTCTTGTTAACAAAATGATGAAAGTACCTTGTATTTTGGTCCTTTTCCTTTAGCCATTGGATTTTTGCCTTTTGCCGATAAAATGACTCCTCTTGGAGCCTAAGTCTGGAAAAGTCCCGGCGGAGTTCCCCTTGCCGGTCGGCCAAAAGAGGATCAAATGGAGAAATCTCAAGGGCATCTTGAACCAAGGTGAGGGCTAGCCTTGCTTCCTCTGTGCAAGTCGATATATCCGAAAAAGAACTCTTATTTAGTTGCTTGAGCCGAGTCTTAAGAAGCTTGAGCTTGCAACAAACAACAAACATCGGAGAGTCGGTGAAAGAAGAGCTCCAAACTTGACCACTAAGTCTTTAAAGGACGGATGAGAGATCCAGAAATTGAAGAACTTGAATGACTTCCTAGAGAGAGAAGGCGGCATAATCTTGACAATCATCGGGGTATGATCAGAGATCCCTGGTGCAAGAAAGGTCTGTTGACACCTGATTTTTAATCACTATTTATTTTGATTTTTCTTCCTAAAATTAATTAAAAATAACAAAAAAGTTATAAAATTAAAAAATCAACTTTGGAAGCCTTGGCCCAGCCTTAGGAACCAATTTTGAACAAAAAATATTTTTCGAAATTTTTAATATTTTTTCGAATTTTTTTAATTATAAAAATACCCAAAAAATCAGAAAAAATACCATTCGTGGTCAGAAAAATACAAAAAAACAGTAAATAATTTTATTTTAATTCCCTTTTCAAGTTGGTATTATTAAATCTCGAAAATTCGACTCGGGTAGCTATGTTGCTTCACAAACATAAACTCAAATCGAGACTAAAAATTACCTTTTGAGTCCCCTAATTTTTAATTTCCATTTTTAATAAGCCATGACATTATAATCTAGAGCCTTGAAGTGCTATTGGGTCAATTAGGCCTTCAATTTGATCAATTTTGACGAAAAGGACCTAATTGCACAAATTTCTTTGCGATTTAGTCCCCGGTTTCGCGAATCTTAAAATTAAATTTTCTCTAGGGACACCCATGAAAATAAAACACCTCTGCCCTATATTTTTCATCATGCCGAATCCATTGGTGGCCTCCATTTGGACTGATTTGGTCGTTTGGGCCCTCGATTGGGCGAAAATCAATTTCGGATCCTAGGCATAATTTGGGGTTTTTGCCAAATTCCAATTCAATTGCTCGTAAAAACACTCATTTCAGATGAGAAACGTGCCGAGGAGTCCGATTTTGGGGTCAATTTCACGAAAAACAGTCAATTTCGGGCTCAATTGGACGAAAAAAGGACGGTCGGATCGGTCGGGTCGAACCTACCGGGTCTGCAACCAAAGTTGCAGACCTGGTTTTTTTTTTTTTCACGTACATGGCAGGGGGCAGAGGATCGGCAGAGGTGGAGGCACCGTCGCGCGACAAGATCCCAGAGCACGGCCACCTTTTCCAGACGACGTTGAAGACGTGATCGTCCTCTCGGGGTCGCTCTTGGTCGGCTATAAGGGCGGAGAGAGAGAGGGAACCAGGGGGTTTTTCACGGTTTTGAATTTTTTTGGAGAGAGAGATCCGCCGAGAGAGAAACGAGAGGAAGGGAGAGCGATTGAGCGTTCGTCGTCGGTTCTACGAGCTTCAGAGAACCCGAGCCACCACCGTCGAAGCCCGGAATCGCCGGTGACACTCGGCCAAGGTCGGTACCGCTTTTTCCCCCCTGTTTTCGTGCCCTGTTTTTCGCTTACTGTGGATTTGGCTCGGTTTGGGCTCTCGACCAAACCGAGCCAAACCGAATGCATGCCGACGTCCCCTAGCATTCCTATGTTGATGTCTGAACGTTGCCTTGCCTCGGTTTCGCGCGAAATGCCCACGGATCCAGCCTAAACCTTCGTTTTCGCATGCCCGCCAACCGTTCGACAAAATGTCCGCCGGTTGTTTCAAAGCACAATGGTCACGGCCGAGTCTTGTTTGAACGTATTTCGACACATTCTTGCCCTTAATGTGTCCTAGAACCATTGCTAAGCTTTTGTATATCTCTGTGTTGCATCAAAACGCGTCGGACAACCATGGCCGGAGCTCCCCGGGGCATACCCGAGCCGAGGGCTCGGTCCGGCGAAACCGGTGGTCACCGAGGTCCAAGCGACCTCAGGTAAGTCCCTAAACCTCTATTAGATGCTCTGTGAACGGCTGAAAGCGAGTTTGAAACAAAATTTTTTTCGAAAAATGCCTCGCCGGAGCCGAACCTGTGGATGCTCGTTTTGTCGGTTTCCGGTATGTTAATGGCCGTAAATCTGGGTGTATGTCGATGTTTGGTGTCTAAGGAGTCTAATGGCGCAAGAATCGTCGAAAAATACGACGAATTGGGGCCGGCCGCGACATTCCGGCGAGGATTCCGGCGGAATCGCCGGGATTTCCCTCCTCCGGTCGTCTTCTCCGACGACCGGGTTGACTGGTCAACCGTGTTGACCAGTCAACGCCGACGTGGCAAGCCACGTAGGCTGTCGCGTCGGCCTAAAAAAAAAAAACCCTAGATCGGACGGTGAGCAAGGTGCCACGTGTCGCGATCTAGGAATTTTCGAAAATAAATAAATGATTTTATAATAATAAATAATATTTTCGGAAATAAATAAAAAAATTAGATCGGACGGTCGTGGGAGCGCCATGTGTCGCGATACGTTGCTTTAAAAAAAAACCTAGATCGGACGGTCGTGGATGCGCCACATGTCGCGATCAGATGGCTCAAAGCCAAATAGATTGGACGGATGGGATTGCGCCACGTGTCGCGATCAAACATTTTCAAAATTAAATTAATCCGGCGGCTAGGGTAGTGCCACGTGGCACGGTGGGGACCGTCCGATTGGTTTTAATTTTCAAAAATTCGGATAAATTAGAAAATGGTTTTAAAATAATAAAAAAAATAGAAAAAAATAGAAAAAATGACGGTTTTGCCCTTCAGGCAAATCATCTTTCCAAAAATTGAAGAAATTCATAAAATTTCAGAAAAATTTCAGAAAATAGGAAATGGCCACAGTCAACTGGCCATGACCTATTTTTAGTCTTCTGAAACCCGACCCTTTTCAAAAATGACGATTTTGCCCTTTAGGCAAATCGTCTAAAAAAAATCAAGGAAATTCAGAAAATTCCAAAAAAATCCAGAAAATGGGAAATGACCACAACCAACTGGTCAAGACCTATCTTTGGTCTTTCGAATCCCGATCTTTTCAAAAATGACGATTTTGCCCTTTAGGAAAATCGTTTCTCGAGAAATCCCGAAAAATTCAAGAAAAATCTCCAAAATAGGAAATGGCCAAGATCAACTGGCCATGACCTATTTTGTTTGTTTCAACTCCAAAACCTCCCTAAAATTGACGATTTCGCCCTCGAGCAAATCGTCCCCAAATCTTCTCAGTCTACCCCTGTTGACACCTAAATTTTGACCATATATTATTGTGATTTTCATCTTAAAAATAAAAAAAAAATAATAATAAAAAATCATAAAATTATAAAATCAACTTTGGTAACCTTGGCCAAGCTAAGGAAACCATTTTGACAAAAAAATAATAATTCTTATTATTATTTATTATTATTATTATTATTATTATTATTATTTTTTATTTTCGAAAAATACAAAAAAAGGAAGAAGGAATATTTGACCAACGATGTTGTCTTGTTTTTACTTTATTTTATTTTATTTTATTTTATTGTTATTATTATATTATTATTGTTGTTGTTGTCTTTTCCTTTGTTCTTTTTCTTTTTCCTTTTCCTTCCTTTTTCTTTCTTTTTCCACACACACGCTCCCGGACCTTTTTTTTTTTTTGGTCTCTCTCTCTCCCTTTTCTCTCTTAATCTACGGACGACGTCTTTTTTCTTCTTCGGGGGGGTTCTTCTTCATCAGGCGCGAACATCTTCTTCTGCTGGTTGATTTTTTTTTTCTTTTCTGTGGCATCTCCCCCTCGCCAAACGCACCACCACCGGCCGCCCATCGGTGCTGTCATCCCCACCGAGCTCGGCCAGCTCCACGAGCCCGCCAGATCCGAGCCCGAAAATACCAGCCCGTCGATCCTCCGTCCGCCTCGCACGTCGTCAGCGACGCCCATTCCCCTGCCCGACGCTGTTGTTGCTTCCTCCCATCACCACCGCCTCGCTCCGCCGGTGACCACCACTCCACTGCCGACCTGCTCTTCTAGCGGAGCTCCTGGACACGGCGACCTCCTTCATCTCCATCCCACCATGGGCGGCCAAAAACTCAAGACCATCCCTTCCATGCCGTGACTACCATCACCACAACCCACTCTCGCGTCGGTCTGAAAGGATTAACGCGGTTTGCGCCGCTGTGCCCAACCGCTATGAGATCCCAGCCATCGTCGTTTTGTCCAGTCACCCCCACCATAAGAAGACACGATCAGCGGCAGGTATCGTGGAGCGATGAGAAGGGCAGCCGCCGCCATCTTCATCAGCTTCTTCGCAGCCCTCTTCACCGGTTTGGCTGACTCCAGCCTCCTCGTCGGTTTGGCTCTCGCAGCAGGAGCCGCCTCCTTCGGCTTCTTGGCAATCGCCTCCGTCTTCTTCGGAGGCTTGGACGAGGGCGTGGCGTTCTCTTTCTTGCCCGCCTCGGAGAAATAGTACGAGGTGTTCATCTTGGTCAGCTTCCCCTGGAGCGATAAAATCGCCACCATGTCATCTGGAGACCCGAACTCGCCATTGGATCCGTGAAGAAGACGACGTGTGAAGAAGGTGAGGAATAATGAATGCATGTTACTTTTCCTTGATTGTTCGTGTGGGGGATTTGTGTAGAATAAAAAAATCAAAGAAAAGAAAGCCAAAGAAGAATAAAGAATGAATTGTGGGTTATATTTGCGCGGATACGTTTACCCCTGGTCCGAAGTCACACCTTCCTTAAGCCTTTATGGTTATACTAGGAAGCCATTGATCTGAATTGATGTGCATTGAAGTGATTTATTTTATCTACTTGATTGCGCTGTCATTTAAATTGATTGTGGTTGATAGGAATAGTCTCCCCAATCTGTGTGAAACCCTGAATCAAGCATATCTCACCTAAAATTGCGCATGCATGAACTCTTAGTCAGGAAAATCACTCGCGTTAGGTACCGAAAGGGCGTTGGTAATGACACCAGCGTAACCAAGTCCCCGAACCCAAAACCTCTGGTTCCGCAGAACTGATCGATCTCTCCCAATCGGTCAATAAGGTTTCCGGTCTACCCTCCAAGAAAGACCGGTGGCGACTCCAAATGCATGCACAATTTACACATGCCACCACGACCATACTGAAGGTCGAAAGCGATCGACTCTTATCGTCGAAGAATACTCCCGCCGCGATTTGGTATGGGCCTGGGAGGGCCCGCGCTGATCCAAGACTCGCGATCGGTAATCCATTAGCCGCGTCCGCCTTCGGACGGGTCGCGACAGCTGGCGACTCCGCTGGGGACTTTGTTCTAGAACCTATCGTTCTAGACCTCAAGTGGACTTAGGCCGTAATTAAAATGCTGAGTGATTTTTCTAACCATGCAGGCGATCTCAAAGGTGAGGTAAGTCCGCTTATGGTAGGTGTTATATGTTTTTGCAGATTGGAGAAATAAGGGGTGTAGTCCGTGATTAACATTGTCTTATGCAGGTTGGGCGTAGGAATGTATGTTGTGTGGATGATTTGAAGGGCTGATTGATAAACTGCTGTGCATGAATTGCATTGTGATGATCACAACACGTGGACACACACAACCGCGCCTAAAACCCCGGGCGCCGCCTTTAGGAACACAATAGAAGGAATCGAAAATGGAATCTCCGTGAGGAAAAACGCGGGGTAATCCACTTTTCAATTCCGCTCGCTTCGAACTATGAATCGAGTCCCAATGCAACGATAGCTGTGCAATGAAATCGGCTCTTTCTAGAACTCGAAGTGGGAACCTTAACCTTAGGTGCCAAACCCTCTGATTTTTAGAAGTTCACCATCACTTGTCTCATGCGCATGTCTTTGGGCGGTTGGTACACCTAAAACCGCACATAAGTCGACGAGTTTGGTTGGTAAGACTCTCTATCCCTCAAATCTATTACAGTTCATATAAATATAGGCATTTCATTCATTGCATTCTGGTGATTAGATTAAATGCCATTTCAAGGATAGATGTGTGTGTTTTTCCCAAACGTCCTTGATAGAAGACGAAGAGGATGATATCCCATGACAAGCATCGAGTGAGCAACAAAGGTGCCTACTATGGACATTATTGAGATATCGTCCAATGAAGATGACGAGTTGGGGCAAGTGATCCGGAAGTCACAGATCGAACTTGCGGCATCCTTAAACGTTAGGATCACATTCCTTTGTTTCATTTTCCATTACTAGTCCTCTTGTATAGGGTTTATTTTTATCGAGGCTTTCTCTATCTCACCCCTTAGAGTGATTGTATTAGGGATCTATTGGTGTATACATTCAGATGGAACTTGGTTGTATTTCTTTTGACGGGTCATGGGAATGTGATAGTGGCATTTTCTCTAATCATCCGAATACTCCCAAGTCAAGTTTATATTTCCTTTAGAGGAAATCAAAATTGGAAATCTTGCATGACCTTTTTGGTCGTATAGGGTAATCCAACCCCAATTTCGCTAGAAGGAATTATACACTTGAATTGATTCATGCATGTCGTACGTCATTGGTAATCCACGATAATTGATCGAGAGTATCGGCATTGTTTCGAATTTAATGACGAGATAGATGTCCAAATTGCCCTCGTTCTTAACAAAACGACCTTGATTTGGATGCCGTATCTTCAATTAAATTTAAAACACGTCGTTATGCTTTGTAATTTTGACTAGTTCGTTCTTCTCGAAATTGATCAAAAGCGATTATCGTAAATTACATTCCTTTCAATAATATGCTTTCCTTCGAAGAATACTGATAAAAAACTTTTTGCGCAAGATTAAAACCCTTGTAAAAGTTTTTGTCCTTATTAATCACGAGCAAGCATAAGATTGAAAGGGGTTTATACTTTCTTTTTTCAAATTATTTCTTCTGATTTAGTCGTTTCATTTGCAGGTGAAAAATAGGTAATAGAGAGAAATCTTCTCCTGGATGAATTTGAGGCTATTCTTTCATCTGATCATGAGCAAGTTAGAAAATCAGGACATATTTGCTCAACTTATTGATATTATGGTTCAGCTCACCCAAGTTGAAGATGTTCGGATGCTCGAAGAAATGGACCATATAAAAGCTAAAACACACACACAGGAGCTTTCATTCACTTTCGCTCAATCGAAAGACTTTCAAAACAGATTAATACAGATTAGCGAGGCGGAAAAGTAAAGCCGAACTGAGCCCTAATCAGCAGCACGAAGGAGCTCAATTGGCCCTCCATATGGTTGATTCCCTGCCTACACTCACCGCTCCGTATATCATGATCCGCGAGCTGGAGAAGAAGGCGCTTGCACTCATTCTTAAGGTCAGCAACCTTGGCCCTGTGATCTTCAGCAGCAAGTTCCAAGTCCCGGACCAATTCCCTCCCACGGGATACATCCGCCGTAACAGTATCGAGTCGCTCTTCCAGCCAATCGCTCTGAAACTTCAACATGATGTTACGACGATCGTGCTCATAGGTGGTCAGGCACAAAGCCAAATGCTCCACCAAATTCCCCCGTTCACGAAGCATCGTCGAGACCCGCTCGTTGGCAGTTTCCATAACCTTATTGTGACTGTCAGCCACGAAGTTAGTCAACGTCAGGCAGTCACAGCGGTCTTCGTAGCGGGCTCGCAAGACACGAGCCACGAGAACTTCCCGGTGAGCAACACGGTAAGCCTCCAGAAAGTTTGCAAAGAGGGCTGGGAAGGTTTTATACTCCTTCTCCAACTCAGTACCCTCGATGGAAGTAGCGTCTGTGGCCTCGAATAGAACGCGGATCTCAGCCTCGATCTCCGAATGATCGGCTATATAAGCATAGCCCCGACCCAAGAGATTATAGAGTTTTTCCCATCGGGCCGGGACTGCGATTGAAAAGACGCAAGCATGGGAAGAGTTAGAGGAAGAAGCAGAAGATGAAGCCATTTTTCGTTGGAAGATGGAGGGGAAGACGAGTGCAATGGAACGAATGAAAGTGAAAGCTGGTCGAAGGAGAGCACTAACCTTCTCTGCATTAACTCCTCGTTTCATAGTAGCCCGAAGATGAGAAAAGTTGCAGCAATAATGCTTGTGGAGCCGGGATAATTAATGTAAAGCAGGGGTCGCTCCTCCCGTGAATCGCGAGACCCGCCTCGATCCGCGATTTCAGGCCTGTCGGACAAAAGTTGTAAATAAAAAAAAAATCATCATCGGTTTCATCATATTAAGTCTGAGCGGGAGACGCGCGTAGTTACGCTTTCTTGAAAACGAAGTGGGAGACAGACGTAGACATCGAGAAATGAAATCGATTCGGCGCCCTTCCATGTTGAAAAGAGAAAAGAGGACGACAAAGCAGGAAACACGGAATCTTGGGAGGGACGTTCACTTGATGATCTTCGTCCATATTTAAAGAACGTTCCCTGGGCAGGTAGAATTACTCAAAAGAAAGTTTGGAGAGAGTAAGCATACCAGAGAAATTACAAAACCCAGAATAAGTAAAAAAAAAATACATATATATATATATATATCGAGCGACCTCTCCCTGATCCGATATGTTTGGGAGCTGCCGTCAGTTGTTAGAAGTGATCGGCCCAAACATCTTAGATATCGTCCAATTCAAAGACCTCGAAGGTTATGGGATCCAACTTGATACCGAAGTCAGGGAATCCTACCCTTTCGGCAGCAAAGCGCGGGAACCCGGTGGTGACGACAGTGGTAAGAGGTGTTTCTCACGTTACACCCCAGATCAAGTTCGAGAGCTTGAAGCGGCCTTCAGCGAGAACCCTCTCCCGAGCAGGGAACAGAGAGGGAAGCTAGGCCAGAAAGTGGGACTGAAACCCCAGAAGATTAAAGCTTGGTTTGAATATAGGCGAGCCAAATTGAGGGCCCGAAACAGACGACAAGAAATTGCCATTCTAAAGGAGGAAAACGAAAAGCTTCGAGTGGAGAACATAAGGTATAAAGAAGCTCTCGACACTATTCCTCATCCTAACTGTGACGGTCCTATCGCCCTTGGTGAAATATCCCTAGACGAGTCATGTTCGGGGACCAATAACGCTCCTTCATCGTCTCGCCCCCCTGCACAACTTTCGAGACGATCGGATCTTGTTCCCGACCGTGAAAAGATAAAGCGGCGTTGGATGCCTGAAATTGAAGATAAATTTATTGACGCGGTTCGGCGGATAGGGATCGACGCGGCGCGTCCACGACAAATACTCAAGATCATGAATGTACCTGGGCTAGCTGATACAAGCGTTAGGAACCGCCTTAAGTACCATAGGAGGTTGCTGAAAGAAGGCAAGGTAGCACTAAAGCTGAAAAGGGCCGGTCTGAATGTAGACGACTGGTATGCCTACAACCGCGACACTTCTCCACTCGAACAGCAGCCGGTCACCAGTGTTCTTCCCATTAGCGATCAACCTATTGCGTCCAGTACTCAGATACCTGCCCAACTCAAAGAACCTGGCGACTTCCGTGATGAAGACCTTCATCCATGGGTCGATCAGCTGAATTCCCCTTTGAGTCGTCTCAGTACCCTACAAGATTATTTGCCACAATCCCCGCGAATAGGGACCCCACGATATGAACACCAGCATGTCGTTAGTGCTCTTCCAGGGGCGAACCCAGTGTTAGCAAGAGATAAACGTATAAATTTGCAGGGCAATGATGAAGGTTCCAGCTCAAAGACTCCAGTCCCTCACAATGAAGGCGATGAAGGAAATCTGCCCCCAACAATTGTTGATACCCAAATTTAACATCAATGGCTCGAAGACCCGAGCAATTTCCTTGGCGATGAGTTCAATCTTTAGCTCGATCAATTTGGAGCCGGAGGGCCATCGCAGTGGTGACGCAAGGCAGGTGATCAAACGTCTGATGCAAGGCATGGCTACTCGATGAAAAATGCTTAGAGGAAAGGGGTTGAATACTCCTATTGAATATGTTGTTGATCGCACTGTAAGGTTCCCACGGGAACATCTTTCATTAATATCTAGAACTAATTGCGCGTGAGTGTCAACATCACCCTTTGAGCATCTTCAAGCCGAGGGCCGTGGATTAATCACTTAATCCGTGGAGCAAGTTCCATGAACAATGACTATCACCCGCGGAGCATAATGGGATCTACCCCTTCAATACGAAATACGTTTGGCCGCGAAGCCACCTATTTGGTAAAACGATGTATCGTTCCTAAACGATCTTCAATCGAATACCGAAGTAATGTCTCCTTTCTTTCCCTTCTCAGGTGATAAACGTGGATAAATCACTCGAGGAGCCATTTGTTCGAATAACAGAACAGACGTTGCCCAACTGGGGGCAGATGAACCATTGATGTTGCAAACACTCCAAGAATGGATAGGCGGATTTGATAGATGTTGTTCATATCAATACGCAACATCAGAACGGGATGAGAACCAAGAGTAAAGTTATATCGTTCCAATTTGTCTTGAATTTGAGAATATGAATTGATACTCGTTATTTATCCTTGACAGGTGTCGCGACCCGTCCGAACGCGGACGCGGCTAATGGATTACCGATCGCGGGCCCTTACCCAGCACAAGGGTGCGGATCGCGGGCTTTGGATCGGCGCGGGCCCTCCCAGGCCCATACCAAATCGCGGCGGGGGTATTCTTCAAGGATTCGACGATAAGAGTCGATCGCTTTCGACCTTCAGTGTGGTCGTGGTGGCATGTGCAACTTGTGCATGCATTTGGAGTCGCTACCGGTCTTTCTTGGAGGGTAGACCGGAAACCTTACTGACCGATTGGGAGAGATCGATCAGTTCTGCGGAACCAGAGATTTTGGGTTCGGGGACTTGGTTACGTTGGTGTCATTACCAACGCTCTTTCGGTACCTAACGCGAGTGATTTTCCTAACTAAGAATTCATGCAGGCGCAATTTTGGGTGGGATAGGTTTGATTCAGGGTTTCATTGCAGATTGGAAGACTGTTCCTATCAATCACAATCAATTTAAATGAAAGCGCAATCAAGTGCATAAATAAATCACATCAACGCACGTCAATTCACATCACATGGCCTCCTAGTATAGCCATAAGGGCTTAGGGAAGGCGTGATTTAGAACCGAGGTAAAATGGGAAGATTTGGAGGCGATTTAGCCCGGAGGACAAAATCGTCAATTTTTGGAAGACGATTCGCCCAAAGGGCGAAATCGTCATTTTTAAGAATGATCGGGTTCAAAACACCCGGGATGAGTCTTGGCCAGTTGTTTGTGGCCATTTCCTATTTTTTGGGATTTTCCTGAATTTTTTTTAGAATTTTTTGGAAGACGGTTTGTCGAAAGGGCAAAACCGTCATTTCTGGAAAGATCGGGGGTCAAGTGACCCGGAACAGGTCATGGCCAGTTGAATGTGGCCATTTCCTATTTTTTGGAATTTTTTTTTTAGAATTTTTCTGAATTTTCCGACTTTTTTTTTTGAGTTTTTATGATTTTTTATTGAATTTTTGAATTTTTTTTATTATTATTAGTCAATTTTTGGATTTTTTTAGTTATAGTTTAATAATAGTTATTAATTATTATTAAGAAAGGACCGGGTACGGGCCAAATTGCTGGACCCCGGTCCGAATCAGGCCCGTTAATCCTTGAATCGGCCCGGGTAAAAAAAAAACGATAAAGGCCCGAACGGTGCAGCAAAACAACTCCCCAAACCCACAAGAATAGGGCCACAGTGGACAATCCCTCGGTCCACCCTTAAAACATGCCATCCCAGGCCCAACTCATCCACACTCTGCATGGACTATTCATCGTCTTCAACCTACGGCACCATCTCCACGTCTGCAACACTTGACCGCGACATATCTTCGACGCCAAAAGTCTCTGTTCGCCACGTCGGCGACCAGCAGAGATCCGTTCAACACACTGCCTTCTCCAACTTGCATTCTCGAGCAACCACCTTAACCGGGCCACCTTTGCTCACCTGCATTAACTTCCTCTGGAGCCTCTTCGCCGCACGCTTGCTGGAGCTCGCTTCGTCAACTCATCCGGTATCATACGATACTAGGCCGCCACCGTTGGAAACTCGTGTGGTCTTACTACACGTCCCTCTGTTGGTGTTGTCTTCTCCGTGGAGCCACAGACGAGCTCAAGTCAGTTCGGACCCGCATTTGCCGGCGTCCCCCATTCTGGAACGTCGTTGGCCCTCCCCGAAGACAAACGGTCACTGCTGAAATCGTTGGTCGCAACTAGCCATCAAACGGTTGAGGACGACGACTCCTTGAAACTTCCAGTTGACAACCGAGGCTCGACTTTGTTGACGTCTGGCCACCCGGCGAGACCTCCTTCGGCCGCCGCAGAGCCCTCATCACCTTCATCGTCATCATCGGAGTCGTCAAGATAATCATCATCATCACCGTCATCGTCACCTCCGCTACCTTCCCCCATGACTGATCCTCTTTCCAATATCACCACCACCTCCCCCGTCGCAAGCTCAGGGCTAGACGCGGACTGCTTCTGCGTCATAACGAGCTTCACCTTCTCGAGCGTTACAGCCCCCCAAACGCACCAAATTGCCCCCTTTATGACCGGACCGAAATCATCCGAACCAGACGAACTCCGCGCCTGGAAGCACAGTTCCGGAAGAGACCTATATTCTCCTCATTCCTTCTTCACTGGACCTTTCAATTACCGGTTGATAGAAAAAGAAACGAGCCTCATGGAGACTCGGCATCATGCACACCATGCATAACCATACAGACGAGGGACTCTAATTTTTCTAGCGGTCAAATGGAGCGAAAACAAAAGTAACATTCATGTAGCTCAGACCACGAACCGCTATGTCTATTTTACTATTTCGTCCGGCTCGATCAATCGTATAACAAGATAGTAGGGTGGCTGGGAAGACATACCTGTAATAGTGATAACAGCGATGCGTAGGCGACGTAGTGAATCCTCAGTCACTCAGTTCCGAACAGCTTCTCTGATGATAGGGAGCTTTCGATCCCGAATGGCTTCTCCCTTCCTCCGCGATGGTGGTTTCTCAACGTCCGCTTCCGACTCTCTCTCTTATTGGTTGGAGCTCTCGGCTCAGGCCGAGTTCAACGAGGATCGCGCTGTCATCCCCCTTTTTTTTTGGGTCTCGCCGACGGTGGGGGAGCCTCAGCAATGGATGGTCGACCCCCTGACTCAAGGTGGCCTCTGACTGCGAGCTATCATCTTGTGGCGGCTGTCGAGCCGTAAACAGGTCCAAGTTCGGAGAAGCTCGAACGAGCTCGCATCACCATCATATTCAGTTATGAGGCGGTGCCGACGGTGACGAGTTAAACTTCCACGGTGGTTTCGAGCGGTAACCCAACAAAAACTCCATCTGACTTTCGATCATACAGATTCAGACTATTCGCGTGAGCTACGGCTTTGACGAGATTTGGATGGAGGATCGTAGTTTGGCGGAAGAATTACTGACGGCTAGATAGCTTGCGTTCAGGATAGAACTTGTGGCTGTGGGATTCCTACATTTACGTCCCCTTGTGGCCGACGGGATCGTGGTAGGCGGCTGAGAAGCGAAGAACTGTGGAGTGACAATTCGGATGCAGGTAGGGAGTCATGGGCTTGTGAGCAAGGAGGGTGATGGCTCAGCTGAAGCACGGCTCGACGACGGCTGACGAGGACGGAGCGCGGTGGTGGCAGGTGGGGTAGGCGACAGTGGTGACCGCGTCGTTACCTCCGCATGTCCGCCTATCGTCCCCCTTCTTCCATTGTCGTCGAAGAGTCTAGAGGTGATGGAGGTTCGGCGATGGTCCCCCTGGGGTTGTGGTCGCCCATGATGATATTCTGATCCTTTGCGACCGGATTCCTCGTCTTTCATTCCCCTCCTCTCTTTTTTTTTTAGTAGACGTACCAGACCCTCAATAAGGGGAGGACCATGCTGTTCTTTTTGCCCTGGATCCACATGCACCATCTCTTGTCTTTCTTTTTTTATTATTCCCTCTCCCTTTTTTTTGGGGGGGGGGGATTTTGAGGCGTTGCTCCCCCACTCTTGCTCAACGGATTATGTCTTCCACTCCTTCTTTTTATTTTTTAAATCCTTTCTAGTCCCCGGGCATCTTCGTGATATCGAATAGTATTTTTTTTCTCTTTTTATTTTTATAAAAATATGAAGAAATATATATTTTTTTGTTCAAAATGGTCCCTTTAGCTTGGCCAAGGCTACCAAAGTTGATTTTACAATTTTATGATTTTTTTTTAAATTAGATAAATAAAATAAAATCAAAATCACAATAATTAATGGTCAAAAATCAGGTGTCAACAACAGGGGAATCGCCTTACAGACGAACAAGTTTTTACATCCCATGTACTACTCGTTAGAGTACATGACCAAGGGTAGGATGTATCGTTTCGATTTTTGAAAAATTCGTGAATATGCAATGATATGCTTCTTTTACATTTTCAGGGGTCTGCAGCCACGACAGGTAGGTAAGTATCCCTTTCCTAGTTAGCTGGAGATAAAAAAAAATGTTAAAATACTTTCAGCCGTCATGAAAATTATCCAATGCATCGATGTTCATGATTTGAATCGGGAGGTTGCCCAAAGCATGAATAAGACATGCACGATACATCACAAAATCCCCTCGATGGATAGATTTTGGGAAAGAAAGAAATGAATTTTTCCAAATATGATTATTTGTCAAATCATTCAAAAGGAAGTTTACTTAAAAGAGAGGCGAGCCCAGTCCAAACACATCCTACATACACTTGAGAGACGAGGGAAGTGAATCGGATAGCAAAATCTGTACCTACGGAGGTAGGGACCATTCGCAGCAATTACATGGATTGGGACGACGGAGGCATTCGTTTCATATCCCCCAAGCACTACAGGTGACCGTTGATAACCCCTTTGAACGGCGGTTTTCATTTTTAACCCTGTCAAGAACCACCCCACATCGGGGCAAAATGGAGGTGAGTCCAGCAGCATCAGGAGAAAATGGTTAGAAATTTTCTTGCTCGGACTAACATTAATCTTTGTGTGTTGTTTATATGGTAATCCAAGTGCCATAGGATGATGAGAAGCATTCATTTCTCTATCCCACACACCGAATCCTTTGCATAGCCAAGTTGAGCCTGCAGAATCATTTCATAAACCCGTTGGTGATCATTGCACATTCCAAGACGGATGCAGCATCACTTCAGAAACGAAGGAGTTCAAGACTTAGGGTTTGCAAAACAAAAAATTCCTAAGTTAATGTTTAACCTTGTTAAACCTTTGATCATAGGTCTAACGCGATCCCATGAAGATGAGAAAAAGTGGGATTTCAAAAATGAATGAGAAAAATCCACGGCATCGAGAAAAAGCAAAGTGCCTGGTAAAAGCAAGGCCGATGCTCGTGTAAGTTGTTTGATTGATCCGCAATGAAGCCGGATGGGAAAAGAGGAAATCCCTAAAGGAGTCAGATCAAAAAGACTACTCCCCAAATGGTGTCAAACGTGGAGCAGAGACGCAGACAGAGTCATCAGTCTCTTAATACGACGAAACGCTCTCTGAAGAGCTGGTGCACACCTCAAAATCGGTTGCGCATCCCAAAGATTGAAGATGCAGACAGGTAAGGACAGGTGACAAGTTTGCAATGATCACCAATATCAATCCCTTCGTAAATTCTGGGCCAAAAAAAGCCTTTTTCGGTCCCCAATCCTACCAATGTTACAACCCTCAAACAGTCTTCTCTGACTAAGACACTTGGGTTAACATATAGCTTAGCTCGAAGAAGTACGAGCAAGACTGTTTCTTTCTCATTTTGCAGGGTTCTTGACTTGTAAACCCGAAGCAAGTGATGAAAAACATTCATTCAACGGCCTCGACTCAGGAGTGAGTCCCCCTTGGAAAACCAATATCCAAGCCCAACATTACGGTCCTGTGGAAGACCTCCCGACTGATTAAAATGTACACGCTGCGAATGAGCCTAAAACCTAGGCACAGGTTAGTAGGGAATTGAGTGCATCCCCTATAAAAACCATTATCTCAAAACATGTGAGAAGACCTCCTTGTTGAGAAATATTCCTATTGATGTTTTGAACAAACTCTTTTTGGAATCTTCAAACTGTCGATCCAGGTTTTCCGCTCAAGGAATTTGTGATCACATTTGCATGTTGCAAGAATGCTTTGGATAACCTCCAGCATCAAAATACACATTTCATGACCAAAGCTTAAGTCATAAAATTATGTCAATTGGGCAATTGCTCTCTTCCCAAAGACTATTGATGTTTTCTTGGTGAATAAGAATCTCGCAGGTTTCAGCTTTCTGCAGGATAATTGGAGTCCCCAGATCCCAGAAAGGTACCTCGCATGTCGAAAGGACAATTCAGCTTCTGCGAGATTTCAGGTAACCCCTAAATCCCAGAATTACCTGTAGGTGAAGCCTTTTAGTAGGCAAACCTCTTCCGAGACCGATCCACAGAATGATCGGGTCTCTGACTAGTCCCAACCAGACAGGGTACGTCAGCCTTAGATTCCTAACAGTTTGGAGTCAAAATCAAATATGGTAGAAACCGCCTGAAGGGTCAACTCATGGTAGAAACCGCCTAAAGGGTCAACTCAAGGTAGAAACCGCCTGAAGGGTCAACCAAAGGTAGAAACCGCCTGAAGGGTCAACCAAAGGTAGAAACCGCCTGAAGGGTCAACACAAAGGTAGAAACCGCCTGAATGGTCAACCAAAGGTAGAAACCGCCTGAAGGGTCAAATATGGTAGAAACCACCATAAGGATCAACCCAACGGTCCGATCAACCATACGGATCAAAACTTTGACTAATCGCAAATGTTGAAGAAGTTGTTTTCCTAGGTAAGCCTTACTGTAGGCGAACCGCATATGGTCCGATCCACCATACGGATTAGAATCCTTAGCAAATCCCCAAAGCGTGGGATATGTCTTCCTTAGGTTTCTACCAGTTAGAAATCCCATAATGGTATGACCTACCATACAGGTCAGAGCTTAATCTCCCTAGGATAAAATGATGAGTCCTAGGTATCTTCTTGAAACTCGTCGCCACCGGCAGCATCCGACAGGTAAGCTTCAGGTAAGCCCCTCTCACTCCGGCCCATGGTCAAATTGTCAGAGCAAACTGGGAATTAGTTTGAGTTTTTATCAAGAGCCTTAAGGATCCGGTGTCATAGCATTTCCTCTTTCATTGTTCCAGTTGAGTTGGTTAGGAATCAGGTGTCATCTTGTCTTTGAGAGAAACCTCTAACGAGATTCCTCTCAAAGAGGGGCAGCTGTTGACACCTAAATTTTGACCATATATTATTGTGATTTTCATCTTAAAAATAATAAAAAATAATAAAAAAAATCATAAAATTATAAAATCAACTTTGGTAACCTTGGCCAAGCTAAGGAAACCATTTTGACAAAAAAATAATAATTCTTCTTATTATTATTTATTATTATTATTATTATTATTATTATTATTATTTTTTATTTTTTATTTTCAAAAAATACAAAAAAAGGAAGAAGGAATATTTGACCAACGATGTTGTCTTGTTTTTACTTTATTTTATTTTATTTTATTGTTATTATTATATTATTGTTGTCTTTTCCTTTGTTCTTTTTCTTTTTCCTTTTCCTTCCTTTTTCTTTCTTTTTCCGCACACACGCTCCCGGACCTTTTTTTTTTTTGGTCTCTCTCTCTCTCTCCCTTTTCTCTCTTAATCTACGGACGACGTCTTTTTTCTTCTTCGGGGGGGTTCTTCTTCATCAGGCGCGAACATCTTCTTCTGCTGGTTGATTTTTTTTTTCTTTTCTGTGGCATCTCCCCCTCGCCAAACGCACCACCACCAGCCGCCCATCGGTGCTGTCATCCCCACCGAGCTCGGCCAGCTCCGCGAGCCCGCCAGATCCGAGCCCGAAAATACCAGCCCGTCGATCCTCCGTCCGCCTCGCACGTCGTCAGCGACGCCCATTCCCCTGCCCGACGCTGTTGTTGCTTCCTCCCATCACCACCGCCTCGCTCCGCCAGTGACCACCACTCCACTGCCGACCTGCTCTTCTAGCGGAGCTCCTGGACACGGCGACCTCCTTCATCTCCATCCCACCGTGGGCGGCCAAAAACTCAAGACCATCCCTTCCATGCCGTGACTACCATCACCACAACCCACTCTCGCGTCGGTCTGAAAGGATTAACGCGGTTTGCGCCGCTGTGCCCAACCGCTATGAGATCCCAGCCATCGTCGTTTTGTCCAGTCACCCCCACCATAAGAAGACACGATCAGCGGCAGGTATCGTGGAGCGATGAGAAGGGCAGCCGCCGCCATCTTCATCAGCTTCTTCGCAGCCCTCTTCGCCGGTTTGGCTGACTCCAGCCTCCTCGTCGGTTTGGCTCTCGCAGCAGGAGCCGCCTCCTTCGGCTTCTTGGCAATCGCCTCCGTCTTCTTCGGAGGCTTGGACGAGGGCGTGGCGTTCTCTTTCTTGCCCGCCTCGGAGAACTAGTACGAGGCGTTCATCTTGGTCAGCTTCCCCTGGAGCGCTAAAATCGCCACCATGTCATCTGGAGACCCGAACTCGCCATTGGATCCGTGAAGAAGACGACGTGTGAAGAAGGTGAGGAATAATGAATGCATGTTACTTTTCCTTGATTGTTCGTGTGGGGGATTTGTGTAGAATAAAAAAATCAAAGAAAAGAAAGCCAAAGAAGAATAAAGAATGAATTGTGGGTTATATTTGCGCGGATACGTTTCTGTGGATGGGTTTTGAGTTTTGGGTTTTAGGTTAGTGTGTGGGCTTAGTTTGATATTTGGGTTTTAGGTTTTAGAGTATAATGGGGCCTTTATAAAAATCATTCAAAAAAAATAGAGGATTAAGTTAAAAATATATACATATAATAATAATAATAATAATAAAATAATAAAAAATTCAAAAATCAATAAAAAATAGAAAATCATAAAAAAATTTCTAAAAAATTCGGAAAATTCAGAAAAATTCTAAAAAAAATTCCAAAAAATGGGAAATGGCCACAAACAACTGGCCATGGAATATTTTGGGTAATTCGGTATCCAAACCTTCCAAAAATTGACGATTTTGCCCTTTCGGGCTAAATCGTCTCCAAATCTTCCCATTTTACCCCTGGTCCGAAGTCACACCTTCCTTAAGCCTTTATGGTTATACTAGGAAGCCATTGATCTGAATTGATGTGCATTGAAGTGATTTATTTTATCTACTTGATTGCGCTGTCATTTAAATTGATTGTGGTTGATAGGAATAGTCTCTCTAATCTGTGTGAAACCCTGAATCAAGCATACCTCACCTAAAATTGCGCCTGCATGAACTCTTAGTCAGGAAAATCACTCGCGTTAGGTACCGAAAGGGCGTTGGTAATGACACCAGCGTAACCAAGTCCCCGAACCCAAAACCTCTAGTTCCGCAGAACTGATCGATCTCTCCCAATTGGTCAGTAAGGTTTCCGGTCTACCCTCCAAGAAAGACCGGGTGGCGACTCCAAATGCATGCACAATTTACACATGCCACCACGACCATACTGAAGGTCGAAAGCGATCGACTCTTATCGTCGAAGAATACTCCCGCCGCGATTTGGTATGGGCCTGGGAGGGCCCGCGCTGATCCAAGACTCGCGATCGGTAATCCATTAGCCGCGTCCGCCTTCGGACGGGTCGCGACAACCCCTGGTCCTAAATCACACATTCCCTAAGCCCTTAAGGCTATACTAGGAGGCCATTGATTTGAATTGATGTGCATTGACGTGGTTCATTTACGCACTTGATTGCGCTTTCCTTATATTGATTGTGATTTAATAGGACTAGTCTTCCAATTTGCATGAAACCTCTTGAATCAGACTTACCTCACCCAAAAATTGCACTTACATGAAATCTTAGTTAAGAAAATCACTCGCGTTAGGTACCGAAAGGGCGTTGGTAATGACACCAACGTAACCAAGTCCCCGAACCCTAAATCTCTGGTTCCGCAGAACTGATCGATCTCTCCCAATCGATTAGTGAGGTTTCCGGTCCACCTTCCAAGAATGACCGGTGGCGACTCCAAATGCATGTACACATAGCACATGCCACCACGACCATACCAAGGTCGAATGCGATCGACTCTTATCGTCGAAACCCCCGCATAAAAATTTACTCCCGTTGCGATTTGGTATGGGCCTGGGAGGGCCCGCGTCGAGAAAGCCCGTTATCCACATTTCAGAGTGGGGGCCCAACTCGACAATCCATTAGCGCGAAAAGAAAATTTCGAGGTCGCGACAGACTAGCGACTCCGCTGGGGATCGAACCCTAGAACCTATGGTTCTAGACCTCAAGTGGATTTAGGCCGTAATTAAAACGCTGAGTGATTTTCTGACATGTTTTCTGCAGGCGCTCTTGAAGGTGAGATAAGTCCGCTTATGATAGGTGTTAAACGTTTTTGTAGATTGGAGTGATAAGGGGAGTAGTCTGTGATTAACATTGTCTTATGCAGGTTGGGTGTAGGAATGTATGTCATGTGGATAATTTGAAGCGCTGATTGATATACAAACTGCCGTGCATGATTCACCTGCATATTTGAGGATCACGACACTTTTGCACAAAGCGCCCAAACCCAGGCCGCGAAATCACCTGTTTAGATAGCCATAGATAGGGAATCGATATGCGAGGCTCTAGCGTGGATTTGCGCTTGGGTTGACCATATTTGATCCCACTCACTATTCAAGTCGATTCTTTTATCCATTTGTTGTGGATTGCGCTTATGGACGAATTTATCGACTCGAATAGTGGGAAGCCGTTAGGTCCATACCTGAGCCATTTTGATTGCTAGAGTCAAGCCTCACTTGTCTCATACGCATGTGTGTGGATGGTTGGTATAACTAAAACCAAAATTCATTAGGTACCACTTGTGGTAAGGTCCTTCCATTTCTATTTAATTTGTCTGCCATCTTGGATTTCGCACGACATGCTGCATTCATCAAATCCGATGGTTGAGTCCAATTCCATTTTATAGTATGGATAGAGTAGAGGTGGTCTCTCCAAGTCGGTCCAAGATTCCCGAGATATTCGAGTACGAGCGACGTGCCATCCGTCATCGAGCTACCGAGGCATTCAACGGATTCCACTCCTTCCGATTTGTCCAAGGGAGGGCACTTACTGGACGAAACCTCATCCGAGGGACGGATTGCTTCTACACCAAGTCCGCCGAGCAACTCGAGCGCAAGCACAAACACGAGCATAATATGGAAGGGATGATGAACCTTTATCGAAAGCGGAAGAAGGCGTTTCGAAGGACCATAGCCGATCCAAGACCCTCTCGAGTGGTCAACGAGATTTCATCAGACGAAGAGGATTCTCTCGAGAGCCAGTCGTCCTCTTCCACCCCCATAGACATTTCATCTGATGAAGACGGTGACCCGAGCTAGCCGAAGCAAGGACGACAAGCGACATTCCCCGAAGACTCGACTTGGGGCATCTCCTTAGGTTCTATAAGGTCGCATTCCGTTTGTCTCATTTTAATTATTTATCTATCCGAGTCCTCGAGTCTGTAAGGAGGGTCCGCATGTGGAACTCCCTTCCACCTTTGGCACTTTGGCCTTTGAGTTATTTCTAAGCGTCTTGACATCGGAACGCGACACTGGAATTTCTCTCAACCATTCGGATTTTTCGGCTCAATTACATGTCTCATCCAAATGAAATTTTCGTTAGGACTCACACTTGACGTGTTCAACGCAAGTACGAGAATCTAATCCTCATTTCATGGTGCCTGGGACATGGAATTGAACCGGCCTATATCATGCATCATTGGTAATCCATGATGATTAATTAAAGTCATCCGTGCTTTCTGAATTCAAGAGGAAATTAGATATTTGAATTGTTTTTGGTAAACAATTTCAATTTGGATGTCCTATCTCCCACTGAATTTAGGACACATTGGAATTGTATTGTTGGACATTCCACAAATTTTTCTGGGGATTTTCCAAGAGTAATAACCATGGATTACGCTCCTTCCAATTGTATGTTTTCTTTTGAAAAACATTGATAAAGAACTTTTCACACGGAGCTAAGGCTTTGTAAAAGTCCTTATCTTCGTTAATCACAAGAAAGCATAAAATTGGAAGGATTCATGCTTTACTTCCCTTTCTAACATAGTTCTGTAATTTAAAACAGGTAATTTCCAAAAGAGAAATCCAAAAACCTGCGTGGAGACTTAGTCACAGGTAAAGATGGACCGGGATGGCGTGGAGAAACGTTTGACCACCCTAGAGAGCCATATGACTCAGGTGATTGCAACGATGACAGAGATGAAGGCACTCATCTTCACCACACAAGGGGCATCCCCGACGGGCTCTAACCTTGACCTGACCGTGCGATTGGTTTTGCCTAAAATATCGGACATTGATCAAGCCGTAGGAGCAGAAGTCTTCTTCGAAAGCAAGCCTATGATGGCCGATCTGGAAAAACAGCACAAGGGAAAGCTTGGTATTATTGAGGAAGATGCATTGACTGGAGAGAATCTGTTCGTCACATACCTGATTCGAGAGAAAGACTCTAGCCACCATAAGAGCGTTGAAGGTCACGCGAACCCAATCAGCGTCGAAACCTGTCCACGCAACGCCTCTCCCACATGCCTTAAAGGGAGGATGCCTGAGGTTCTACAAAGACCAGAATTTGTCAAGAGATACGATGGCATTGGCTGTCCGAAAACTCACATCGATTACTATTTGGAAGTAATGGTTGATTATGACTGGGATGATTCACTTCTTGTCCAGAATGTTCGGCATAGCCTGGTTGGTCCCGCGTTAGGATGGTTTACAGCGCTTGCCGTCAAGGGTATCTTAGAATGGGACGATTTGGCCAATCAGTTTGTTCAGCAATACGATTTCAACAAGAAGGCCACCCCTACCAGAATGGATCTGGTACTTGTGAAGCAAAGGAGAAATGAAAGCTTCAAATCATTCGCACAAAGGTGGAGAGGGAAAGCAGCCCGAGTCCAACCCCCGCTGGACGAAGATGAGTTAATAAAGCACTGTCTGAAAGCTCTCCCATATAATTCCTTTAATCGGTTGAGTACGGCTCATTACCAATCATTTTCACAATTTGTACATGCGGGTGAAAAAATGGAATGGGCTAAGCACGATAGAATAATCAGAGACAAAGAAAGTCGCGGAAAATATTCTCAAACGAGTAAAGAACCGGTCAGGGAGATGAAGACCAACTATCGAGGAATGACGGTCGCGAGTCAAATTTCTGAACACAAGTCGAGACATCAGTCACCTGATTCCGTTCCTCGCCAGAGACAACCAGTGCCCAAGATAGAGAAAGCTGACCAGTCAAGCAGGAGAGGTCCTCCATTCTTTACACCACTACCACTTCCTGTGTCAGAACTGCTTCCCCGACTGTTGGAGGAAAGGTTGGTAGCCAAAAAAATACCGAGGGCGAAGCCGCCAAGATTCCCAGGGTTCGACATGAACCGAACATGTGCATACCATATGGGTGAGAAGGGATATAATGTAGACAATTGTCGAGCACTACAATATAATGTGCAGGCTCTCATCGACAACAACTTACTGGTGTTCGATAAGGCGTGCCCCGACATCCAACAAAACCTTTTGCAAGATCGCAAAATCAATGATATGTCTGAGGATAGATTGGAAGATAATCTGGGGTTCAGCGTCAATATACCCAAATGGGCAGTACTAACTTCAGCTTCTCAAGGCTCGGAGGAGGGTATCACCTTGAAGGAACGAAAAGAACCATGCTTGACCGAGATGGGTAATATGGGCATCATCGGTAGGGTTGAGGACCCCGCTTTTACGGCATCCTTCGCGAAGTTTAACTTAACCTCTAAAGGATATACGATAGAGACTATGAGGGAAGAGTCATGGAAGATCACTCCTGGGTATTCATTGAGCGTCAAGGATATTGAAGAGATCGAGGAATTAGAGGAGTACGAGGAGCGTCTGGAAGAAGCGCCACAAGAAGACAGAAAGTTCATGTGGGATGCCAACAAAGGGAGCGAGACGCCACGTAGAAGGCATCGTCCGGTATGTGAGGCTAATAGGACAGTCGTACCGAGCTCATTGAAGCAGCAGGACCCGTCGGCACCAACTCCTATCCGGGGTAATGGCTTGTGCGAAACATCGAAAGTTTGCGAGCCCAAGAAGAAATCGCCAATGCAGTTTACATCACTTCTTATGCCACTATCAAAACCGCTCCCAATACTCTTGGAGGAAGGGATGGTGACCAAGGAGGTGTCGAGGTATAATCCTCCCTTGTTCAAAGGATGTGATGAAGCCAAGTCGTGTGCCTACCATGCAGAGGAGAAAGGGCACAACGCAGACAACTGTATTCGACTGAAAATCAAGGTGCAGAAACTCATCGACAATGGCGTTTTGGATCTCGAGGAGATAAAGCAGAACAGCCAGCAGGACCCATCATCGGATTGCCAAGAACTGGACAGGGTGTACGTTGATAACCCTATCGAAGACTATGCCAGCCCAGCTGATCGGACGATCAATGACAGCAGACAACACGGATAAGGGAGTCACTTCCCCCTTGCCATCGTCACTCTTTAGTCTATTTGCATTGTAGTTCATCTGCAATTTCAAGTGCAGTTTCTTAAAAAAAAAATCAAAAAATGGGGACGTGTGGGAGCCACAAATCGGTCGATGACGATCCGAATGAGAGAAAAGAAATGGTGCAAAGAAAAGAAGAGATGAAAAGAGAAGAAGAGCCCTGAGACCTGATTTCCCACACGTCTCCTAGTTTCTAAAATTTTGGGATGGCAAGGATGTCCAATGATATGAGAACTAGCCCCCATCACACGTTTCCAGTTTTAATCTTTTCTCTTAAAACATCTCCCAAAGAAATGCACCGTGCATGGATTTTTCCTTATATGTCAACTAACCATCTCGGTGACATTTCAGACCTGCCATTCCAAGCATACATAGCAGGTTATTACGTGGCTCGGGTTCTCGAGAGGGAGCTACCCTCCAAATCGAAGAAGAGGATGAAGAACAGAATCTGGGAGAGGTAAAGTATAGCTGGGATCGCCATGAAGAGTCCAAACCACCCGTCGCCGAGGGTACCGTTTCAGTGAACATAGGGACCTCAGAGGAATGTCAGGGAGCTGAAAATCGGTGAAAGTCTATCATCGACAGAGGCATTTAGGATAATTGAACTCCTCAGAGAGTATCAGGACATTTTCGCCTGGTCATATGCGGACATGCCGGGATTGGACGCCAGTATTGTGGAACATAGGCTACCGACCGATCCTAGTATTCCTCCTAAAAAGCAGAAACTTAGGAGGACAAAACCCGAGCTGGCGAAGAAAACTGAAGAAGAAGTGATGAAGCTCCTCAAGGTAGGATTCATTGAAGTAATTGCATATCCAGGATGGATCGCTAATATTGTCCCCGTCATGAAAAAGGACGGGAGAGTTCGAGTCTGTGTGGATTATCGGGATTTGAACAGGGCTAGCCCTAAAGACGACTTCCCGCTGCCACATATCGATGTCATGGTCGATAGCACGACAGGATTTGAGCGGTTCTCTTTTATGGATGGATTCTCTGGCTACAACCAAATCCGCATGAGGAAAGAAGATAAAGCCAAGACGTCATTCATCATACCCTAGGGCGCCTTCTATTGCAAAGTCATGCCGTTTGGCCTATACAGTGCTGGGGCAACTTATCAGAGGGCGATGGTTACCCTCTTTCATGACATAATGCATAACGGGATAAAGGTGTATGTGCCCCCGATTCTTGGCGTCCCTCTGACCCTCTACCTCGCTATTCACGACGAGTCCTTGGGAGCTCTACTCACCCAAACAAATCCCGATGACGGAAAAGAGCGAGCTGTTTATTACCTGAGTACGAAGTTCACCGCATCAAAGGCGAAGTACCCAGAGATAGAGAAAACGTGTGTACTCCGTAGGCTGAGGCAGTACACTCTTCACCATATTATCCAGTTAATCACGGAGAATGATCCAATCAAATACCTGCTAGAGAAGCCTTCGTTAGTAGGGAAATTGGCAAAATGGCAGGTACTTCTCTCGGAGTTTGATGTGAGGAGTTTGAATCAGAAGTCGGTGAAAGGACGAGCCATCGCCGACATACTAGCTGAAAGTCCACAGGAGTATGACACCCCAAAAAAGAGGAAGAGGCTGAAAACCATATTCTAACGCTCTCGGATGAGAAGTGGACTATGTATTTTGACGACGTTGTCAATTTAGCTGGGGCAGGTACCGGGGCAACTTTAATATCCCCAGATGGCCAGCACTACCCTGTGGCCGCCAAGTTGACATTCCCATGCACTAATAACGTGGCGGAATATGAGGCTTGTATCTTGCGACTTACAGTTGGCCCTTAACATGAGAATACGGAAGCTACAGGTGTATGGTGATTCGATGCTAATCATCCTACAGACCCAAGGCGAATGGAAAACGAGAGATTCTAAGCTCGTCCCATACCATAAATTCTTGGAGGAAATGACTTAAGAATTCGAAGTTATTGATTTCGAGTATCTGCCGAGGACGCAGAATCACTTCGCTGATGCGTTAGCTACTTTGTCTCCCATGCTTCAAGCAACGAATGACATGGACATTGAGCCACTGAGGATTGGCATCACCCAGGAACCGGCGCATTGCATGGTAATCAAAGAGGGGTTCGAGGATCAACCTTGGTATCACGATGTTAAGAACTACCTGGTGAAAGGGAGATTTCTTCCAGGTGCCCTGGCGAGGGACAAAAAGTACATAGCAAAAATGGCCGGCAAGTTTTTCCTCAGCAGCCAAATCCCCTATAGGAGATCCTACGATTCAATGCTCCTCAGGTGCGTGAACGCCGAAGAAGCCAAGTTACTTGTAAAAGAGATACGTGAGGGTGGATGCGGTTCTCAAATGAATGGTCATCTCCTCGCCAAGAAAATCATGCGATTGGGTTATTACTGGATGACATTGGAATCGAGCTATAATTAACATGTGAGATCATGCCGTCAGTGTCAGGTGAACCGGGATAGAATCAATGCACCTCTGATCGAGCTTCACCAAATGTCCAAGACAGGGCCATTCTCCATGTGAGGGATCGATATGACAGGCTCGATCAATCCCAAGTCTTCAAACGGACATCGCTTCATACTGGTAGCAATCAACTATTTCACAAGGCCGAGTCATATACGAATGTCACCGTGAAAAAACATGGCAAAATTCATCAGACTCCCCACCAAAAGAGCATGTTGGGGCATAGGCATCAAGACCCTAGTGACAAGTAGCGAGGCGTAGACTACTAGGGTAGGGCATCTCGAGAGGACAATACCTCCAAGCGTTGAAAGGGCAACATTTTGAGGATGAAGATAGACAAGAAGCCCAAAGTGAGAAACATCCAAAAAAACGGGAGATTGCAAAAGTTGCAAAATAGATTAAAGCAGTCGACTGAGGCAAATTCCACTCAACCGGGGGCAAACGCCACCTGACCGAGGCAACCAGATCAAGAATAAGGTGGTATCGTTCCAGTTCATTTTTAACACAGAACGTACATTAACTCTTCATTTCCTATCTTGACAGGGACTCGCCGTCATGGCAGACAGGTGAGTATCCCTTCCTTTAAGACTCCAAAGAAGCTCCAAGCTTTTGGTCATCTCATCCGATCGAGCTGGATCGTACATCTTCAGACTCTACGCGATTACATTCAGAAGGGAAAACATAATTAAGGGTGAAGTTGTATTGTTTCAGTTTTCTCTATATTCGAGAACATATACTAATACGTCTCTTTTGCGTCTCCAAGGACTCCCCACCATGGCGGGCAGGTAAGTATCCATTTTCCTTATCTCTTAGAGCGTAAAATTTTCGAAACCACTTCTTTCGACTTTGAAAGATCTTTGAGCCATTGAGATTTCGAAGAGTCTAGAGATACTCAATAATTCCATGTATGAAAAAATATTGTGCAAAATTCTTGAAATCCTTTCATCTGCACTCACATTTAAAAGCTTTTGAATCATCCAATACATGCATTGGAACATGCATATTGCATCAAGGATCCCAGTAAGGGACGTTTTGGATAAAAAGAAATGAATTTTCAAAAGGGAATATTTAAAACTGTCAAAAGGAGTATCTCAGACGATGAGAGGCAACCCATGCCCAAACACGTCCCTACAAACACTTGAGTGAAGAGTGAAGTAAGAATTAGAATAGGAACCGTGTTCGTGGATGTAGGAGTCATTCGCAGTGGTTACCTAGATTGAAAAGACAAAGGGCATTCTTTTCTCTATCCCAAACACCACAAGTCAACCATTGTTAACCAAGTTGGGCGGAGGCTTCAATTCTATAACCCTGTCAAGAACCACCCCATGTTGGGGCCAATCAGAAGGAATTCCAGCGGCAGTATGAAGTAAATGGTTAGAAATCTTTTTGCTCGAACCATCATCAATCTTCGAGTGTTTCTTTACATTCAAACTCGTACCGTGATTCAAGTGCTTTAGAACGACGAAAAGCGATCGCTTCTCTATCCTACACACACTCATCCTTTGCGCAGCCCCATTGAGCCCGCATATCTGTTTCGTTAACCCCGTTGGTGATCATTGCCCATTCCAAGATGAAGACGGCGCCACCTCAAATCGGGAGAACTTAAAAGAATTGGGTCTATAGAAAAGTCCTAAGTTAACTCTTCAATGTGCTAAGATTTTGTTCGCATGTGTGTCTAGCATAATCTAAAAAATCTTGCCAAAAAAGAGAAGAAAAAGAAAAGGCGGGATTAAAAAAAAAAGGGGAAACAAAAGGGCAATCCCGAGCATCAAAAAGCAAAGTGCCTGGTAAAAGCAAGGCCAATGCCCATTCAAATTCTTGTGTATTTATAAATCATCCAAAGGATTCCAGAATATCCAAATGTCAATCCCCAGTGGAATCTACTTGTAAAAGAAAATGCCTAAGGGAATCAAGTCATGAAGTTATCCCCAGCCGGGGCACGTCCAGGTGACGACTACACCATCCTTGAACAACGAAGGTGCTTTCTGAAGATCAATCCAAGGGTCAAGATCGGTGGTAAATCTGCAATGATCACCAACATCAAACCCCCCTTTCATATATTCTGAGCCAAAAACAGGCCTTTCTCAGTCCCCAATCCTCACCTACGTTACAACCCTTGAAAGTCTTTTTCGACTAAGGCACTTGAGTTAACGTAGAGTTTAAATGATTTTAAGCATCGCTCGAAGAGGTACGAGCAAGACTATTTCTCTCTCATTTTTGCAGGGTTCTTGACTTGTAAACCCGAAGCAGATGATGAAGATTTTCAATTCATTGGCCTCGACTCGACCACGAGTCCCCTTTGAAAATCATTGACCGAACCCAACATTACGGTCCCACAAAAGTCCATTTCCGATCAATCAAATGGTATACACTGCGAACAGTTCCGAAACCTTGAACATAGGTTCGAGAGAGAATTTGAGTGTTTCAAAAATGAGAGAAAGTGAGAAGAAACCTTCTAAAAATAGCAAGGAGCCCTCTTTGATGAGCGTACTCCAATTGGCGTTTTAACCGAACTCTTTTGACGATCTCAGATCATTTGATTCAAAACCCTCCCTAAAAGGAGCTTTGATCGTCATATTATGTTGCAAGATGTTTTGGATGACCTCCTACATCATTAACATACCCCGATGAAATTTTTGGCTGAATGAAATTTTTGACAACATTAAGACAGGATCCCCTCTGCTAGTCATGGGAACCCCTTTTCAAAATCAGACCAAAACCCCATCCGACATTGCGAGCCGCAGTCATGGGGGAGTCTTTTTTTTAAAGAAAAAAAAATCCCTCTGCTTGTCAAGGAAACCCTATTTCAAAAAATAAAAAATCCCTCTGCTTGTCATGGAATCCTCAGTCAAAACAAAAAATCCCTCTACTTGTCAAGGAAACCCTATTTCAAAAAAATAAAAAATCCCTCTGCTTGTCAAGGAAACCCTATTTCAAAAAATAAAAAATCCCTCTGCTTGTCATGGAATCCTCAGTCAAAACAAAAAATCCCTCTGCTTGTCAAGGAAACCCTATTTCAAAAAATAAAAAATCCCTCTGCTTGTCAAGGAAACCCTATTTCAAAACAAGAAAAAATCCCTCTGCTTGTCATGGAATCCTCAGTCAAAACAAAAATCCCTCTGCTTGTCAAGGAAACCCTATTTCAAATAAATAAAAAATCCCTCTGCTTGTCATGGAATCCTCAGTCAAAACAAAAAATCCCTCTGCTTGTCATGGAATCCTCTGTCAAAATAAAAAAAAATCCCTCTGCTTGTCAAGGAAACCCTATTTCAAAACAAAAAAATCCATCTGCTTGTCAAGGAAACCCTATTTCAAAAAAATAAAAAAAATCCCTCTGCTTGTCAAGGAAACCCTATTTCAAAACATCAAAACAAAAAATCCATCTGCTTGTCAAGGAAACCCTATTTCAAAATAATAATAAAAATCCCTCTGTTTGTCAAGGAAACCCTATTACAAAAAATAAAAAAAATCCATCTGCTTGTCATGGAATCCTCAGTCGAAACAAAAAATCCCTCTACTTGTCAAGGAAATCCTTTTCAAAACACAAAAATCTCATCTGACTTGGAGAACCCTCGTCATGGAAAACCCTTTCAAAAACAAAAAATATCATCAGACGTGGAGAACCCTCGTCCCAAGAACACTTTTCAAAGGAAAAACTCAAGGAAAATTTAAGAAGTCCCCTCTGACCCCGCTAGTCAGCGTCATGGGATCCCCTAAAGCAAATAGGTGCTTAGAAGCCGACCCAAGACTGGAGCTCAAAAGGCTCGCTTGCCGCTTCAAAAGCACGATGACCTAGATAAATCTCTCTGTAAGTGTTCACAGGTTGGTAGCCGCGGATCTGTCATCTTCCGGACTGGATCGCCAATTTTCAACTACAGAAGATTTCTTCCACCCCAAATCCCACCAGACAGGGATATACGACAGAGGTGTCTCAAAGCACAGTTCAAGATCGGAGCCCGTAACGCTCTCGACTTGCCGCCTAGAGATACGGTGATCGCCTTTTCCGCGAAGCACGCACCGGATAGCCATGCCTCGAAGCTCTCACCCTTCGGAATGGATTGCAGCCGGTAGCCGAGGAAGAGACATTTATTCCACCCCAAATCCCACCAGACAGGGATCTACGACAGAGGTATCTCAAAGCACAGTTCAAGATCGGAGCCCCTAACGCTCGCGACTTGCCGCCTAGAGATACGATGACCGCCTTTTCCACGAAGCACACGCCGGATAGCCATGCCTCGAAGCTCTCGCCCTTCGGAATGGAGTGCAGCCGGTAGCCGCGGAAAAGACTTTGAAAACCCTGGTATAGCGGACCAGAAGCTACAAAGGGAGGAATAAAACCTGGTATAGCGAGTCAGAAGCTACGAAGGCAAAAAAAAAAAAGACAAAAAAAAACAAACAAACAAAAACAAAAAAACAAAAAAAAAACAAAAAAGGGGAAGCCGAGCCCGCGATTTCAACGCCCCAGGAGCATAACGACGAACTCTCATATTCCACGAGCACAGCAGCGGACAGGTAGGTAAGCTCCAGGTAAACTTCCCCCTCCCCGGCCCACGTTCAAATAGTTAAAGCGAACCGGGGACGAATTTGAGCTTTCACCGATGGGTTTCTTAGAGTCTAATGTCATGGCCTTTCTTTTTCCCCAGTCGAGTCGGTTAAGACTCAGGTGTCATTTTTGTCTTTGAAAGCGACCTCTGACGAGCTCACTCTCAAAGAGGGGCAGCTGTTGACACCTGATTTTTAATCACCTTTTATTTTGATTTTTCTTCCTAAAATTAATTAAAAATATAAAAAAAAAAGTCATAAAATTAAAAAATCAACTTTGGAAGCGTTGGCCCAGCCTTAGGAACCAATTTTGAACAAAAAATATTTTTCGAAATTTTTAATATTTTTTCGAATTTATTTAATTATAAAAATACCCAAAAAATCAGAAAAAATACCATTCATGGTCAGAAAAATACAAAAAATAGTAAATAATTTTACTTTAATTCCCTTTTCAAGTTGGTATTATTAAATCCTAAAAATTCGACTCGGGTAGCTATGTTGCTTCACAAATATAAACCCAAATCGAGCCTAAAAATTACCTTTTGAGTCCCCTAATTTTTAATTTCCATTTTTAATAAGCCATGACATTATAATCTAGAGCCTTGAAGTGCTATTGGGTCAATTAGGCCTTCAATTTGATCAATTTTGACGAAAAGGACCTAATTGCATAAATTTCTTTGCGATTTAGTCCCCGGTTTCACGAATCTTAAAATTAAATTTTCTCTAGGGACACCCATGAAAATAAAACACCTCTACCCTATATTTTTCATCATGCCGAATCCATTGGTGGCCTCCATTTGGACTGATTTGGTCGTTTTGGCCCTCGATTGGGCGAAAATCAATTTCGGATCCTAGGCATAATTTGGGGTTTTTGCCAAATTCCAATTCAATTGCTCGTAAAAACACTCATTTCAGATGGGAAACGTGCCGAGGAGTCCGATTTTGGGGTCAATTTCACGAAAAACGGTCAATTTCAGGCTCAATTGGACGAAAAAAGGACGGTCGGATCGGTCGGATCGGACCCGACCCGACCCGACCGAACCGGGTCTGCAACCAAAGTTGCAGACCTGGTTTTTTTTTCACGTACATGGCAGGGGGGCAGAGGATCGGCAGAGGTGGAGGCACCATCGCGCGACAAGATCCCAGAGCACGGGCACCTTTTCCAGACGACGTTGAAGACGTGATCGTCCTCTCGGGGTCGCTCTTGGTCGGCTATAAGGGCGGAGAGAGAGAGGGAACCAGGGGGGTTTTCACGGTTTTGAATTTTTTTTGGAGAGAGAGATCCGCCGAGAGAGAAACGAGAGGAAGGGAGAGCGATTGAGCGTTCGTCGTCGGTTCTACGAGCTTCAGAGAACCCGAGCCACCACCGTCGAAGCCCGGAACCGCCGGTGACACTCGGCCAAGGTCGGTACCGCTTTTCCCCCCTATTTTCGTGCCCTGTTTTTCGCTTACTGTGGATTTGGCTCGGTTTGGGCTCTCGACCAAACCGAGTCAAACCGAATGCATGCCGACGTCCCCTAGCATTCCTATGTTGATGTCTGAACATTGCCTTGCCTCGGTTTCGCGCGAAATGCCCACGGATCTAGCCTAAACCTTCGTTTTCGCATGCCCGCCAACCGTTCGACAAAATGTCTGCCGGTTGTTTCAAAGCACAATGGTCACGGCCGAGTCTTGTTTGAACGTATTTCGACACATTCTTGCCCTTAATGTGTCCTAGAACCATTGCTAAGCTTTTGTATATCTCTGTGTTGCATCAAAACGCGTCGGACAACCATGGCCGGAGCTCCCCGGGGCATACCCGAGCCGAGGGCTCGGTCCGACGAAACCGGTGGTCACCGAGGTCCAAGCGACCTCAGGTAAGTCCCTAAACCTCTATTAGATGCTCTGTGAACGGCTGAAAGCGAGTTTGAAACAAAAAAAAATTCGGAAAATGCCTCGCCGGAGCCGAACCTGTGGATGCTCGTTTTGCCGGTTTCCGGTATGTTAATGGCCGTAAATCTGGGTGTATGTCGATGTTTGGTGTCTAAGGAGTCTAATGGCGCAAGAATCGTCGAAAAATACGACGATTTGGGGCCGGCCGCGACATTCCGGCGAGGATTCCGGGGGAATCGCCGGGATTTCCCTCCTCCGGTCGTCTTCTCCGACGACCGGGTTGACTGGTCAACCGTGTTGACCAGTCAACGCCGACGTGGCAAGCCACGTAGGCTGCCGCGTCGGCCTAAAAAAAAAAACCCTAGATCGGACGGTGAGCAAGGTGCCACGTGTCGCGATCTAGGAATTTTCGAAAATAAATAAATGATTTTATAATAATAAATAATATTTTCGAAAATAAATAAAAAATTTAGATTGGACGATCGTGGGAGCGCCATGTGTCGCGATCCGTTGCTTTCAAAAAAAACCTAGATCGAACGGTCGTGGATGCGCCACGTGTCGCGATCAGATGGCTCAAAGCCAAATAGATTGGACGGATGGGATTGCGCCACGTGTCGCGATCCGACATTTTCAAAATTAAATTAATCCGACGTCTAGGGTAGTGCCACGTGGCACGGTGGGGACCGTCCGATTGGTTTTAATTTTCAAAAATTCGGATAAATTAGAAAATGGTTTTAAAATAATAAAAAAAATAGAAAAAATTTGAAAAAAATCAAAAACGGCGTCGTTTAGACCGGCTCCGACCCGTAGGGTCGGGCCGGGCGCTCGAGAGGCGCGGGCCGGGTTTGACCCGGTCCGGAAAATATTTTTAATAAAAAAGAAAATAATTATAAAAAAAATTCAAAAAATCGAAAATTCAATGAAAAAATAGAAAATCGTTAAAAAAATAAAAATAAAAAAATTCTAAAAAATTCTAAAAAAAATCCAAAAAAATAGGAATAGGTCACAATCAACCGGCCATGACCTATTTTGGGTTTTCCAAACCCGACCCCTTCCAAAAATGACGGTTTTGCCCTTCAGGCAAATCGTCTCTCAAAAATCAAAGAAATTCAGAAAATTCCCAAAAAATTACAGAAAATAGGAAATAGTCACAATCAACTGGCCATGACCTATTTTGGGTCTTTTGAAACCCGACCCCTTCCGAAATGACGATTTTGCCCTTTAGGCAAATCGTCTCCCAAAAAAAATTGAAGAATTCCAGAAAAATTCCAGAAAATAGGAAATGGTCACAATCAACTAGCCATGACCTATTTTGGGTCTTTTGAAACCCGACCCCTTCCAAAATGACGATTTTGCCCTTTTGGCAAATCGTCTCCCAAAAATTCCAAGAAAATTCCAAAAAATTCAGAAAATAGAAAATGGCCACAATCAACTGGCCATGACCTATTTCAGGTCTTTCAAACCCTAATCTTTCAAAAATGACGATTTTGCCCTTTTGGCAAATCGTCTTCCCAAGAAATTCAGAAAAATTTCAAAAAATTTCAGAAAATAGGAAGTGACCACAATCAACTGGCCATAACCTGTTTTGAGTCTTCAACTCCCAATCTTTCCAAAATGACGATTTTGCCCTTTTGGCAAATCGTCCCCCAAAAAATTCCAGAAAATTTCAGAAAAATGCCAGAAAATAGGAAATGGTCACAATCAACTGGCCATGACCTATTTTGGGTCTTTTGAAACCCGACCCCTTCTGAAATGACGATTTTTCCCTTTAGGCAAATCGTCTCCCAAAAAATTGAAGAATTCCAAAAAAATTCCAGAAAATAGGAATATGTCACAATCAACCGGCCATGACCTATTTTGGGTTTTCCAAACCCGACCCCTTCCAAAAAAGACGGTTTTGCCCTTCAGGAAAATCATCTTTCCAAAAATTGAAGAAATTCATAAAATTTCAGAAAAATTTCAGAAAATAGGAAATGGCCACAGTCAACTGGCCATGACCTATTTTTAGTCTTCTGAAACCCGACCCTTTTCAAAAATGACGATTTTGCCTTTTAGGCAAATCGTCTCAAAAAAAATCAAGGAAATTCAGAAAATTCCAAAAAAATCCAGAAAATGGGAAATGACCACAACCAACTGGTCAAGACCTATCTTTGATCTTTCGAATCCCGATCTTTTCAAAAATGACGATTTTTCCCTTTAGGAAAATCGTTTCTCGAGAAATCCCGAAAAATTCAAGAAAAATCTCCAATATAGGAAATGGCCAAGATCAACTGGCCATGACCTATTTTGTTTGTTTCAACTCCAAAACCTCCCTAAAATTGACGATTTTGCCCTTCGAGCAAATCGTCCCCAAATCTTCTCAGTCTACCTCTGGTCCTAAATCACACATTCCCTTAAGGCTATACTAGGAGGCCATTAATTTGAATTGATGTGCATTGACGTGGTTCATTTACGCACTTGATTGCGCTTTCCTTATATTGATTGTGATTTAATAGGACTAGTCTTCCAATTTGCATGAAACCTCTTGAATCAGACTTACCTCACCCAAAAATTGCACTTGCATGAAATCTTAGTTAAGAAAATCACTCGCGTTAGGTACCGAAAGGGCGTTGGTAATGACACCAACGTAACCAAGTCCCCGAACCCTAAATCTCTGGTTCCGCGGAACTGATCGATCTCTCCCAATCGATTAGTGAGGTTTCCGGTCCACCTTCCAAGAATGACCGGTGGCGACTCCAAATGCATGTACACATAGCACATGCCACCACGACCATACCAAGGTCGAATGCGATTTGGTATGGGCCTGGGAGGGCCCGCGTCGAGAAAGCCCGCGATCCACATTTCAGAGTGGGGGCCCGACTCGACAATCCATTAGCGCGAAAAGAAAATTTCGAGGTCGCGACAAGGTCGCCTCAGAGAAAGAAAACAAGTGTGTCCAATGTTCATTAACAAGTACCCTATCAATCTTTCGTTGCTTCCTTGAATTACCCGACGATGTAGACCAAGAGAAGCGATGTCCCACATATCTTAGGTCTCAAGTCCCGCTAGAGAGAGACAATCCCCGAATTCATCAAGAGCGGGAATCTAAGTATTAGAGCTCCACATCCTATCCGTGTGATCCCGAATAGCATTAAAGTCCCCGGCCACCATCCATGGTTCTTGACAAGAGCTCAAGTTAATAAGGTCAGCCCATAAACTTCTTCTCAAGCCAAAAGAATGGCCACCATAAACAATAGAGAGTAAACAAATCTTCTCCATAATAATCATCCTAAGGCGAACATGGATCAATTGAGTGGAGACCTTAGAGATAGTCACCACCGCCTGAGAATCCTAACCGAACCATATCCTTCCACGAGGTGAGTAATCATAATTAGTCTATTGAGTTTTATTAATCTTTACATTATGAAAAGATAGCATAAAAACTCCTATCCAAGATGTGTATTTTAACAAATGAAAAATTACTTCAAAAATAAAAGTAGAATTTTTTTAAAAAAATTTCCGGAAAATACAAAATGCAAAAGAAGAAAGAGAAGAATTATTACAGTTGAGAAAATGGGGGAAAGAATAAGCATTAGAGGCACAAAAGTTAACAATGAATCAAGAAATTTTTTAGATAATCCCCTGCTTGATACATGGCACAAAATCCTGAAATGGTAAAATATCTCTTTTTTCGCTTCGTCCCTCCAACATTGTTAGATGGGATTTGAGAAGCTGAGCGGTCTAACAGTGTAATGATGGAATCTCAATTGCAAGTATTATGAATGGTGTCGCGACCTAAAATTAGGCTAATGGATGTTGACACCTGATTTTTGACCAGTCTATTATTGTGATCTTTATTCTTTAAAATTAATTAAAAATATCAAAAAAGATCATAAAATCACAAAATAAACTTTGGAAGCCTTGGTTTAGCCTTAGGAACCAACTTTGAGCAAAAAAATATTTTTCGGTATTTTTAAATATTTTTCGAATTTATTTAATCATAAAAATACCCAAAAAATCAGAAAAATACCATTCGTGGTCAGAAAAATACACAAAAATATTCAATAATTTTGTTTTAATTTACTCTTCAAGTGTGTCACTTTAAATCTCAAAAGTTCGGCTCGGGTCACTATGTTCCTTAACAAACATAAACCCGAACCGAGCCCCAAAATTCCTTTTCGAGTCTTTTAATTTTCAATCCTCACTTTTTATAAGCTATGACATTAGACTCTAAAGTATTGAAATGCAATTGGGTCAATTTGCCCTCCAATTTGATCAATTTTAGCCAAAAGGACTTAATTGCATAAAATTCTTTCAATTTAGTCCCCGGTTTCACAATTTTTGAAATTAAACTTCACACGGGCACACCCATTAAAATTAAACATCCCTACCCTATAGTTTTCATCATTATGAATCCATTGATGGCCTTAATTTGGACTGATTCGATCATTTGGGCCTTCAATTTGGCGTAATCATTTTCGGATCCTAAGGGCAATTTGGGGTTTTCATTAAATTTCAATCAATTGATTCACGAAAATACCCCTATTTGATAGAAAACGTGTCAAAGGGTCCGATTTTGATGTCAATTTCATGAAAAGATTTTGATTTGGGGCTAAATTGGGCGAGGAAAGTCGAACCGGGCCGGTCGGGTCAGACCCGACCCGACCCGGTCCGAACCGGGTCTGCAACTCAGTTGCAGACCCGCGCGGGACGAAGGCAAAAATGAAAAAAAAACGCAGGGGAGGGGTCGGGCGACAGAGTTTTTTTGGTTTTTCTAAACCCCACTTTCGGCGGAGCAAGGCTGGCAAAAGGCAGGGGGGACGTCCACTGAGAGGGGGGAACAAGGTGGTCGGCCAAAAACGGAGGAGGAGGACCGAACATAATTTTTTTTAAGCCCGCGTCGCCCTCGGCGAAGAGAAGAACGAAGCCAGTGAACCATTCCCCGAGTTCGGCGACGTCACGAGGAAGCCACCATGCTCTTCAGACGTGCCGGAGACCGCCGAAAAGAGGAGATACGTGTTTGAACTCCTCCCCGGCCTCCAATGGCATCTTGAGTTCCACCGTTTGGTTTTGCGATTTATCGATCTAGAATTGATCCTTATGCATCACTAATCATTTTCGCTCTTGGCTGCAGGTTATTTCATGGCTAAAGAACGATGGGCCAGTCCCAACTTCTCCCATTCGGTCATGAGCTCGGGAGCTCGTTTCGGCCTAAACCGAACCTCGCCGGCGATCAGGCATGTATTCTCAACGCCCTAGTATGCTTCCCGATAGCTCAGATGAACCATGTCACGTATAGAACGGCCAGGGCGACATCTCGCCGGAGAATAGGTCTCGGCCGGAGTTGCAGGCTGACCAAGTGTGATTCTGCTGTGTCGTGTTTAACGTATGTGGTAGAGGGCGCCTAGTAGAAGCTTTTGGTGTTAATTTCGCGCGATTTGGGTGCCGGAAGGCGGAGATATCGCCCTCCGACGAGGCGCCGGCGAGGGAACGCCGGCGCCAATCATCTTCTCCGGCGGCACCTAGCCTGGTCAATGGGTCAACGGCTGACGTGGCTTGCCACGTCAGCAGCCACGTCAGCCGGGTAGGGGCCGCGCCGTTTGAAATCAAACCCAGATCGGACGGCCGTGGCTTCGCCACGTGTCGCGATCTGGGAATTTTGGAAAATAAAAAATGATTTTCAGATTAATAAATGATTTTCGGAAATAATAATAATAATAATCCGACGGTCTAGAGGATGCCACGTGGCTCGATCTGGGGCGTTCGCTCTCGATGCGAAACGGCGCCGTTTTGTGGGTGAGGGAGGCGGACCGGGCCTGGGCGCGGGTCCGGGTCGTGGGCCGGGTCTAACCCGGCCCTGATAATAATTTTAATTATTAAAAAAAAAATTCAGAAAATAATAAAATAATAATAAAAAATTCAAAAATCAATAAAAAAAAATGGAAAATCATAAAAAAAATTCAAAAAAATTCGGAAAATTCAGAAAAATTCTAAAAAAATTCCAGAAAATAGGAAATGGCCACATTCAACTGGCCACGACCCGTTCCGGGTCATTGGACCCCCGATCTTTCCAGAAATGACGGTTTTACCCTTCCGGCAAACCGTCTTCCAAAAAAATTCTAAAAAAAATTCAAGAAAATCCCCAAAAATAGGAAATGGCCACAATCAACTGGCCAAGGCTCATCCCGGGTGTTTGAACCCCGATCCTTCTAAAATGACGATTTCGCCCTTTGGGCGAATTGTCCTCCAGAAAATTGAAGAAAAATCTAGAAATTCCAAAAAAATTCTCAAAATTGGGAAATGGCCACAAACTACTGGCCATGGAATACTTTGGGTAATTCGGTATCCAAACCTTCCAAAAATTGACGATTTTGCCCTTCAGGCTAAATCGCCTCCAAAGCTTCCCATTTTACCCATGGTCCTAAATCACGCCTCCCCAAAGCCCTTATGGCTATATTAGGAAGCCGTTGATTTGAATTGATGTGCATTGATGTGATTTATTTATGCACTTGATTGCGCTTCCATTAAAGTTGATTGTGATTGATAGGAATAGTCTTCCAATCTGCATGAAACCTTGAATCAAACCTACCTCACCTAAAATTGCGCATGCATGAACTCTTAGCTAGGAAAATCACTCGCGTTAGGTACCGAAAGGGCGTTGGTAATGACACCAGCGTAACCAAGTCCCCGAACCCAAAATCTCTGGTTCCGCAGAACTGATCGATCTCTCCCAATCGGTCAGTAAGGTTTCCGGTCTACCCTCCAAGAAAGACCGGTGGCGACTCCAAATGCATGCACAAGTTGCACATGCCACCACGACCACACTGAAGGTCAAAAGCGATCGACTCTTATCGTCGAATCCCCCAAAAAAAATACTCCCGCCGCGATTTGGTATGGGCCTGGGAGGGCTCGCGCCGATCCAAGACCCGTGATCGGTAATCCATTAGCCGCGTCCGCCTTTTGGACGGGTCGCGACAGCTGGCGACTCCACTGGGGACCCTGTGTTCTAGAACCTATGGTTCTAGACCCCAAGTGGACTTAGGCCGTAATTAAAACGCTGAGTGATTTTTCTAACCATGCAGGCGCTCGTGAAGGTGAGGTAAGTCCGCTTACGATAGGTGTTATATGTTTTTGCAGATTGGAGAAATAAGGGGTGTAGTCCATGATTAACATTGTCTTATGCAGGTTGGGCGTAGGAATGTATGTTGTGTGGATGATTTGAAGTGCTGATTGATAAACTGCTATGCATGAATTGCATTGTGATGATCACAACACGTAGACACACACAACCGCGCCTAAAACCCCGGGCGTCGCCTATAGGAACACAATAGAAGGAATTGAAAATGGAATCTCCGTGAGGAAAAACGCGGGGTAATCCACTTTTCAAATTCCGCTCTCTTCGAACTATGGATCGAGTCCCAATGCAACGATAGCTGTGCAATGGAATCGGCTCTTTCTAGAACTCGAAGTGGGAACCTTAACCTTAGGTGCCAAACCCTCTGATTTTTAGAAATTCACCATAACTTATTTCATGCGCATGTCTTTGGGCGGTTGGTACACCTAAAACCGCACATAAGTCGACGAGTTTGGTTGGTAAGACTCTCTATACCTCGAATCTATTACAGTTCATATAAATATAGGCATTGCATTCTGGTGATTAGATTAAATGCCATTTCAAGGATAGAGGTGTGTGTTTTTCCCAAACGTCCTTGATAGAAGACGAAGAGGATGATATCCCATGACAAGCACCGAGTGAGCAACAAAGGAGCCTACTATGGACATTATTGAGATATCGTCCAATGAAGATGACGAGTTGGGGCAAGTGATCCGGAAGTCACAGATCGAACTTGGGGCATCCTTAAACGTTAGGATCACATTCCTTTGTTTGATTTTCCATTACTAGTCCTCTTGTATAGGGTTTATTTTTATCGAAGCTTTCTCTATCTCACCCCTTAGAGTGATTGTATTAGGGATCTATTGGTGTATACATTTAGATGGAACTTGGTTGCTTTTCTTTTGACAGGTCATGGGAATGTGATAGTGGCATTTTCTCTAATCATCCGAATACTCCCAAGTCAAGTTTATAATTCCTTTAGAGGAAATTAAAATTGGAAATCATGCACGACCTTTTCGGACGTATAGGGTAATCCAACCCCAATTTCGCTAGAAGGAATTATACACTTGAATTGGTCCATGCATGTTTTATGTCGCTGGTAATCCACGATAATTGATCGAGAACATCGGCGTTGTTTTGAATTTAATGACGAGATAGATGTCCAAATTACTCTCGTTCTTAACAAAACGGCCTTGATTTGGATGCCGTATCTTCAATTAAATTTAAAACACGTTATTATGCCTCGCACTTTTTGAATAATTCGTTCCTCTCGAAATTGATCAAAAGCGATTATTGTGAATTACATTCCTTTCAATAGTATGCTTTCTTTCGAGGAATATTGATAAAAACTTTTCGCGCAAGATTAAAACCCTTGTAAAAGTTCTTGTCCTTATTAATCATGGACAAGCATAGGATTGAAAGGGGTTTTTGATTTCTTTTTCAAATTATCCCTTCTGATTCTGTCTTTTTATTTGCAGGTAAAGAAATAGGTAATAGAGAGAAATCTTTTCCTGGACAAGTCTAAGGCTATTATCTTATCTGATCATGAGCGAGTTATAAAATCAGGACATATTTGCTCGGCTTATTGATATTATGGTTCGGCTCACCCAAGTCGAAGATGTTCGGATGCTCGAAGAAATGAACCATACAGAAGTTAAAACACACACACAAGAACTTTCATTTATTTTGCTCAGCGGAGGGTTTTCAGAAGCAGGTCATACAATTCGGGGTGGAAAAGTAAAGCCAAAGTGAGCCCTAATTAACGACACAAAGGAGCCCAACTGACCCTCCATGTTGTTAATGTTCTGCCCGTACTCACGACTCCGCATGTCCTGGTCCGCGAGCTTGAGGAAAAGGTTTCTGCATTCTCCCTTAACCTCAGTGACCTTGACCTCGTGTTCTTCGGTGATTATTTCCAAGTCCCGAACTAATCCATTCCCGTGAGCTATGTCTGCGGTTATTTTGTCGAGCCGTTCTTCCTGCCAGTCGCTTTGCAGCCTCAATAGGACATTGTGGCGGTCGTGCTCGCCAGCGGTCAGGGATAGGGCCAATTGATCCACCAGTTTTCTCCTCTCGCGAAGCAACGTCGCGACCCTCTCATTGGCAAACTCGGCGGCCTTTTTGTGACTATCGGCCAAATAGTTGGTCAGCACCAAATGATCAGACCGATCCTGGTAACGAGCCCGCAAGACGCGAGCCACGAGAACCTCCCGATCAGCAACACGGTAGGCCTCTAAGGAGTGTGCAAAGAGGGTCGGGAAAGTTCTATATTCCCTCCCCAGCGTAGTACCTTCGAGGGAAGTGGTATCTAAGTCCTCGAGCAGGACACGGATTTCATCCGCGGTTGCAGAATGATCGGTTATGTGCGCGTAACCGCGACCCAGTAGGTTATAAAGCTTTTCCCACTGGGCCAAGACATCAGTTGAAAAAGTGCGTACGGGAGAGGAGGCCATTTGCGTTGGGTTGGCTTGAGAATAAGACGAGTTTAACAGAGAGATTAGAAGGAAGAAGCTGATTATGCGAAAACGTTAACCTTCCATACATTAATTCCTCATTTTATAGCAACTCGAGGATGATGAAGGGTCTCAGTAATAATGCTGGTGGAGCCCAGTTAGGGAGTAAAGCAGGAGGTCCCCTCACGAGAACCATTGGATTCGTTTCGGTCCGCGATTTTCGGCTCATCAATTAAAAGATGTAAAAGATTTGTCGGGATCACCATTATTAGAGTTAGGTGGGAGGAAAGCGCAACTATCGAAGAGAACCCTAACAGGGTTTGGCAGTCCCATCACGTTGAAAAGCTAAGCGAGAAATTCAAGGTCTTGAGGGGGAACGTTTGCCTAATGATGCTTGAAGAGCGTCTCCTGAACATGCAAAGTCACTCGAAGAAAACTTTATAGGGAGTGAGCATACAGGAAAGAGTAGAGATCTGAGTGGGCAAGAACCAATCAAACATTTCTCCATCCAACATATTTAAGAGATTACTGTCAGCTGCTAGAGGCGACTGACTCAAAAATCTCAGAAATTGAACCACAGAGGGATCTCGAAGATTCCAAGATCAAGTCTAACGCCAAAACCATGGAGCCCAACACTTCTGGCAACGGAAATCAAGATCACGGCGACGACGACAACGACATCCACAATGCTCAACTCGGGAAAAGAAGACGTCCTCACCAATACTCTCAGGAGGAAACCCAAATGCTGGAAACCCTTTTCAGTAAAAGCCATTACATGAAAAAGAAGTGGAGAATTGAATTGAGTCGGGAGTTGGGGATTAATCAGTCGAGGATCCAGTTTTGGTTTCAAAATAGGAGATCCAAATCGAGGGCTCAACGCAAACGTCAGGTGGTCGAGATTTTAAAGGAAGAAAACCAAAAGCTGCGAACAGAAAACATGAGGTATGAAAAAGCTCTCAATATTACCGTTTGCCCTCACTGCGATAACCTCGTCGCCCTCGGTAAGATATTCCCCGATAATCCTCACGCGATGATTGAAGACGTTCATTTACCACCCTACTCCCTCGGGGCATCTCCTGCTCAACCAGATTTTGCCGGAGTCACGCATGAGCAGGATGATCCTACGAAGATGATACAAATGCCTCCTGGGGGATGGGATTTGCATCGCTTTGATTGGAGTTATAGTTTCAAGGAGCTGGATGTTACCGCCGACCAGCTCAAAGCATATCAGCCTCATGCACAACAATTTTCGATAGGGTCGGGTCCTGCTGGAGATGAGTTAATCAGTCGTCAAGCCATCGATGCACTCTTGGGCCACGATAAGAGGAGGTTCGCTTGGCCCCCTGAACTGCATTCCAGATTCCTAGACGTGGTTCACCAAATGGGGATCGACTCAGCAACTCCGACGCGCATATTTAAGGCCATGAATGTACCGGGGCTTAGTAAGGAGCTGGTCAGGAATCACCTTGCTGCCTACAGAAAGCTATTAAAACAACGTCGAGCGGAGCTAAACCGGGAGGAATCCGTCTCGAGTTCAAAAGCTAGGGGGACCGCCATTGTAATGCTCAAGCATCAAGAGGCCATTTCAACACTTCTCAAGAGCGCGTGTCACAAGTACAGCGAGTGCGCACTCCTCCATTCGAGCAACAGTCGGCTGGTGCTCTGCCTGCTGCTGGTCAACCCACGACAGACGATTTCTTCGATGAGGGGCTCGATGCCTTGTTCAATCAGTGGGAAGCTGGCACGCTTGGACAGCCATGATCTAGCACCTGGCTCGGGGCACGACGGGCCGGTCACTACGAACACCCATAGGAAGAAGAACATGTTCACGAGTAGATCACTCATTTTATCCGTTGTAAAGTTCCTACGGGAACATTTTTCTTTAATGGCTATAGTTAATTCTATATTAGAACCAACGCTATCAACGAACATCGTCATGCTTAGTTGTGATGATCCCTTGTTAGATTAAGTCTGAAACCAGATACGGTCTTTAAAATTTTGAGTGGCCACGAACTCATTCCTCACCAAGCGCCCGGGATGCTGAAATGAAGAGTAACAGCATGCACAGGGAAAATGTCACTTTCGTTTGAACGATGAAAAGGGGTTGAGATCATAGCGTTAATTCCCATAGAGTTAAATGAATTAAACGGAGTCATTAATTGCGGGTCCACCGCCGCTCCCCACGTTCTCGGGCCTAGCAAATCATAAAAGGCGCCGAAAGATTGTAGACCCACCACTTTGAAGACTGAACTAGGGGACGAGCGCAATACTCGATGAAACCGAATCAATGCAAGAGAGTTTGTGATCCTATCACGAGGAAAAAGAAAGGGGAATACAGACGATGAGTAATTGCAGAATCTCGGGAGGAGTGCTTGCTTGCTGGTCTTCATATGCAGCCTGAAGGATGGTTCCAGGACACGCACAATCACTTGAGAAAATTTCTAGAGTGAGCAAACACGTAAGAGCGAATTGAGAAAGCTGAGTGAACTAGATCAGCTCGAGATACCCCGATCCATCATGTTTAAAAGTTATTCCCATCTGCTAGAAACGCCCGACCTGGACATTTCTGAGCACGAACTGCTGGGAGACTTTGAAGATCCTGGAGCTGAATCCTGCCCGAAGGCCATAGAGACTGACTCGTCCAGCGATGAAATTCTAGGTTTCAGCTACGAAGAAGGAGTATACAATGATGACCGGAGCCGGAAAAGGAAGCAACTACAACGCCACACTCCAGGCCAAATCCGAGAGCTCGAAGCTTTCTTCAATGAATGCCCCACTCCAAGCAAACAACAGAAAATGGAGCTGAGCCGAAAGATAGGATTGCAGCTTTCGAATGTCAAGTTTTGGTTCGCCAACAAACGAACCCGGGTGAAACAGCAATACGCAGACCAGGAGTTACTGGTCCTGAAGGAGGAGAATGAGAAGCTTCAAGCTGAAAGCGCGAGATATAAGGAAGCTCTGACCAAGGCCACCTGCCTTAATTGTGGAAATCTTGTCGTCCTCGGCGAGGTGTTCCTCGAAGAACCATCCCTGTTGACGAATAACGCTCAGCTGTTACCGTATTCTCCACAGCATTTTCCGACACAGCCAGATACCGCCGGAGATCTGCATGAGCAAGTCAACACCATAGGGTCAACACCAACATCCTCTGAGAAATGGGATATGAATCATCACAGGGGGAGTTCTCTCAATGACGAACTCGCTGTCGTAGCCAGCCAATCCCAAGTCGGTGAGTCCCTCCCTGGACAACTTTTGAAACGACTAGATCCCGTAGAGAGTAGCTACCGAAGTATTGACGATATTTTGGGTGATAAGAGAACAAGGTTTTACTGGACCTATGAACTTCACACCAAATTCGTTGATGCAATTCGAGAGCTGGGAGTTGATTCGGCTAGCCCACTACGCTTATGCGAAACGGCGCCGTTTTGTGGGTGAGGGAGGCGGACCGGGCCTGGGCGCGGGTCCGGGTCGTGGGCCGGGTCTAACCCGGCCCTGATAATAATTTTAATTATTAAAAAAAATTCAGAAAATAATAAAATAATAATAAAAAATTCAAAAATCAATAAAAAAAAATGGAAAATCATAAAAAAAAATTCAAAAAAATTCGGAAAATTCAGAAAAATTCTAAAAAAATTCCAGAAAATAGGAAATGGCCACATTCAACTGGCCACGACCCGTTCCGGGTCATTGGACCCCCGATCTTTCCAGAAATGACGGTTTTGCCCTTCCGGCAAACCGTCTTCCAAAAAAATTCTAAAAAAAATTCAAGAAAATCCCCAAAAATTGGAAATGGCCACAATCAACTGGCCAAGGCTCATCCCGGGTGTTTGAACCCCGATCCTTCTAAAATGACGATTTCGCCCTTTGGGCGAATTGTCCTCCAGAAAATTGAAGAAAAATCTAGAAATTCCAAAAAAATTCTCAAAATTGGGAAATGGCCACAAACTACTGGCCATGGAATACTTTGGGTAATTCGGTATCCAAACCTTCCAAAAATTGACGATTTTGCCCTTCAGGCTAAATCGCCTCCAAAGCTTCACATTTTACCCATGGTCCTAAATCACGCCTCCCCAAAGCCCTTATGGCTATATTAGGAAGCCGTTGATTTGAATTGATGTGCATTGATGTGATTTATTTATGCACTTGATTGCGCTTCCATTAAAGTTGATTGTGATTGATAGGAATAGTCTTCCAATCTGCATGAAACCTTGAATCAAACCTACCTCACCTAAAATTGCGCATGCATGAACTCTTAGCTAGGAAAATCACTCGCGTTAGGTACCGAAAGGGCGTTGGTAATGACACCAGCGTAACCAAGTCCCCGAACCCAAAATCTCTGGTTCCGCAGAACTGATCGATCTCTCCCAATCGGTCAGTAAGGTTTCCGGTCTACCCTCCAAGAAAGACCGGTGGCGACTCCAAATGCATGCACAAGTTGCACATGCCACCACGACCACACTGAAGGTCAAAAGCGATCGACTCTTATCGTCGAATCCCCAAAAAAAAATACTCCCGCCGCGATTTGGTATGGGCCTGGGAGGGCTCGCGCCGATCCAAGACCCGTGATCGGTAATCCATTAGCCGCGTCCGCCTTTCGGACGGGTCGCGACAATGGATTATTAGGTTAATCAAATGAATTAACTAACATAATACGAACTCTCCCAAGTCCTACCAATTCGCAACTTAAATTAATATGAAATGATTTAGATTTGGAGCCACATCTAATCATTTTTGGTAGGTTGATTAGGAACCTAAGTAAAACGACGGGAGTACCATTTTACTTCTACGAACCAGATATTATGAATTCGGGGACTTGATTACACTAGTTTGATTTAAACTAATGCCCTTTCGGTACCAATTTCATACAAAGGTCTTTTGACTGGTTTATGTGACTTGATTTTTTTTTTGGATTTTCTTTTTATTAGATGCAATGCTAATGCAACCTAACTATATGACATGTGACGTGCAGTGACATAAAAAAACGACATGGCAACTATGCATGGATGACGTGATAAGATGACATGGCAAAATGTATGACATGGCAAATATAAATGACATGGAAAATGCATGGATGACGTAGCAAGATGACATGGCAACTAAGTAATGCAATGCGAATGATATTTTATTATTATTATTATTTTGGTATTTTAGAATTTTAATGATATGGGATGCATAAATGCAATTTCGGAAAAAGAATGAATGAGCAGATTCTCGTTTTTTTTTTAATTCGGCCTTGATATATGCAAAGAAATACTATCCTAATCTAGGTGAGATATGCATGAACATAATTCTCGCTCTTTCCTTTTTTTATAAATTTCGACTAGAATGATGGATATTTTGAAGATTTTGTTATCTTGACTTATTTGCTTAGAATTTGATGAGATTAGAAAACATTATCTCCCTAAATCTTCAGGAAATCTTCGAAATATGGCAAATCAAATCAAGACAACTATCTATCAACAATATTCATGGCAGGATTGCGACCATCATCTTTTCCGAATTTTCCAAGAATTTTCGTATCTCGAATTTTTTTTTTTAAAAAATGACTTTTCAGAGATAGCAAATTGGACATAAACGGTGATAGGTTAGATCGACTAAATTCAAGATTTTTTGTTTGAAAATTAGGCCTTCAAGTTTATATAAAAAAAAGTCGTTATCTTGAATTTCCGAAAAAGAGCTTGCACTTCGTTCAATGTCAGCACCCGAAATACATGCAAAACGACTGCTAGAATATTAAAATAATTCATCTTTTAGGCTCCCAAAAGTTTTTGCAAGGATAAATGACTTAAACATGCGAAAACATGGTATTTTCGACAAAACAGAACGCAAATCATGCCTTCATGCAAAGACAGTGGGCAAACAGCATCAAAACAACATGAAAATTATCCAGAAAATTATCCCACAAGTATGTTCGGCGTTACCTTAATGCGTGAGAAAAGACCGGGGCTGATTTGATACAGAAATTTCGCAAAACGATGGTGACAATGGCACGGCAGCAGCGGTGGCGAACTGTGACGGCAGCGAGCTAGGGTCGGAGAACGTCGAACAGAACCGAACGGCAAGAGGCGTCGAGTAAGGGCGCGGGGTCAAGCAGGAGCGACGAAAAAACAGAAGCGACAACGACAACGACACGGAGCAGCGACAATGGGCGATGGTGGCGAGAGAGCGAGAGAGAGAGAGTTGAGTGTATTGAGCAAAAAAATTTGTCGTCCTCCAAACCCTAGACATAATGATGTATATATAGAGAGGATTAAGGTAATGCCTTGAGATTTAATCCTAGCCGTTGACTCTAAAGATTTCAGACGACATATCAACCGTAGGATTGGAATTTTTTGATTTTTTAGGAATCCCCTTGGGCTCGGATACCCAATTTTCGGCCACCATAAAGGGAATAGGGCTTGGCCGAAAATTTCACCTATAAATAGGCTTATTCGCGCGAATTTAGGACCTAATCGAGCTTTAATTAATTAAATGGGTAATTAATTAAAAGCCTTTCTTTTAAAAGAACTAAGGTGGATTGAACTATATTTGAATAGAGCCTAAGCCCATGTGAAAATCGCCCACCTCTTCTGGCCGAAAATTCTGTATCGATCCTGGTCCCATTGCTTGCTAAATTGAGCTTGATCGGCTTGCCTTTAACTGAACGCTAGTGCACGACAGAAAATAAACATACAATGCATGAGAATTTATTTTTTTGGTGAGAATTATGTTTAACTCTCATTTTATGAATAAATGAATTCCTAAAAATTCAAATTTCGGTGTCAACAAATTGTAAAAATAAATAAATATAAAAGTCATAGCGGGATCCATCTCTGATCTTATGCCTGACATTCCATTGTGATATCATTACATGACCATGCTAGCCGAATCCTTGTTTAATTAGTCTATCAGTTAACAAAATCAAAGTGCCCTTCGAAAGGTTGACATGAAGCTAAAAACTCGACGTTCGTGCATCAAGATATGTAAATTCTAGGCTCGCATGAAAACCGGAATGTGTAGAGAATGGTCTCTCCTTATCGAAGGTCGCATTGGTCGTGCAATGCAAGAACCTAAGCAACACTCTTTCGCATTGAATTCTCTTTGAAGAGGTCAACATGTTCATGAATTGTAGGCCGTCTAATTGCCAATTTCCCACGGATCGAGATCTATGGTTCAATCAATTAGCAAGGAGATCCGGCAACAGAAAGCGCAATTTTATGTTGACATGTTTATAGTTCAAACAAGATACCCCCCCCCCCCCCCCCCCCCCCCCCCAAAAAAAAAAAGATCAATACTTCAGATTAGGCAGGCAGCTATCATAACTCGAGATAAAATACATGGACAAGATTTAAGCATAATTTCTTTGACATTAGAAATATCCTTTCATCCCTTTTTTCTTTGTTTTCTTTTGCTTAAAAGAAAGAGATGAGATCTCCATCATCAAGAGTTGCGGCAACTGATATTGGTGCATCAGGAGGTCTTCGTCAGTTCAAATCCCTCCAATTATATACAAACAGCACTAGATTAAGGATGCCCTGAGTCATAAGAGTCTGTTGGGTTTTATCTAAACTAGCAAAGCAGATAAAATGAATCAGTTTATCTTTTGCCAGATCAAGAGAAACCTCAACCTAGAGAGGGGAGATTGACGATAGTCCCAAAACTTATCAATCACCAACCTTGCTCCTTACCTACACTTTTTGCCCTCTAAATCTGAAAGAGAAACGAGAATGCACACTCTCAACAATTTGAAGGTGCAAAAGGATGGAAAAGATTTTTTTTATAAACCTAACCAAACTATGTTGGATGGAGAGAGAGAGAGAGAGAGAGAGAGAGAGAAAGAGAGATAAAATAGAAGAAGAAAACCCTGGTGAGATGGAAGTGGGGACTGTGACAAGTACAATGCATGAACTTCTTTCCATAACACATGGGAATGGAGAGAGGATGGTCCTGCATCTCCTGGTTTTAGGACACACACTCTCTCTCGCAGGCCCCCCCTCCTTTTATTGAGAAGTGTCTAAAGTTGCTGCTTGAATCATGCTGAAAGTTTTTTCTGGCCAATTGGCATTGGAGAGCCATGCACAGCCATCATGGGGCTCCTTCTTTCGCCCTCACATGCACTCACCTTTCCAAACCCTCTCTAGATCAAATTTCGAGTCTCTCGAATTCGCTATTTCAATCTCTTTTCGCTATACGTAGACTTGTCAAACGAGTAGGTCAGGTCGATTTGGGTTGAGACTCATAAGTGATCTGAGTCAAATTGACCCGTATAACTTGTTTATGACCCATTCATATCCGACCCGATCCATTTTGCTAAACCACTTTCATTTTTTTTTAATCTAATCTAAGAAAACTTGTTTCTTGTAAAAAAAAATTAAAAAAAATTATATTGCTAAAACATTGTGAACAGTTCTTATAATTAAAAAAAACTAATTTTGTTATTTTTCTTTTTTCTTCTAAGTCCTCCAAGGGTCACTGGTCACAGGCGAGAGCTGCTCGACCCTCACCGACCACAAAGCGAGGGCCGAAATCCTCGCCAACTGTGGGCAAGGAACAGGCCCTCCCCCAAATTTAGCAAGCGCCGTGGAGCCCTCCCCGATCACGGGTGATGTTGAGGGTCATCGGCCCTCATCGGATTCCGTAGGAAAAAAAAAAAGAAAAAGAAAAATATATTAAAAGAAAATAAAAAAAATGAAAAATGACTTATTTATTATGACTCACCTTAATATAATTAGTAACCAATTTACTGCCCATTTAAATCTATTTAAAATCCATTAAGTTGTTAAGTAATACATTTATGACCCATTTAAACTTGTTTTTAAAACTTACGATTACGGCAACCCACTTATGACTCACCCCATGAATATGGGTTAAAATATGGGTGTTGGATTTATTTTGCCACCTCTAACTATATCTATCATCTAACATATGTCGAGGTGTACTTCAGACTTATTCTTCTTCTTCTTCTTCTTCTTCTTTCTGTCGAAGTACTTCAGACTTCATCCTGCTTGACGCATATCTGCTCATGGTTTTTTCAAGGTTCTTGCCCAATTTATTCCGTGGTTTCGAATCTTCAGTACTAAATGTAAAAAGAAAAAACACCAACCACATCCAAAATGACAATCTACATTTTATAGGAAGTTAAGAACTACTTGCTCATAAAGCCGAGTTTTAACGATAACCTTGTCAACTGTTCTAAAAGTTTAAAGTGTGATAAGAAAATGTTATCATTCAATAACGGAAAAGCTAATTTGAGGTAGGTAATGGCTCTAACGGAATTATGTATCGAAGGCTTTTTACATCATTCAATGAGGAACAAGACTCTAGTCGTCTACAGAGATTTCACATGCTTAAGCTTAAAAGGGGCTCGAGGATTATCCTTACGTTGATAGGTTAGCTTGAGAGTGGATGCACGAGGTCTTGACAAGCACAGCTCACTGTGAAGTCGTCTTGAATGGAGATCTCCTCTCGAGACTCAACCCATTTTGGTTGGACTCTTTCTTTTTGGGCTACTCTAAGACAACAAATCAGCGGCCCTTATGGGAAACACTTCAGCGTTTTAGGCCCAGTTTAGCCAACTAATCAAGTTCTCTCTGTCGTTACAACCTGGCTTAGCATGTCTGCGGTGAGTTTGGGCAAGTACCGAAACTTGGGTGACTCGGTTAGATCACTCGAACCGAGCAGTTCGATGTCGTTGCTGGCAAGGCACAATGTGAAGCATCTATATGGATCGACACGGCGGGCGTTCTTGGCCCGATTAACCAGCTCTAGACGCAATCCGGTTGGAGGAGAGACCATGGTTTCCAACACTATTATTGCAATCTTGCTGTTCTTCTGGTAGCCGATTTCTGCAATCAATTTTAAGAGCATGGTGCGGGCTGATGCTTCAGCATCTGGATAGAGCAACATAACGAGGGTGCACTCGGTCTACTAGTTTTGCTTTTCGGTTTCATGAGATCTTTTCGGTTTTATGAAGTGCTTCAACTAAATCAGTCAGCCCATGGTCTTTGACATATTCTTCTCTCATCAATCAAAGAGAGCAGGCCGAGCAAATCAAAGTTTCCAGTATGAAGTTCCAGATAAAAGTGTCATATTCCGTAGTGCAAAAGTCCACGAAAAGCAATCCGAACCCGCTGGGATGTGAGAGCGCGATGAAATTCGTAAGCACAAGAAGTGTATCATATGAGCACTATCAATGAGCCGCGATATGACATTAAACGTTCTCGACTATGAACACGACGCATGACCTTTCAAGGATTTATCGGACCCGATTGAATTTCCTGCGACTTGGTTCTTGTTCATGGGCTTCAGATGATGTCCCGCACAATTCAGATAACTGTGGTGAGAGGATAAGGTTTTCTGCCTTAAAGTTATATAAAATTATTGACAATAGATTCCAACAAATCAGAGTGGCGCAGCGGAAGCGTGGTGGGCCCATAACCCACAGGTCCCAGGATCGAAACCTGGCTCTGATATGTAAGAGTAGCTTCCGACAAGTCACCGTCCTTTTTTTTTTTTTCCTCCATTTGCTCTCTCTCTCTCGCATGGCTACGTTTTGAGTCTCAGAGTCTCTGGGAAGTTGCTGCTATGTCATTATCAATATCAGCAGCATCTGAAATCACTCGTCGCTGTCCAAGTTACACGGCAGAAATTGGCATTTGAACTGGGGATTATTTGTTTGTTGGCCTCATCTCATCCCTGTGAAAATGCACGGCGAAGCAGTAGTACTAGATTGAATTCTAACCATTTAATTCGGCACCGACCAAAGCACTTGCGGATGAACGTTAGTTCCGTCTGCTTCAAACGCTCTTATATCCCGAAATCCTCCAGATCGATTCTAAGAAGGGTGTTTTCTGTGATCTTTGTTTCCTATCTCGCGATGGACGATGTTCAGCAGTCGGGCTACTCAGTTTCAGAAGTTTAGAAACCTGGACATATGAATCATTCCCTACAGGCTAACAATGAATCGTCCCGGCAGGGCTGGCACAAGCCGAGAATAGGAAGAGATTGCTCTTGGAATTCCTCATATTCAAAACCCCTTACAACGTGTACTGAACGTCACGTGAACCTGTCACTTACATTGGTGTCAACTTTTCAAGTGTTAACAGATTATGGATATGTTTCAGTCCAGCTTTGCAAGATTCAGAAAGGGTCGAGACGTGTAAGAGAATGCGAACTATTTTTCTTATCCTTCTGATTCTGGCAATCGAGATGCATCCAGAACAACCCAAATTCAATGCCAGGCTTCTCATTGCATATGAACATTACACTTGGATCGACATCCCACAGAAGCCCGGGATTTGCTTTCCTAACTAACACCCACATGCAGATGCGAAAAACGGCGCTACCCCGATGGTCTTCGTCCTCAAGATCTTTCTCGCGAGTATTCTCCACTTGGTCTCGTCCTTTTTGTTCTGTTTCTTGATCCTGTCCTTGAAGTTCCTACAAAATGGAAAAACTTCTATTTGGTAAAGACTTCGATTGACCTTACTATGTATTTTTCAATAGATCGAAAAGACGCGAGTCTAGGGTGAAACAACACTTTTGGAACCAAGTGAACACGAGGGTTTGTGTAAACAAAACATGTGCGACATAATTTGGCCAAAATGCAAGAGGATAAATTTCATTGGAAGGAACATACCTACACAAGGGGACTCGGCAAACATTTGAATCGGCGCAGAGACGGGAGTGCAGCTCCAACAGCTGCCACATTCGTTTGCAGTGGATGCAACCGCCCAGAACCCGTGATTTGCAGCGCGCAAAGTGGCGGATCAGCAACTCTAAGCCCTTGCAAGCCTCGAAGCTGCACGGCGGCTGGTCCTTCTTGAAGACTTTGTCATGGGGCCCGATCGTCCGACACCCGTCTCTACAAATATGAACTAGAGCTTCCATCGCTTCATATAGCTGCAAATAGATCTTCCTCTCATTCTTCCTTCTGATCCTCTCCTTTTTTCTCTGCAAAATTAAACACCAAAATGATTTTCCCTTCTGTTCTTTTTTTTGTAATAGAACCAAAAGTAGGGAAACAAATGATGCGAAAACAGACAATAAGTTCCAATGCTTACATTGTCTTCCTCGATGACACACTCTAGTAGCTCTTTTTCTAGTAAGGGGAAACTCTGCTTCATTGCAGCCCATCCTTCCGTGGCTGATACATCCTTGAAGTTCTTCATGATCATGCGGTGACAGATGAAGCCAAGACGAGGAGCATCACAGAGCAACGCAAGCTGAAAGATGTCAATGACATTCTCCATGTTAAGTAGACCTTGCTCGAGTTGCTGCTCGCAGATTTGCTTGAGCCGAGGAACCACGAACGAGTGTGAGAGCACCAGTAAAGGCACGATGAACTCAGCCATGTCTCGGTTTTGATAACTACACAAGAAACAGAAGCGGTGCTTAGAATAGAATACTGTAAGTAGGAAGTCTAAAATGTTTCCACTATCCTTGAAGCGACAGCAAGGGAGATATATTTACCGGGAGGAGTACAAGAATCGAACAAAAACACGAACAGCATCATGAGGAACTCCACCGACAGATAATACTTGATAACGACCCTTTCTTTTTGATTTCTTTAGCATGCCTTTCATTACTGGAGAAGCCATACTCTGCAAAAGAATAGCCAATTGGTGATGAGTTTTAGAAGTGCAAAGTCACACAACTACACTTCCATGTGGCCTCGATCATTGATATCTTCAATTTTCGTTTTTGTATAGAATTGGATCCACTCTCGTGTCATGAAAATTTCATAACTTAACGATCATAAAAGAGTGAATTATCTTGATGCCAAAGTTCTCCAGAAAGGTAAACATCGATGGCACAAAGTTTCATTTAGGATATGAGAATTTTGACTTTCATGATCACAATAAGAAATTTTCAGATTGTCAACACAGAGGGTAGTAAAATTCCAGCATAGCCATGTAGGATGGAAAAAGAGACAAGACTCATTATTTAATTCCAGAAAGATTTTATGGTTTGAATTGAACAAGGTTGGATTGCAAGTTCTTACAATTATACAAGCATGTGCATAGACGACACCACCATCGTCAGTGTGAATTCGGACATCTGCTCTATAGCCTTCATCAAAAAGTCGGTCCCATAGATCGATCACTGTCACCGAGGTGCAGCAATCGCTTCTTTGAGGCGCTCCCTCCATTTGTAGTCCCTTCCTGGCACATTTGGCCGTGGGCGGACCAGGTAATGGAGGTGCTACTGGGGGACCAGTCCGTGCATTGAGCGACGACTCATCACTGTTGCTGACGATCCCTACCATCTGTTTCTGATTATTTTTCCGCCGAACAAATGGAAAAGGACTGGGTCGCAGTTCCTGGTAAAATTCAAGATGCTTTAGTCACTCTACACAAGCAAAGGACAAGATGCACAACAAACATTAACCTTGGTTAAGTAAGCACATGATCGCGGAAACTGTACCTAATGGTCAAATTTCTAACCCAAGCGATACAGATGATAATTCATCTAATTATGTTTCTTCAGCTGTGAAGGAAGCGGGCAGACTATCACCTATGCCATACATAAGAGGCCTGTCATAGGAAATTGGTAATTGGCAGATCTTGTTGCCAATTCATTAATGAGTATATTCTGTTGTCTACCATCAAACCAAGATTAATGTTTACAGAGGAGAAGAAACATCTAAGGTAGAAATCAAGGACAGATCATGGAGGAGCTAATAATTACAGAACCAAGTAAGGGGTTCTCTGAAAAATGATCATATTGCTAATCACTAAGCCCAACTAAGCCATAGATTGTCAAAATCTGACCAAATGTTTCAGGCTTAAGAGGATCAGAACAGTCACTCCATAAATCCCAGAAGATTTTTGACTGCTCAATGAATTTATCACATAAGAACATCAACATTAGCAGCCCAAAAAATGTGAATTTTCATCAGATTAAATCCCTCAAGAATCTTGAAGTATCATCACAAGCAAAACTTTAAGAAAAGGCCCGGTTTTCGAACGCAACTCTAATCAAATCCCATTCTCTGGAGGATGAAAGTATCGCATACCTCCAAGTTCCGATCCGGCGACACACAGGGGAAGAACCAAGAAACCCAGATGGGAACTCAATTCGTTCCGATCTCCGCACGCCTTCCGCTTCTACAAATCTCCGGAAGCCGGGCACAAATCGGCCAACGCGCCAGCGAGGAATGGAGGAAAATGGGACCAATGCCGAAGGAGATGTAGAAAAATTATGAGGAGGAGACAAGCAAGCAAACGGCTTCTCTGCCGAGAAACAGCTTCTGGGTTTATCCCCCTAGATATAAGAAGAATCAAGAACCGATCCCGAACATGCAAAGGTGTTAACTTGGTCGTGCGGTTTCCGTTAATTATCTCGAAAATAACAAACCCAGGAGAGAGATTGAGGATTGCTCGACCCAACTGGAATTCTTCGAGACATGTTGGATCAGCTTATATAGAAAAGGACCACGTCAAATGTCAATGTCAATGTCTCGCGTTTCCTACCTGTCAGTCTTTCTCCTCTCTCTCTCTCTCTCTCTGGCAACAGAGAAACCCCCGCCAACATCAGAAGGTCAGAGCGAGCGACAGAGAGAGAGAGAGAGAGAGAGCAGAAGAAGAAGAAGAAGATCACGCTGCTGATTCAGACACACATCAGATCAGACAATCGAAACAGAAAGAAGAAGAAATCAAGAAATTGTGTGTTTCGCAATTTTTTTTTTTTTTTTTTGGGATTATCTTTTCTTTTGGCGCTCGATCCCTTTCCCTTCACGCGCTCTTTCGCGTTTTCGCGATCGATCAATGGCCACCAACTAAAAGTTTAAAACCCCCCACCCGATTGCACGAGATCCTCGCGTGGTTCTTTCTCGTGTTCCTTAATTACTCGCATTTTCTTCGATAATTAAAATATATATATATAAGAAAAAATGATGCAAACAGTGCTTAAATTTTGGCCAATATGCAATGTAGTCCCAATGCGATTTCTAACTTTCAATTCGTTCAATGTGGCCCCCGACCTCTTACAACATGTTCAATTTAGTCACCGAACTATTAGAAAATACCTAATATCGTTCCTAAACTTAAATTAATAAAAATATTATATTGAAATTCTTCTTACAGATTAGGAACTAACTGGAAGATCATATTGCTTAAATTAAAAAAATTCAGAGATCACGTTACATATTGGCTAAAGTTCGAGGATCATATTAATCAAATTAAAAATTTAAAAATCATGTCATATATTGAGTCAAAATTTATAGATCGTTTATTTCGAAAAACATAGGGACCAACGGAAGGGACGGACCCGAAATTATAATAAGAAAAAGGAGAAATCGAGAAATTCGATAAAGACAAATTTTCTGTGGGACTCATGAAGTGGGAGCATCTGAAAGAGGAAAAAAATTTCGACCAAAAAAAAAAAAGAGGAAAAAAATCGAAATTCCAGCTGAGGTTGTCTCAAATTTGAGTACGTCCGTCCGTAGTGTGTACTTTTGAGAGTGAAAAGTGACAAATTTTTAGCTGGCGGCCATGAAATAAGCTGTTCCTTTCGATTGAGACATGTACGGTCATGAATTGGGCGGACTGCAACTTGGTTTATGACAAGACATTAACGGACGGTAATATATCTCGGCAAGACGACACAAATGATATTTAAGCTCTGGATTAATTTGAAACACAATTTATAAATTTTCAATTTATTTAATTTTATCTTTAAATTTTAGCTCAATATATAACATGAATCCTGAATTTTTAATTTATTCAATATCATTTCTGATTTTTTTTATATATATTCAATTTAGCCTTTGATTTATACGAAATGTTTAATGTTGTCCTTAATATTGAATTAACTGAAGGATAACGTTGAACATCTCCATATAATATAAAAGCAAAATCAAAATGTAGACCAAATAAAATAAATTAAACGTTAAGGAATCATATCAAGTCACAGTACAAGAATCATTTGTGTTGTTATTTTTATAATTCGTGCTTATAATCAATGTGTAGTGTAGGACATCTATGCCACTATTCAAAGGTCTTACTGCAGATCACATGAGATTATCGGCATGTTTGGTTTAGCATTGCAGATGAGCATTTGGACTCTAAAATTCCTTGGCCAAATGCAAATGCTGTTTGGTTCAATTTTTTGCTTACTTTATTCAGATACACTTGCATCTCAAATACTCTATAAAGTCCCTTAGCCCAAAGTACCTATCCTAAAATACCTCTAGAAGTACTTCGGGCTAAGAGGCTTTTGTGAAATGCAACTAATTTTTTATTATTTAACTTTGTCACCTTCGCCGCCGTCGCCCACCGCCACTCGCCACACCTCGCCGATCGTCGGTTATCGCCACCACCGGTCATCGCCTCCACCGCCGGTCGCTTTTATAAAAGTAAAAATACTTTACAAAATTTATTTTTCACCAAACAGTATCTACGTCAATGTGTTACCAAATACTACTTTCATTTTGTAAAAATTCTTTAGCCCAAAGATATTTGTATTTTTTCAAAATCTCTTGACTAAATATTGAGCGAAACATGCCATGTATATATTGTAGCTTGTCGGCGCATGTGCGGCTCGTCCGAGAGACGTCCCACCACTTCACTTGCACCAGTAAGCGAAATAGCCTTAAAGTCAAATAAAGGATTAAATATATGGAAAAAAAAAAAAAGAGGCAAAAAGGAGAACGTGTTTCACATGTTATTTCAGCAATGCAATCATGAGTGGAATATTATACATTTGTTTTCTAGCACGCGGGGCCCATGTAGGGCCTCGTGTCCACCGATCTTTCTACCTCGGTTCGCCATGTAATTGAATGGATTAGGGGGCACCACTGCATATTTTTCTCCAGTTACTCCATGTTAATTTTCTAATCGATTAGTTTTAACCCCACGATTTTCTGGTGCGCTAATCCATATTCCGATCAGGATTGAGCATCGTTTTCAGAGATGAGATCCCCTGTAGCCATTAGTAGTTCCGTCTAATGTCTAATTTACTCGTACCGTCGTTTTATTGTGACAACAAGGCCGATATTTACACACACACACATAAATACGAATCAAAAGATTGAGATTTGTGGAGATACCGATAAGAACGTCTTTTGTGACGGAAGATCTTTTGTCCATATTCTTTCGTACTAAAATTGAAAAAAAAAAGGCAAATAACTTTCTTAAGCCTTAATACAAATAGTAAGCAAAACTAAAAAGAAAATTTGAAAATGAGCACAATTTCCTTTAGGTTGGATTCCATTTTCTTGGTAACTACATCGGATAATGATTCTCTTAATTTAGATTGTAGATTTGCTTCCTAAATTAGTAAATTTATTCTCCTTAAATGATTTTACAGTGGCTTGGCTTATCAACGGCTGAAATTATTTCCTCAATTTTCGCTTTGTCCTTTCTACATCCACCAGCACAGGGCACTATGTATGAACCCTAGCCGCCGGGGTTCTCCTCCGGCAGCCGTGACCCATTTGCCTCCCGCCGTTGCAGACATCCTTTAAGGAAGATCTGCAACGCACTGACGTGGACAATTCTTTTTACATTTTCTACAACTATTTTGAGTTTTCTTTTCTTTTCTTTTTCTTTTTCCTCACGGTCGTTGGCCTAGGGCGAGGAAAGCGAGGCCAACCCTCTCGTGCCTTGCTCGTGGTCGATACCAATGGCGACCGGCGGAGGAAGAAGGAAAAAAAAGTATATAATTTTTTTAAAAAAAATACATAAAAAAACTGTTCATGTTAGCGCCGATCATGCCACGTAAGACGATCAACGCCAACGTCAGTAATTATTAGTCAAAATTAATCGGAATTGTTACATTTATAAATGATCAAAAGATTTGAGATTACGTTGTCAAATTGAAAAGTTTTGACTTGACATCCACACAATAAATTTAAGATTTTTTTTTAATAATCTTTCTCGGGTGGAGTATATTATAATCTTAACATGTTGCCCAATGAATCGGCAGAGAAAAAAGAAAGCAAAAAGATAGAACAATGATGAAATCATGTCCACGTTGATCCCCCGACATTTCCGTACGTCCCCCCACGCCACGAACCTTCCGTCCTTACACAATTATAAACGTAACTAACTTTAATGTTAGTGAGTTAGTGAGGGTGAGAAGCTCGTTTTCGAATGAAAATCTCAGTGATCACAGGATATCCATTTCGAATCTGGAGATAGAAACGGTGCAAACTCGGTTCACGTGAGGATTGAAGCGTCGGACCGGATAAGAAAAACTCCCGACGTCGTTTTGATTTATCCAGATTTATCTGGCAAGATAAGCTCGTTTTGAGCAAAATGGCATTTTTTTTTTGTCGATCGAAAGAACATTACTATCATCTCAAATCAAAAGACATAAAAGTCGAAGAAATTACCGAGTTCACGTCTCATGGATGAGGTTGTCTGAAGAGGCAAGCAGATACTTCATTTTAAAAAATTTCACGCGCAGTTCAGATCGAAACGCATATAAAGAGGAAGACACATGGGTGTGCTACCGGACCGGGTTTACTAGAAACTCGGATCAGACCGCCCGAAAAATAGGTCTGGGAATTGATTTGAACCGGGCCGATTCTCAGTTCCAAGGGCCAAGGAATCGGATCAATTTTGGAACTTAATCTGGCTCACCTCACCTCATTTGTTTTTGGTTGATTGTGATTTCTATTCCTCATATTTTCAGATTATTGCTTTTGGCGAATAGTGAATTTTATTATTCATATTTTGCTTTGAATCATTTCATTGCTACTCATATTATTTTGCTGAAAAATAAAAATAAAAAAAGAAAACAAAACAAAACAAGTTCTCTGGTAGATCTTGAGATCGGACAGAAAAAACAGGGTAGGTTCCAAAATAGATTTCATGACAAACAATGTAGATTTAATGCATCAAAAATTTGGAACTGGTTATAACATAGTCGATTTTAGAGTCTAAGTTCGAAACCTACCCATACAGTCCATGCTCACCCCTAGGCAACCCCACCTTACTAGACATCCTCACTACAGATGCTTGGGGGAATATTCCTTAAAAGAAATTCAACGATATCACTGGGAATAAATTTCTCCTCCTTGCAAGAAAAATAAAACTTAAACTAGGCAGTTTTACGACAGAGTTGATCGTCGGGCCTAAATCGGGCCGAAAATAAAGGTTTAGACATAAATCTTCGTCCAAGCCTGCCCATCATAAAACTTTTTATATACCGACCCGCAGCATTCCGTAAGCCGACTTGATTTGATCCGTTCAAATTCGATTTGCATCGAGTCGTCGGGGCAAACCTATTTCTTGTCATCGTCAGCACGTGATCGAGACAAATGACAATAACCGAAGTTGATGAGCTCAGTATTTTTGATTTTGTCGTCCAAGGGCTGTTTTACAATGTGAGCTCAACACTTCATTAGCCCACTAATGGCCCGGGTCTACTACGCCAAGCCATCAACCACATTTGATCTAAAAAGACTCTTGCCGAGATGAGCGAAAGCCCAAACAATCAAAATGATCACTCGTTCAGAAAAAGAAGAAGAAAGAGTCACCATGCATCATCACATCCATTAATTCTCGGCCCGGGCAACTCGTTAAGCAATCGATTTCCCGGGCACATCGGCGGCCCTCGTGATATGCACGATCGATACATTGCGAACAAAATTATTCCCTTACCGGGCACGATTAGTAAATGTCTCGAGGATGCTTGTTAGTAAGACCCCACCTTGCAATTAACGGGGATCCCACGAAAATGTTTCCAACAGAAGGTAATGAGTTCGAAATTCGTCGGAGGATTATTGGATGCTCGCAACGGCCTCGGGTTTCATTTTTGTACTAACTCTGGCCTAAATTGTACCCGTGTTGCGCCGTAACTCGTATGTTTTGTTGTACTATGTTGTTAGAGATAATTGCATATCACAGAGCTATACAAGAGTCGAGATTCTCTCTCTCTCTCTCTCTGCGTGGCAAAGAGCTTAATAGGGTGCACGATGGAAGTCCAAGGAATCACAAACTTTTGCCCAAAGTAAAAAAATTAGGTGAAGATGAATGAATTCCATTTTCTTTCGGTTACTTATAATCAGTGGAGCCAACTATTTTCACGAGAGGAAATGAATTATAACCAGTTAGCATGGAAAATTACCAAAAATGTCATAAATCTATTGTAATTGTGCCAATTCAATTGCGGGTGATCCTGTCCTCGCAAACCCGACTAAGTCGGGAGACAAGGCCGTCATTAAGTTCATGTCAGACATTCAACTTCATAACGACATTCTCTCTCTCCACCTATTAGTTTAAGCTTTTAGATTGAGCATTTTAACATGATATTAGAGCCAATTCAGCCCCCAATTTATTTCGCATGCACGACCTCCCTTTTACCCCCTTCTGAATTTGTAAATTTATCCACCTAAAGCAGGGTTAAAAAGTCACTGTAAAGATTTATAAAGTTTGATCCTCTTTAACACATCTTTCCCCCTATAGTCTGCTTAGCATGGGGCGTGTAGCGAGACATGATAATAATAGTCAAAGCTGCTTGACCCTCTTGGGGCTTGTGAAGCATCAGAGTCAAAGTTTCCAGTCCCCCAGCACTTACTCCCAAGCCAGGAACAACCCCATTGCAGAATGATTGTTTATTCAAACACTATGCTCCATGTCTTAAAAATACTTAGTGGGTGACAACTTTTGTGGTTGGATAGAGGAGGAGCGTCCTCAAGCTCTCCCCAGTTCCTACTCCTTTTTCCTCCTTTTTCTCCCCTCCTCGTAAATTGACCATAGAACATCTCTTTCTGTGAGCAAAAGTCTCCAAAGGGTTTGCCCAGCCTTTCGCACGTGGAGACGCTCCTTCATCGATTGCTTTCCTTTTCGCGCCCCCAATCTTTCCATCACTCTTGGCCTAAGTTCCCTGCCAAAAAGAACAACAAAGGCAGCTTTGATAGGCCCCGAACACTAAAGAGTGCTTAGATTTCTCGAACGTGTCTATTTGATTCGAAATGTGAAAAGATTGCGTTGCCCCTCGTGTTGGACCCTCGAATCCACGCATCGGGTCGGTACGGGGTTGTGACTTTGAACTCGTTTCTGGGCATCGACCGGAGACACTGGCCTGGGCGTGCCCGAGCGAGGCGATGGATGGATCGAGAATGAATAGTTGGCACTGCAAAAGGATCGAGGGTTCAGGGTTTGCAAGGTAGGTTTCAGGTTTCAAAAATTGAGGAAATTGTTCCAACGGATAGGTTCTAGATATGTGAAACCTAGAACTTGGAATCTGTAACAAGTTTTTGCATTATTCTTGGTGTATATTTTCGGGCGATCAATGATGAGTGTGTAATCGAAAATCACTAACCTAAGTTTCCATGGCAATGTTTATGATTGAAATTTATACTTTATTAATATTCCATACTTATTCGTGTGTCTGAATATGAGGTGCGGTCAACTGGATTGTAGCGGCAAGTGGAGATTATGGAAGGCTAATTCACTACAATTATTTAATTAAGAATACAAGCGAAACCTGAGTAGACCCTAGAACCTATGGCAGGTTAGATTTCACATTCTAGGGTATGTAGGATAGGCTCCAAATTTCAAAAAATGAGCAATCTATTTCAACAAATAAGTTCCATGTTCCAAGTAGAACGTATACGAAACCTGAAATCGCTCACCCCTAATATGAGCAGCGATTGCATGGCTTGGGCAAAGTATGGGAAAAAATTGTTACAAAAGTCATAAATTTATTGTATTTGTGCCAATTTAGTCCCAATTTTTTTTAACCTAAAGCCAATTTAGTCTTTTCGGCTAACTTTAGCCGAATATTGTTGACATGGATGCCGTACGGCCTATGTGGCATGGCCGGCACTGACGTATATGTTTTTATGTAATGTTTTAATAATACTTTTTATTATTATTTTATGTCCTTTTTTTTCGGGTTTCCTCTGGTGTCCGACGAGGGCTAGCCTCGCCGACCCTCGCAGGCGTTTGCCCTTGCGGACCATGGTCGACACACCGAAGGAAACAGAGAAAAAAGAAAGAAAGAAAGAAATTTAAAAAATATTATATTATATAAAAATGTTCACGTCAGTGCCGCCTATGCCACATGGACCGCACGAAATCCAAGTTAGCAATATCCGGCCAAAATTAGCTAGAATGACTAAATTGGCTTTGGGTAAAAAGTTAAGAACTAAACTTACACCATTAAAATATTTAAAATTAAATTAAAACTAATGCAATAAGTTTTTGACATTTCTGACACTTTTTTCGCAAAGCACATATTGTTACTCCGAGTTGATCCATTTAACTCCTCGTTACAGATCGGTCCCCGAGAGGAAGTAGATACGATCATAAAGGTAAGAGTAGGTTTTGAGTTGAAAATTTTGAGAAACTTGTTGCGAAATAACAGCATTATTTATTATTATTATTATTATTATTATTATTAGAAAATTAGGTGAAAAAATTACCGAAAAAATCTTAAATTTATTGCAACAATACCAATTTAGTTCTATATCAAAATTTTCCATTTGAGTCCTAAACCTTATGAATTTGTGTCACTTTGGTCCATTCAGCCAATTTTGATGGGAAATTGCTAATGTGGAGCGGTTGACGCTGATGCTGCACGACCAATGCTGAATGTTGCACGATCGACACTGATGATGTGTGACCGACACTGACATGGCATAGTCACGGGCTGATAATATTAATCCTTTGATTATTTTGATCAGTAACTTTTTTTTATGACTACCATTGTTTTAACCTTCGTTTAAGGTCTCAGGTTTTTGGTATAGTCACGGGTTGATAAATCTAGACTAAAGTATTTATGTTATTGAATTGATCAGATGGAATAGGAACGTACCCTTATACGGCTGCCACATGATTCACTTGGAACTGTCGTTGTGGTTGGTTGGGCGTTTCTGGCCTTGACATGGCATCATTGACAGTTATGATAACTATTGGCATGATCACATCTAGCTTGTAATTTACAACGTAGTTGACCATGTCATTTTGTTATTCCTCGAGCAATTTGCGCACGTTGACATCGTGTTAGGATTGGTGCAACTTCCTTTAACTGCCATTCATTGAGATGCTTTAATTAGAAGATCATCGTCTATGGCGCGATTATCTTTTGCCTATTTTTCAAGGACGCAAAATGTGCAGTCATCTCATTAGGGGTGATCGGTTCTTGATCCGATCTGGTTCCTCTCAAGAGCTAGGAACCGGACCGGTGGTTCCAGTTCTCAATTTTCGGAACCAGGGACCGGACCGGTCTTGTACCCCCTGGAACCGGGAACCGAGCCGCCCGTACATGACCCCCTGGAAGTAATATAGTGTACCATGTCTCCTCTCAATGTCCATCAATGTTGTTGACAGAAAAGATTGTTAATGACACTAGTACATAGTTATTGTACGAGTATGTCCATGTTAATTACAAGTGAACACTCGACTAAATTTAGAAAACAATAAATTGGAGAATCGAGTTGATACGAAAAAAGGGTAAAGCCTAAAGTAAGTATTTATCAAGAAAAGGTCTAGGACAAAAAGGACGATCCTCCAGGATTAGGCTAGAAATAAGAAAAATTGCCTTAGAATCATCAGCAAAAATTCAAGAGCATAGTAAGCAAGGGGGAAACCGGAAAAGCTTCTTCTAGTGCACATAAGTGTACTAACCAAAAATGCTTCACGACATAGATTGCAGACTTATACACTCAATTAGGGGGTGCGCCATGTATTTCTCTTCTTTTCAAATGACAGTAGATATTGATTAGAGAGGACCACCATCAGCAATGAAATCCATCATAGAAGAAATGGAGTATTGTTGTTTAGACTGAGATGGGACAGTAATTAATAACGAGTGCAATTTTAATATTCAAGGTCCGTCCGGTCATGTATCCCCTGGAACCGAGAAATCAGACTGCCCAAACTCCGATCTCAATTTTTAAGGATCGAGAATCGGGCTGCCACCCTCTGGAACCAGGTTTCAGACTACCAATCCGGGCGGTTCCCGATTCGATCGGTCCGACTTGCTCACCCACTGCATCTCATTACAAGTTGGTGGTAAAAGGTTATGGCTGCCAGCAGCATTTGCCAGCCTCTCGTCGATTCCCGGTTCTCGCCAATTGCAATCTCCTCAGATTCAACAAAAAGTTTTCCAACAAGGCGAACCGAAAAAAACGTTTCGCCGGAGAAGCGAAATATCTTCTAAATACGGATGGAGTTAAATTGATGAAAGGTCGTGAAGAGTCTTTTGCTGGTTTTGGAATGAAAAAGTAAATGACTGAAATCTAAAAAACGCAAGAAGGATAAATTGATTGGAAATTTACACGCAAAGAAGAATTACGAACAACATTGACTTCTGTGATTGTTTCGTCCAACCTTTGCCAGAGTACGATGTAGATATTCATAGACCACTATTGACGGTCATATATAAGCGGCTATAGATTTCCAGTACACTGACAACTGCCTAATCCTATCTTGTAATTGCAATAAATTTCAAGTACTAGATCCAATCCCAAGAATGCTGGCGTAATTACTCGGCAGCTATCTGCTCTTGTCGATCCACCATCTTACACATGTTGGCAGGCCACTACTCATTAACTGCACCATTCCAACACTTAGCCAAAATCTGGAATAGCTTGATGTCAACGATCTCGTCTATCAACTTCTCTCAGGCTCTGGTGAGGACTCTTGTCGATGATTCACAGCATGTTGTCGATTCATTTCATTGTCGACGAGCTCATATTATGGACTGGCAATCTGTTCTGAACAAATATAAATTCTTATCGATTGAGTCTACCACTCAGTCGATTTGAGGGGTTGGTTATGTTTTGGTGTCTTTAACACTTTCAATCGCCATCCAAGGCGACGTACACCTTCCTATCGAGCATCTTACTCGTAGCTCTCCCTCCCTCCCTCCCTCCCTCCCTTGCCCACTCCTCATTTCAGGCTTTATGTCTCTTTTCTTTTACCCAATTCGCATAATCATTGTGGAAAAATTACAAAAAAAAATTTATAAATTTATTGCAATTATGTCAATTCAGTTCTATATATTTTTTTTCTCCAATTCAATCATGAACCTTATATAATTTGTGCTGATTCAGTCCATTTACCCTGTCGGCACTAACGTAGTTTTCCTATTTTTTCTTCTCTCTCTCTCTCTCTCTCTCTCTCTCTCTCTCTCTTTTCCCTTCCTTCATGTGGCCGGTGAGGGTCTCCGAAGCTCATCAGCCACTGAAGAGGGCCTCGACTGTAGCTCGCGAGACCATCGCGAGGCACGGCCTCGGGCGAGGCAACCTTGCCTAGATCTGGGCGAGCCCAGCTTCGCTAGGGCCACATCGAAGGGGGCATGACCTCGCCTGTCGCTGGCAATGACACCTTCTTCGCGGTCGGCGATGCCCCAACTAGATTGACCTCGCTCGCAACCCCAAAGGCGTAGCCTAGTGACCAGCGAGCTCTGGCAACCCACATCGACCACAGCTCGCCCACCACAAGGTGAAGGAGAAAAATGAGAAAGAAAGAAAAAAAAAGGGATTTTTTTAAAAAAAATATATATATTAAAGTTTCATTGCAATTTTGCTACATCAGTGTCGGTCGGCAAAATATACTGCATTAGTGCAAAAAAAATATATATCTTTTTTAGTAATTTTCCTATCATGGTTGTTCACGTCAAGATTTTAATTCAAAATGATAAATATAAATAAATAAAATACTTATTTTATGAATGCAATTGAAAAAGAACACAAAGACAACATTGAAACCTGATAAAAGTTAGAATTTGCGGTGGCATTATCCTTACTATTCTTTCTACAAAATAATGATGTTCGAAAATTTTTTAACTCTTAACTAATTTACATCGAAAAATTGAACATTATACCTCATCTATCGTGGTCTCATTGCAATTCCATCCTCTCTCTTTTTTTTTTTTTTTTTTCATTTTTGGTGATTAAAACCACACGGTCACCCCAAATAATTTAATTCATAGGGGAAATACTCTAGCAAATATTAAGAAGTCACATTTACCTCTCCATTCTCTAGGGCTCGATTTATTTCGCGAAAATGAAATATTATTGAAAACTATGTTTCAGGAAGTCGTCGATATTTTTTAAAACTATTTTTCAGAAAGTCGTCTTTAAGAAAAATGAAAATATTTTTCAATGTTTGGCAAAAACCTGAAAATGGAAAGGAAATTATTTTTTGTCGCTTGATATGGAAAATTTGCCTGGAAAAAATTATCGATTTTTTTAATATTTAGTTTATTTTTTTTTATTTTTCTTTCTACCTTTGCTGACCATAGCGGCGGTCGGTGATCACCCATAGGGGAGGGACAAGCTCATCCAAGTATGGGTGAGCAAACTGGACCGGACTGGCCGGTTGGTCCGGTCCTTGAAGGGGCGGTCCAGTCCCCGATCCCAATAAATGGAAACGGTGACCTGACGGTCTGGTCGGTTCCATAGTAGATGGGACTAGACCGGACTGCTCGGCTCGGACCGTCCAAAAGATATTAATATTTATACATAATTATAAAAAAAATTAAAAACTTTTGAAAAACTAATTAACCTAATTTTCTCATCTTCTACTCGATACTCACTCCTCTCTTTTCGCTTGAAGCTTGCGTTTCGCTTTCGCAACTCAGCTCTGCTCGGTTCTCCTCCTCTCGTTTTTGCCTGTTCATGTGTCTCAAGGAGAATGATGCAAGAGCATAATGTCGTTTCAGTTGTTCTAAGTATTTTTCTTCTTAATTTAGTTTTTTCTCATATTTTAGGATTATAAATACTCATATAATGGTTGAACGATGGTCATGTGTATGTTTTATTAGGTTAGATGGTTGAAATTGAAAGTTATTAGTTTAGATAAAAGAGTTACATTTCAATAAGTGACTGTTGTTAGCGGTCCCATTGGGACCAAACCGGACCACCAATCTCGATTTGATCCATTCCTTAGTCCCCAAAATTTGGGGACTAGGACTACCGTTCCGGTCCTCGGCTCTATATCTGGACCGGATCGGCTCGGACCATACACACCCTTACGTCCAAGGCCGGCAAACTTGAGCTCGCAAGATCTGGCGAGGCTCGATTTCACCGAAATTTGCCTCTAGTGAGCTCGTCCCTTGCCTAAGGCCCGCGACCGTTGAGGAAGATGGAACAAAGAAAAGTAAATAAATATAAAAAAAGGAAGGAGAATGAGTACAAAAAGGAAAGAGGATGGAAAATAATTTATTCTTTCCAAAAAGCTAAAATCTTTTTCCCCGCTTTCGAATGTGTTTTTTCCTTTGACCAATAATATTTTCTTTAACTAGTTTATTTTCTGTAAACCAAATAATGAAAAATTAAAAAAAAAATCGTAAAACAAACAAAGCCTAAATTTCATATTAATTTCATTAAGAAACAAATAAAAGAACTTAGAAAAAGTGTAAAAAAAATAGCGAATAATGCCTACTCATAATAAAATTATAAAACCAGGAAAAAAAAATGAATTCTGTAGCACAACGTGTTATATGTAACCGCAAATAACCTCTCCCTCTCTCTCCCACTCTCGCCGCGCTGATTTTGGCGGCACTGAAATCGCCTTCTTCTCTCCATTTTCATCACTCCCGCGATTTCTTCTCTCTCTCTCTCAATCCCACGAGCGTTGATTTAGCGCAAATCTCCCACGATTCCTACTCCCTCGGAGATTTTCCCTATAGCTGTACAAGGAAGCGACAAAGCAGCCGGAGACTAAGCTAAGGAAACTAGAGGGACAGGAATATGGACTGCAGCGACGACTCCGACGTTGTCTCCCTTCTGTGCCAAGAGGACGAAGCCTTCCTTGTCTCCCACGACGACCACCCCCACGAGTGCACCGAGTCGACCCCGTTCTTCTTCGTCCTCGGCGACGAGGACGAGTACATCCGAGAGCTCATTCGGCAAGAGGCCCGCGACCCTCCGTTCTCGCTCAACTGCGAGGGGTCCTCCTCCACCACCCCTCGCAGTCTCTGGCTCAAGCGTGCTCGCACCAGTGCCATTGATTGGATTTTTGATGTCTCTCTCTCTCTCTGAATTGTTTTCTCACAAAGTTTTCTGCTTTATCATTTCTGGGTCGTTCTCACTTTTGCTAAGAGAAAAGAGCCTGCATTTTGCAGAGAAGGGAATCGTTCGGATTTCACTTGCACACTGCCTATCTGTCCATCACTTACTTCGATCGGTTTCTTGCAATCCGCTCCATATCCGTAAGCGAACTCCTATCTCTCATTTGAGTTTGGTCTGTCAATGCTTGTCGATGCTTTCGAAATCCGAAGATTTCGTATCAGTGTGGTCTCTACCCTTTTTGGATCTTTTCTTTTCTGGGTCTCCTGGCTTTGATGAATCTGATAGTGAATGATGTTTATTTGGGATTGTCGGATTCATTTTGAAGGACGGGAAGTTGTGGGCCGTCCGACTGCTGTCGCTGGCGTGCTTGCTTCTGGCGGCGAAGATGGAGGAGTACAGAGTGCCCGCGATATCAGATTTCCAAGCTCGAGATTTTGTTTTCGAGGGCGAAATCATTCAGAACACGGAGCTCTTGATCTTGAAGACGCTCGATTGGAAATTGGCTTCGATCACTCCCTTCTCTTATCTGCACTATTTGGTCCTTAAATTCCACGGCCAATCCAGAGAGAGGGAGTTCTTCTTCAATGCCATGGAGCTCGTTCTCGCCCTATCAAAAGGTAAAAGAAAGTTAAGTCTAAGCTGGGAAATTAAGCATTTTGCGTATCATGATTGATATGTGTGTTTCCGTTTTTGTTACAATGTGTATTTATGTATTTGTGTTCAATTTATGTGCCAGAGATTAATTTGGTGGATTATAGGCCATCTGTTATTGCTGCTGCTGCAGTACTGTCGTCATCTTCTAATGCTGAGTTGAGTAGAAAAGCAATGGAACTTGAAACGAGTAGAATCTCATCATGGGATTCTCAAGATAACGTGAGTTTTGTGCAAAAAACTGCTGTTCCTTTCCTGATGATCTCCTTGTTAATTCTGATGATAGTCTCTTTAATCTCACTGCAAACAGGAGCATATATTTGCCTGTTACAATCTTATTCAGGGAATACTGAAGCAGGAAAAGCTCAAGACTCCTAGGGAAAAAATTTCTCACAGAGATGTCCTGAGAAGCGCTTCATCATCTCTAACATATGCCAGTGGCATCAAGAGGAGGCTTCCATTCATTGACGGTGATCAGAACTGTCCTGTGAAGAAAAAGACCAGAAGGCTTTAGTTTTTCTGTGGTGTTGAGCTAGGTTCTTGCTTTAGGGGATGATGATTACAGGTCTAATGAGTGTTTAAAAGTTCCAAATTCAATAGCATGATTGGATTTGATGACTTGGGGGGGTCTTCATTTTCCAATACCCACAAAAGAGAAAAAAAAAAGCAATTTTCTTCAGCCAGTGAAAGCCAAGCAGCTGGAGGTAAAAGAGAGCATATAATTCCAAAAAAAAAAAAAGATTGAAACTTTTTCACAGAGAGAGAGAGAGAAAAGCAAGAAGATGACAAGAAGTTCTGTAGAGACACCAAGGAGAGTGGAAGGAAGAAGACGCAGCCATTTGATCCTAATCTGTCTATATTCATGCTAGAAGTTGCAGCTTGCTTAGAACGCTGCTATTTGCTTTAATGCTCAGCCACTTTGGCATTTTGTTTCATTTTGGTTTTGTTTTACCCTAAAATTTGTTTGGCCGGTTAGTGAATGTGTAGTGTAGACCCTAGCAAGTCCCTACCTTTTGATGGGAGCTTGAGATGCTTCCTTGTGTCTTTCAAAAGGCTGTAAGCCATGAGGAATTGCGTTGTTTGTTTTTGCTTTGATTTGACACATTTGTGTGGAATTGGGCCAATAAAAAAGCATGAGATGTTGGATGTGATTGGATATTTTGCTTGGAATGTTGGGTTGGGGGAGTCTTTGCTTTTCATGAGTGGCTTCACCTTTTCCCCGTTAAGTTGTAGTCTTGGGAGCCTATGATGAATGATCACCTCCCCTATCCCCCCCCATCCACAGGATGGGTCACCTCACATTCCATTGCAATTTATGAAAATGTCTAGATCCCATGAGTGTCTTCTAGGTATGGGGAATGAGGAAGATGGTTTATGTTTGTTTAGCATATCTTATCTTCTTCGTAATGTTGAAATCATGTTTATGTTTTGGTTTTTTTTTTTTTTTTTTTTTTAAGGACAAATTTTTGCTCTAAAAGAGTCACCAAACCACAATCGAAGGACTTAAGACGTTGATAAATTCACGAAACCAAATGAGGCAGTGAATTTTCTTTTCAATCCGAATGAGACCAAGCCGAGCTTTGTTAGTAGGTCGGCCTGGCACATTGATTCGCTTTCACAGTCTTAGACTCTTAGCCAGTTTTGAAAGCTACATTTCTTTTATGCTTGCTGACGCTACTGAATCAAGAATGTTAGGTGGCATGTTCTTGACGATTTCATGTGATTAGCACTTCGTAACATATCAATTTGACTCTCCATTATGTTCGTTGTGTTCTTATTTTTTGTGACAGAAGTACTTATGCGATCCTTAATAAAGCTTAAAGAATAACTTAGGAAGACTCTTACATCACGAGGTGGATTAAGAGTGATAATTTTCATTTGAGATCGAGATATATTGCTCGGAAAAAGAATTTAGCAACAAAAAAAAAAAATCTTCTGATGTGATGTCATATACCATCTATTCCTCGAGATATGAACTTTTTTTTAAAAAAATTTCTTTCGCAATGACGTACAATGGTGAAAAATTAAGCGTAGGCCTTGATTTTGACACGAATGTCAGATGAATACAGTGACATGTTTTGGTCCCTCAATTGGTGTTGAGGGGCCTTCCCTATGATCCATACTAGTTGGAAGGTGTCAGGACTCAGAAGGTCCAATGCTCCACATGCTTTCATGGAATGGGTGGGGCTTACCTAGATTGGGTTTTAGATGGATCGGGTCAGTTACAATTGGCCATTTATCTCATGGCAATCGATGGTTATGTTTGCATACGAATTTGGTGATTTATTTGTAAAAATAAACTAAGAGGCGCCTTATCTCATATCGAAAAGATGCGAGTGCGCACGTGGACTATATTTGGTACTAATCAGTAATTACCATTGTAGCCTGTTGAAACTGTGCGACTGTTTACAAAGAGCTCTCACAACCTTTGAAGTGTCGTATTCGAATTTTGTCTGTTTGGACATAGCTCCTTAACCTTTGAAAGGTCGTGTTTGTTCAAACATTTTATTTATATATTACTAAGTGTCTATTCAATTCAGAACTTCATCTTCAATTTTTTATTTTTCTTTCAAGAGAAATACAGCCATTCTTTCCAATTATTTTCTAGAGAGATCTGAAGAAATATCAGAGTTCCTATCTGCTATTCTCATTGAGACTTTGTTGTATCTGGAGGATATTTGTCGGATATCATTAGTAACATTATAGGGAAAATAAATTTTTAAAGAGAGTGTTATCACGTCTCAAAGTCTAATTTCGTTGTTCATCCCATTCGATGCTATTTTTCCAATAATTTTAAGGTTTTATTTTGCAACAATGGAATCAGAGTGAATTATGGGCAATGATATGCTCGAGGAAAAGGATTTAGAGTAGTCGTAGCAGTAGAATAAGAGTTGGAGTCGTTGGCCATGATGAATTCTCCCTCTATCTCCCATATAATCCTCCTATTTGAAGAAGAAGCCAAAAATGGAATGTGGAATTCAATGGGTCATCTTCGTCTGGAGAATTCTATCAAAAGTTGAATGCTTTGGTACAGCTGGTTTCAGACGAGTCACGTGTTCCGGAGTTTCTGTGATCATTTAATCCTATGAAAGTGTCATTAGTTTCATTGGTTGCGAGAGGGCAGCAATGGGAAGAATGAAGATATACATTTATTCAAAAGCGAAAGATCTCTAATGACGTTCGCATGAACCGTCGTTCCGATAGTTGACAATTACTTGGGGTCGATCATCGATTTTCCGTTTTGAAGATCTTCTTGCTTCATTCCTTAGATGCTTTAGAGATGAGTCCATAGCGTGGAAAGCCTACCGATTCACCCACGGACTTAGATTTCTCCCCTCGCTATTTATCTGGATCTTACAATCCTCGACAGACTTGCCACCGCAGATTGTGTCGACGTTGTTGCCTCCAGATTCGACTCGCGACAATGTCGACAAGGATTACCTCGGTTCAACTCAGTCTCCGTGCGAGTCCGACAAAGACGAATACAACTATAGCGCTTCCGAATATGTCTAGACATGTGGCTGTTCGAGATCCATCCATCTTCATGCAATCCCTGAACCGACGACCGGTGGCAGCAAAATCAATTCAAAAGCATTTTTTTTTTTGTCATAACGGTGTATATATTAAGCTGACAAAGATGCAGGCGTACAAGTCGGATGGGCCTCTGAGGAGCAGATCCCAAAGTACATTTGGCAAGGAGATGGGCCAATTTGGAGGGAGGGTGTTCCTACATTGGGCCTGGCACAACCAATCTGCAGGCTTATTCACCTCCCAAGAACAAAAACTAAGCATGAACAAGTATTTGGCCCAACTCATCAAACGACAACATTCTAGCAAAATAGGAAAAGAGCTCCAAGAGGACGCCTTCTGCAAAGATGAGGGAGGGTGATCAGAAGAGTTCGATGCTACCCACTGTTGTAAAGACGCGAGATCTTCGATAACATTGCGGCAATCAGACTCAATGGTGATGGTTGATGCTTTACTTAGATCAGCATCATCATGGGCAAGGCGATCCATAGCAAATTTAAGAGCTTGATGGCATGCAAGAGTTTCTACCTTTTCGGGATCAATGGTTGGAACAGATTCCGCAAAGCCACCAATATATCAGCCCTGATTATCGCGAAGGAGACCAGCAATGATGCCATTATCGTGACCCGGGATGAACGATCCATCGACATTGAATTTGAAGGACCCAGGGGGTGGCGATTGCCACCGAAGAGGTAGGGAATCCCTAATTCCTCGGTGCTTTCTCTGATTATGTGCATCCAATGATATATTTTTGTTCCAATGGGCAAAGGAGAGGTGATTAGCAATCGCTGCATTTACAACATGCTACGATGAGGCCGATGATGTCGGAAAATGTAGCCGTTTCTGGCTTTCCAAATTTGCCACAGTAGTTGGATTACCAGTGGGCCTAGCGGGACTTGTGAGTTTAACTGAGTGTGCCGCATTTGTTGTTGATCTGCAAGTAGGGGGGACAGCCATTCTTCGATTCTGGATTATGAATTCAAAAGCAATTAAAAAGGGCAAAAGTATAGCAGAAGTGTTAATATTTGTGTACGGAGATCACTTTAGTGCCAGTATCTTTTTTTTGGATAACCTAAGTGCCAAATCGAAAAAAAAAAAGATCACTTAATTGCCAAGTCACCGGAATTGGCATTAAAGTGGTCATTTTTTGGATCACTTAAGTGCCAATTTTTCTAAAAGAATGATCACTTAAGTACCAATTTCGACGACTTGGCACTTAAGTGATCGTTTTTCTTCGATTTGGTACTTAAATGATCTAAAAAAAAAAGACTGGCACTAAAGTAATCTCCGTATATAAATATTGATACTTCTGCCGATTGAAAATGTTAGATTTTGACAAACTTTAGTTGTGAATATGATAAATATGTGAAATTTGCTAGAGACTGGGAATGCGGTGGACCACGTGAAGGAGTTCGCGAATGGGGGCGGCGGATATAAGCGTGGAGTTGACCGAGGGGGGTTGCCAGACAACTTGAGGCAGACTCTCGGAATTGAGAACTTCTTCCTCGCCAAGTACGTCGAGAGGAACTAGTACTTCGGAGGGCTCCGAAGGCTGCGTGGGAGGGCGTTCGCGAGAATGGAGCGTTTAAACGAGTATTTACTCGAGGATAAGGACCCGACGCATGCCTAGCCGGACATGCATGAATTCAGTCATAATGTTCCATTTTTTTTTTTTTAGGGTAGCGTAAATTTGGATTCGAGAAGAGTAAAAAATCCACCTGTCACCGGTAGATTGTATGTTACAATGTTATTACTATTGCTTCCTTATAGCTACTACTAGTCTCGATGACCATGACGGGCATCGATGAGTGGATGGATCTGGCTTAGCCAATGGGCAATCTTGTCCAATTAGCCATGTCAATTAGAGATCTTATGGTTGTCTAAAGCTTAGTGGCAGCATAGTATTGTCCTAATACTTTTGCTCATAACACGATGAAGGTTAGTACATCGTTTTCATTCGAGTACGTTTGTGAGGTATCTTGGTGTATGTATATACTGATTCTTCAAGATGACATGATGGATTTGCATATAGGTCGATGATATACTTATGTTTAGAATCAATATTACTAGAATCAGTGTGACTAAGAAGTATCTACCTTACATATTTAAAATGAAAGATTTTGGTGATGTAGATATTATCTTATGAATTAAAGTTAAAAAAACATAGTGAAGATTACTCTTTAAGGCAAAATGATTATATTGAAAAGATGTTAAATTAATTTACACATCTTGGTTTCGGAGAAATGAGTCCTTCATTTGATTCGAGTATTGAATTAAAATACTGGTAGAGGCACAACTTGTATTTAGTGGCACAATTTGGATATGCAAGTGCTATAGGGTCTTTAGTGTATACCATGCAGATGTTGTACTAGACCTAATATTGTATTTCTATATGTAAATTGAGTAGATATATTAGTAATCCAATAATAGAACACAAAAAAATGGGATTGTTCCATAATAATTGCCCGACTGTATGAAAAGGATATACCAATGCTAGTTGGATTGCAATTGCAAGACATTAGGTGGATGTGATGTATCTTGGGAGAGCAAGAAACAAAAATCCAACTCACTCAACGAAGGAATCGAAATTCATTGCTTTAGCGGCAACTGGAAAAGAGGCTGAGTGAATTAGAAATTTGCTTTTGCTGTTGGACATCAAATTCTAGCCTAATCCCATGTCTCCTATTTCTATTTACTTTGATAGTCAGGCTACTTTGGCAAGAGCTTATAGTAGCATTTATAATTACGTCTAAGACATGAGTATGTGAAACAATTTATTCAATATGGTGCCATAATAATTGTTTATGTGAGGTCAAGCAAGAATCTGACTGATCCCTTTACAAAGGCTTTATCAAGATATGTGGTAAATGTGACATCAAATGAAATGGGGTTGAAATCCTTTGCTTAAAATTACCAGTAATGGTAATTTGACATAATACTAGCATATCACTAGTTATAAAGTTTAATGGATTAAAACAAGTTACTGAAAGTGATTGTTTGACACTGATATTAGGCCAGATATGAGAAGTTAGTATCGTCTGTTACGTTTTAGAGGATACGATTTAGTAACGTGTTTACTAGTAACAGAAACACGTGAAAATACTTCACCTATATGGGCTTGGAAGTGGTGCCGCTTCTTACGAAAGTTAGGATTGCTTAAAACAAGTACAAGTACAAGGCCATAATAGTGTTGAATACTTCTCGACAAGAGGTTAGTATATGTGCAGTATGTTCGATTCTACTACATAGAGTAACAAGTTTAAAGCTAAGCTACTTGTAACTTTGATAGAGTTTTGAGATACTTACACTAAATAAAGGTTTAACTCAAAAGAGACCTTTATGAAGGTATATTAATCTCATGGAAATGTTGGCTGTATTTTTTGAGAAATTTTATTTTGTAATTTTATTTTTACAAACAAAGTGAGGATTGTGGGTGGATTATTTGTAAAAACAAATTAAGAGGTGTCTTGTCCCGCATCGAAAAGACGTGAGTGCACACATAGATATATTTGGAATTAATCAACAATTACCATTGTAGTCTATTAAAACAACGCAGTCGTTCACATGAAGTGATGTGTTCAAATTGTGTCTGTTTGGACATAAGTTCTTAATCTTTAAAAGGTCATGTGTGTTTGAACATAACTCCTTAGTCTTTGAAAGGTCGAGTCTGTTCAAATATTTTCTCTATATATTAGTAAGTGTCTATTCAATTCAGAATTTCATCTTCCAATTTTTTTTTTCTTTCAAGAGGGATACATCCACTCTTTCTAATTTTTTTCCTAGAGAGGTCCTGGAGAAATATCAGAATTATTATATACTATTCTCATTGACACTTTGTTGTATCCTAAAGGACATTTGCCGGAAACTATTGACGACGTTGTGAGGCAAATAAATTCTTAAAGAGAGTGTTACCACACCTCAAAGTCTGATTTCATTGTCCATCTCATTCGATGCTATTTTTCCAACAAAGCGAATCAAGATTCATTGATTTTTTTTTCATAAAGAGTGGCTCGTTATTCTTATGACAAATCATATTGGTAAATTCACTTGTTTTCAAAGGGGGAAACATTTGCACGGATCATGAGCCCATGGATCATGTGAACTTACGACCACTGATCCTTTTGGATCTACATGAGACCCATTTGATTAACAGTTGTGATTAATTCGATCCATGACAATCCAAGCTATGTCCTATGTGATGATGAAAATACATATTGGATTTGACTTGTTCCTACGTATGATATGGTAAAATGGCGATTCGGAAACGGTATAGGAACTTATGTTTTTAAAGATCACACTTTTTTTAATATTTAATCGATTTAATCAGTTTAAATAAGAGTCCAACAAAATTATTGATTGGGCTGTGAACGCCCAAAGAAAGAAATGGCCAGCCACGAAATTGGACTTCCTATACTCATCCTAATGAAATAAAGGTGAATTTCTGACCCAAAAAAGGGGGAAAAAGAAGAAGCTCGATTGAGGTTTAATTATCTAAAGCAACAACAGAAATTACTAGAGACCATACTTTTAATCAAGGACATTAGTGAGATGGACCATCAGCTCCGTGTTCCAACGGGCAAGTCCTCCCATACTCGTGTACCTTAATGAGTGGAGCTTTCTAGTGACGTCTCGATGAGTGAGCGATGTAGAGGGAAAGATGCAACTGATTTGCGAGAGTGGTGTCATGATGGTTTGTACTAGAAGTTCTAGGTTAGAACGAATATACTCTTAGCAGCTCCGAAGGCGGGGTTGGCCTTCCGCGTACAAAATGGTCGGAAGCTGATACTGCTCTCCAGATGAAGCCACGACAGACCGAAACTAATCGTGGTGCCTAAAGTGTCCTGCTCGTTTCGTACGATGAACTGGATACCGGAGCTTAGTTGGGCATGGTACGATCCCATACGAGGAATGTTGGATTATATGGGGGTGCACGGTAAGTACCGTGGTCCGCCCATGTAGGGCATCACACCCATCGCACCCCTTGGCCAAAGAAATAATTGCCAGAAGCAGTTATCTTTAAAATGTGATATTAGATCACGTTTTACAGTCAGTCGTTCGTTCCTTTTTCAGAACGACGTTCTTCCAACGAAGAACAAAGAGAGAGAACGAGAAGACATGACGACGACGATTCTCTCCCGAACGTCAATTGGACGAACAATCTCTCGACTGCACCGTGGACACTTAATCTGTGAAAATCACGGTATGTCCCTCGTGTGATATATTCGTTTACGATTAGTGACTCAAGATTGATCCTAGGCTTGTCGATTCAGAGTAATTTCGCTATGTATGTTAATTGGGATCGGTTCCCTTCATTGGTATCAAAGCCGAAATTCTTGTTTTCCTGATCGTTCGTGTTTTAAATCGACAAGTTTTTATTTTTTTTAAAAAATCGATTTTTCGGATGTACTGTTCATCGGGAATTCGTTCTGCTCAGTGCGACGAAAATGAATTTTGAGCATATCATCGGAATGGGCCCGGAGAGAAGATCATTTGGAGTGGTCCCCCGTCACGCGCGGCACGCGCCGCTGCGGGATAGGGTTCCCGGGCAGCGAAGAATCGTCACGATTTCGTGCACTTTTGCTCGGTGAAAATGGAAAATAAACATACTATCGAATTTGTTTCGTCCATACGAGCATTTTGTGGGGTTGATTGCCGTCGGATACCGCCGGAGAACGCCGCACGTGTTGCACGCGCCGACAGGGCGCGGTGCGCGTGGTGCTCATGCGCCCACGTGCAGCGCGCGTGCCTGCGGAGCGACGCGACCCGTTTTCCGATTTGACCCGGCTTTTCGAATCAGCCCAGCCCGTGAGGTGAGAAATCCTGATCCAGCCCACGATCCATATCCCGGCCCAAATTTTTTTTTTTTAAAGGAAGAAGTCCGGGCCGATTTCGAACCGACCCAAGATCAATTCCCGGATTTCGATCCAACCCGGTCCGAGATCGACCCGCCTGTTGACCCAGTCCGGCGTTGACCATTGACTTTCATCCATTGACCGTTGACTGGTCAATGTTGACCTTTGACCGTCGAGCCAAATTTTTCAAAAATTGCGTTTTAGTCCCTGAACTTTCGTAAAATTATAATTTGGTCTTCGGGCTTTCGAAAAATTTTCAATTTGGTCCTCGAATTTTTGAAAATTGCAATTTGGTCCCTCGAGTCAACTTTGACCATTGACCACTCGTTGACCAATTGAGCTGAAACTTTGACCGGCTCGTACGGGCTTGTTTGAGCTCCGATTGAGGCATGTGAGGCACCATTACGTTCGTATCGAAATTGTCTTCGATTTGACATGTTATATGAGTATGTTTGACGAATGTAAAAAATTATAAAATACGTATGATCCCTCTTGATATACGTATTTTGCTTGTTTTTCGAGTATTTTTTCATTCGTATTGTTTCTAATATAGAGGATGGCTTACATGCTTATATGATGATTGATGATAGCATGTATAAAGTTTAGATTAATTGCTATCCATATCTTGTATATGAAATTAGAGTATGATTTGATGCATATGTTATTGGTGTTTTAGTTCAAATCATGCCATGTCATTTTGCTATAATTACAAGATATCGAGATCATATTATGAATTATGATCTTTATTTGAGCGGGGAGTTCTAGAAAATTTTAGTAATTTCAGTGAACTCGATTTTATATAAATAGTTATGTTAATGGTAATTTCAAGTGAGGATTCTCAGACGATGATTGGGAACATAGTGAACTTTCGACTTTGAGACCTTATATGAAATTATTCATTAATATAATTAGTTAGTGTAAAATGGATGCATAAATGTTAGGCTTCAATAAGTAGTTGAATACATGTCTATAGAACTTTATGTTCAATTAGACGGCAAGAATTATGAAAACTGGAATGTTAGAATCCAGCATGTGCAAGAAGAGCAAGAAGCACTAGAAGTTCTTAACCTAGTTATGAAAGTACTTGAAGATGAAAATACTGCACAATATAGAAGGAAAAAGAGAAGCATTTGCTGTATTGAACAAAAGGATGAACTCTATTACTCACATTATGTTGTTGAGTATCATGAAAATAGTTTTATGCATGAGTTCAGGCATTTATGAAAATGCCATAGTCAAGTGGGAGGTAGTAAAAACTAAGTTTTGGTTAGATACTGTTCATCAACTTAGAACAGATCACTATAAGGTTTGACGTCAACTTGATGCCTTATGGGCTAAATCTAAATAGTTTTTGTGGCTTGAGTCAAACATGATAAGTGAACTGTTAGATGCATACTGTCGCGACCCGTCCGAAAATCAAAACGGACGCGGCTAATGGATTACCGATCGCGGGCTTTGGATCGGCGCGGGCCCTCCCAGGCCCATACCAAATCGCGGCGGGAGTATCTTTATTGAGGGATTCGACGATAAAAGTCGATCGCTTTCGACCTTTAGTGTGGTCGTGGTGGCATGTGCAACTTGTGCATGCATTTGGAGTCGCCACCGGTCTTTCTTGGAGGGTAGACCGGAAACCTTACTGACCGATTGGGAGAGGTCGATCAGTTCTGCGGAACCAGAGATTTTGGGTTCGGGGACTTGGTTACGCTGGTGTCATTACCAACGCCCTTTCGGTACCTAACGCGAGTGATTTCCTGGCTAAGAGTTCATGCAGGCGCAATTTTGGGTGAGATAGGTATGGTTCGGGTTTCATGCAGATTGGAAGACTGGTCCTATCAAATCACAGTCAATATAATGAAAGCGCAGTCAAGTGCATAAATAAATCATGTCAATGCACATCAATTTCAATCATGGGCCTCCTAGTATAGCCATAAGGGCTTAGCGAAGACGCGATTTGGGACTAGGGGTAAAATGGGAAGATTCGGGGACAATTAGCCCAAAGGGCAAAATTGTCATTTTTGGAAGGTTTGGATACTGAATTACCCAAAATATTCCATGGCCAGTTGATTGTGGCAATTTCCCATTTTTGAGAATTTTTTGGAATTTCTTGATTTTTCTTCAATTTTTGGAAGACAACTCGCCCAAAGGGCGAAATCGTCATTTTCAAGAGGGTTCGGGGTTCAAAACACCCGAAATGAGTCTTGGCCAGTTGTTTGTGGCCATTTCCTATTTTTTGGGATTTTCCTGGATTTTTTAGAAAATTTTTTTGGAAGACGGTTTGCCGAAAGGGCAAAACCGTCATTTTTGGGAAGATCGGGGGTCAAATGGTCCGAAACAGGTCATGGCCAGTTGAATGTGGCCATTTCCTATTTTCTAGAATTTTTTAGAATTTTTCTGAATTTTCCGAATTTTTTTGAAATTTTTATGAGTTTTTTATGATTTTCTATTATTTTATTGATTTTTGAATTTTTTTTTTATTATTTATTATTTATTATTATTAATAATAATAATATATATAAAAATTGTGCGGACCGGGTCGGATGACCCGGCCCATGCCCAGGCCCGCGACCCATGAACCGGCCCGCCCCCTCCATGACAAAACGGCGCCGTTTCACCATTTTGAATGGACGCCTAAGATCGCGACACGTGGCATGCTCTCCACCGTCCGATTTGACTTTATTTTATTCACGGCCGGGGCCCACCATGCTGACGTGGTCGCTGACGTGGCATGCCACGTCAGCGTTGACCCGTTGACCACCGGCGACTCGCCGGAGAAGACGATGAACAGTGCCATTTTCCGGCGAAGTCGCCGGAAAGTTTGCCGGAGGTCCCAAACCGACGTGAAATCCAGCGTTTCAGGCCCCGATTTTAACACCTATCGATCCCCCTCACACCCCACATCAATATCCAGCTTAAACATGCCTAAAGTAACGCCGAGGATCGATCAAACGGACACCCACCGAACCGGCGCCGGCGACCAAAATTTCGCAAATTTTTTTACGTTTAAACTAGATTCCAAACCTTCACCTAGTATCTAAGCAAGGTTTAAATGTTTACCTGGGGTCGCCTAAGCCCCGGCGACGGCTCGAAATCCTCCGTCGAGCTCCTGGTCCTCGGTTCGGCCGGCGAAGCTTCGGGTCACGTCATCGGCGCATTTCAATGCAACAGAATCACCAAGACGGGCGAGAAGATGGTCAGAGGGAAGCTTTAGTGGTCGATGGTGGTCGGATGGACGATGGCGCGGCGGCGAACAGCAGCGAATCGAAGTGGTTTGCTGCGGAAATAAGGGCACGCCAAAAACAGGGGTAACGGCTTCTGCTTCTGTTCTTGCTCAGCCGAGGCAGCGGTCGACGAAACTGGGGGGCAACAACGGCTGGAATACATCAAAGGACGTCTGAGGTGATCGCAGATGGGCGGCGCCGCGAGCTTCGAGGCTGTTCTGGGGAGTTTACGGCTGCCTGAGGCGGTCGGCGGAGTGGAGCAAAACAGAGCCCAAATCAGAGCAGGGCTGTTCGCCGGCTGCTCTGGTGGTTTTCGGCGGCTCCGCGGCGGTCCGACGTGGTGCAGCGGTGACAAAGGTGGTGGAGGAAGGTGGAATCCATGATGGCTGGTGCTCGTGTGGCAAAAACGAGAGAGAGAGCGGGAGAGTCGTCCGGCCACGGGTGGTGTTCCCATCCTAGAAGAAGAAGAAGAAGACCCAGGGAGCAGAGAGAGAGCCGTCCGCGGAAAAAAAAAAATAAAAATAAAAAATAAAAGGAGAGAAAAGCTGAAAATAAAATATAATAGGATAAAATAAATAAATAAAAGAGGGATAAAATAATTAATTAAGCACACACTTTTCTTTTGCTTTTTCTTTTAAATGATGATGTTTCACTCTTTTCCCTTTTAATTATTGCTAATATTTTTGCCAAGTTCGATTTTACGGTGATCAGAAAACACCTAAAATCGAACCTGAATTTTACCGTTTTATGAGGTCAGAAAATAGATAAAATAAAATAAAAATATCGACTATTTTTATATAATTTTTATGACCTCAAATATTATTTTTCTTGATTTTTTTCTTTTCCCCTTTTTTTGTATTTTTCGAAAATATTAAAAAAAATGAAAATTATGAAAATTATTTTTTTGGTCAAAATGGTTCATAAGGCCAAGCCAAAGCTTCCAAAGTTGATTTTGCGATTTTATGAACCTTCTTTGATATTTTTAATTAATTTTAAAGAATAAAAATCACAATAATAGATGGTCGGGAATCAGGTGTCAACAGCTGCCCCTCTTTGAGAGGAATCTCGTTAGAGGTTTCTCTCAAAGATAAGATGGCACCTGACTCCTAACCGACTCAACTGGGAAAATGAGAGAAGAAATGCTATGACATCGAATCCTTAAGGCTCTTTGATGAAAACTCAAATTAATCCCTGGTTTGCTCTAACAATTTGAATATGGGCCAGAGTGAGAGAGGCTTACCTGAAGCTCACCTGTCAGATGCTGCCGGTTGTGACGACTTTCAAGAAGATACCTATGACTTGTTCAGAATATCCTAGGGAGATTAAGCTCTGACCTGTATGGTAGGTCATACCATCATGGGATTCCTAACTGGTAAGAACCTGAGAAGGGCGCATCCCACGCCCTGGGATTTGCCAAGGACTCTGATCCGTATGGTGGATTGGACCTTTGTGTCCATGCTTATGGCGGTGTCACCAATGAATTGACCCTTCTGGCGGTTTCTACCATATTTGACCCTTCAGGCGGTATCTACCGTTGGTTTGACCCTTCAGGCGGTATCTACCATTGTGTTGACCCTTCAGGCGGTTTCTACCATGGTTTTGACCCTTCAGGCGGTTTCTACCTTTGTTTTGCTTTGAAAATGGGTCTCATGACGAGGGTTCTCCACGTCCGATGAGACTGTTTGATTTTTGAAAAGGGGTCTCATGACGAGGGTTCTCCACGTCCGATGAGACTGTTTGATATTTTTGAAAGGGGGTCCTAAGACGAGGGTTCTCCTCGTCATGCTAGGACTTGGGTCTGTTGAGGCGACATTCTGGGAGCTGGGTTCTCCAGGTATCCTGCATAAAGTTCAAACCTGAAAGATTTTTCTTCACCAAGAAAATGTTAATAATCTTTGGGAAGACAACAATTGTCCAATCTAACAAAACCGTATGATTTAAGTTTTAATCATGAAATGTGCATTTTGATGCCAGAGGTTATCCAAAACACTCTCGCAACATACATATGTGATCACAAATTCCTCGCGCGGCAAATCTGGATCAAACAATTTGAAATTTCCAAAAAGAGTTTGTTCAAAACATCAATTGGAATATTTCTCGACAAGGAGGTCTTCTCACCTGTTTTGAGATAATGGTTTTTATAGGGGATGCACTCAATTCCCTACTAGCCCGTGCCTAGGTTTTAGGCTCATTCGCAGCGCATACATTTTGATCGGTCGGGAGGTCTTCCACGGGACCGTAATGTTGGGCTTGGTATTGATCTTCAAGGGGGACTCACTTTTGAGTCAAGGTCATTGAATGAAAGTTTTCACCATCTGCTCTGGGTTTACAAGTCAAGAATCCTGCAAAATGAGAAAGAAAGAGTCTTGCTCGTACTTCTTCGAGCTAAGCTATATGTTAACCCAAGTGTCTTAGTCAGAGAAGACGGTTTCAGGGTTGTAACATTGGTAGGATTGGGGACCGAAAAAGGCTTGTTTTTTGCCCAGAAATCACGAAGGATTTGACATTGGTGATCATTGCAAATTTGTCACATGTCTTTTCCATTCCGCATCTTCCATTTTTGAGGTGTGCAACCGCTTTTGAGGTGTGCACAAGTCCTTTAGAGAACGTCTCTTGTGGTATTAAGAGATTGACAATTCTGTCCGTGTTTTTGCACCACGGCTGACATCGTTTGGGGAGCAGTCTTCTTGATCTGACTCCTTTATGGGTTTTTCTCTCTTCCCAACTAGGCTTTATTGGGGATCAATCAAACAGTTTTCACGAGCATCGGCCTTGCTTTTACCAGGCACTTTGCTTTTTCTTGATGCTAGGGATTTTTTGTTGAAATCCCGCCTTTTCTTTTCCTTTGGAACTACGATGTTCAGGAAATTGTGCTAGATATACAACTTGAATCATAGCACATTTAAACGCCGATATGAGGTTTTTCTATAAATCCCATCTCTTGATTTCTTCCGTTCTTGGAGTGATGCAGTTTCTATCTTGAAACATCCCATGATCTCCAACAGGGGTTCATGAAATGAATTCGCAGGCTCAACTTGGCTGTGCAAAGGATATGGTGTGTGGGATAGAGAATGAATGCTTCTCGTCATCCTATGGCACTTGGATTACCATATAAACAACACACAAAGATTAATGTTAGTCCGAGCAAGAAAATTTCTAACCATTTTCTCCTGATGCTGCTGGACTTACTTCCCTTTTGCCTCGGTGTGGGGTGGTTCTTGACAGGGTTAAGAATGAAAACCGCCGTTCAAGTGGGTTGTCAACGGTCACCTGTAGTGTTTATGATATGAAACGAACGCCTCCGTCGTCCCAATCCATGTAATCGCTGCGAATGGTCCCTACCTCCGTAGGTCCAGATTTTACTATTTGATTCGCTCCACTCATCTCTCAAGTGTATGTAGGATGTGTTTGGATTTGAGCTTGCCTCTCTTTTGAGGAAACATCCATTTGAGAGTTTTGAACAACTTTTGATTGGAAAAATCTCTTTCGTTTTCCCAAAAATTTTACCCGTCAAGGGGATTTTATGGTGCACAATGCATGTTCAGACAACCTCATGTTTCAAAACATGAATGCCAATGAAGTTAGAATTCCATGTCTTTTCTAGACATCAGATTTTGAAAGCTTTTTTTTTTTCTCTGTGTTTTTGGTTTAACATCTTCAATGGATTGGGGGAAAGGGATACCTGCCTGTCCACCGTGGCTGGAGATCCCTGAAAATGTAAAAGAAGCATATCATTGTATGTTCACGAATTTTTTGAAAATTGAAACGATACATCATACCCTCATGTACCCTAACAGGTAGTTTGTGGGATGTAAAAACTCATTCGTCTCCAAGGCGATTCCCCTGTCAAGGATAAAAAATAAGTGTTAATTCATATTCCCAAATTCAAGACAAATTGGGACGATACAACTTTACTCTTGATTTTCATCCCATTCTGATGTTGCGTATTGATATGAACAACCTCTATCAAATCCGCCTATCCATGCTTGGAGTGTTTGTAACATCAATGGTTCATCTGCCCCCAGCTGGGCAGCGTCTGTTCTGCTATTTGAACGCATGACTCATTGAGTGCTTTATCCATGTTTATCATCAAATAGGTGGCTTCGCGGCCAAACGTATTTCGTGTTGAAGGGGTAGATCCCATTATGCTCAGCGGGTGATGTTAACACTCACGCGCAATTAGTTCTAGATATTAATGAAAGATGTTCCCGTGGGAACCTTACAGTGCGATCAACAACATATGCAATAGGAGTATTCAACCCCTTTTCTCGAAGCATTTTTCATCGAGTAGCCATGCCTTGCATCAGACGTTTGATCACCGGCCTCGCGTCACCACTGCGATGGTCCTCCGGCTCCAAATTGATCGAACCAAAGATTGAACTCATCGCCAAGGAAATTGCTCGGGTCTTCGAGCCATTGATGTTCAAGTTGGGTATCAACGATTGTTGGGGGCAGATTTCTTTCATTGCCTTCGTTGTGAGGGATTGGAGTCTTTGAGCTGGAACCTTCATCATTGCCCTGTTGGGGTTGAGACATACATTCCCGAAGAGTATTGATCCAAGTGTCCAGCTCCTCATCAAGGAAATCACCTGTTCTTTCTAGCCCTTGGTGCCCAGATTGGGTGTCGTCGACTGTAGGCGAGGGATTCCTCTCTTTGCTCTCGCCGTGAGCAATTTGACCCCTCGAATTGGAACTTCCTCCGATGACCGGCAGGTTCATATGTGCATTCTCTACCAATGCCAGATCCGCTTCAGGGACAGCATTAATGACTGATTCGCGCTCAAACTGAGGAATTTCTATGTGCTGGAACTGTGGCATATACTCCTGAGGAGTATTGAGATAGCTCGGCGGAGCATTCTGATTTGGGTTAGAGGAGTCGCTGACACGACTGCTGGCCCCGTCATTGCTGAAATGCGGTTGGGTGCTCTCGGCCCTCCAATTGTCGTGGTTGTAACTCTGCCCGGCACTTGAGCTCCCACTGGCTTTATGATGGTTTAACGCTATCCTTCCATCCCTTAGCAATCTCCTATAGTACTTGAGGTGAGACTCGACGTTAATTCTAGAGAGCCCCGGCACATTCATAATCTCGAGTATGCGTAGTGGGCTAGCCGAATCAACTCCCAGCTCTCGAATTGCATCAACAAATTTGGTGTGAAGTTCATAGGTCCAGTAAAACCTTGTTCTCTTATCACCCAAAATATCGTCAATACTTCGGTAGCTATTCTCTACGGGATCTAGTCGTTTCAAAAGTTGTCCAGGGAGGGACTCACCGACTTTGGATTGGCTGGCTGCGACAACGAGTTCGTCATTGAGAGAACTCCCCCTGTGATGATTCATATCCCATTTCTCAGAGGATGTTGGTGTTGATCCTATGGTGTTGACTTGCTCATGCAGATCTCCGGCGGTATCTGGCTGTGTCGGAAAATGCTGTGGAGAATACGGTAACAGCTGAGCGTTATTCGTCAACAGGGATGGTTCATCGAGGAACACCTCGCCGAGGACAACAGGATTACCACAATTAAGGCAGGTGGCCTTGGTCAGAGCTTCCTTATATCTCGCACTTTCAGCTTGAAGCTTCTCATTCTCCTCCTTCAGGACCAGTAACTCATGGTCTGCGTATTGCTGTTTCACCCGGGTTCGTTTGTTGGCGAACCAAAACTTGACCTTCGAAAGCTCCAATCCTATCTTTCGGCTTAACTCCATTTTCTGTTGTCTGCTTGGAGTGGGGCATTCATTGAAGAAAGCTTCGAGCTCTCGGATTTGGCCTGGAGTGTGGCGTTGTAGTTGCTTCCTTTTCCGGCTCCGGTCATCATTGTATATTCCTTCTTCGTAGCTGAAACCTAGAATTTCATCGCTGGAGGAGTCAGTCTCTATGGCCTTCGGGCATGATTCAGCTCCAGGATCTTCAAAGTCTCCCAGCAGTTCGTGCTCAGAAATGTCCAGGTCGGGCGTTTCTAGCAGATGGGAATAACTTTTAAACATGATGGATCGGGGTATCTCGGGCTGATCTAGTTCACTCAGCTTTCTCAATTCGCTCTTACGTGTTTGCTCACTCTAGAAATTTTCTCAAGTGATTGTGCGTGTCCTGGAACCATCCTTCAGGCTGCATATGAAGACCAGCAAGCAAGCGCTCCTCCCGAGACCCTGTAATTACTCATCGTCTGTATTCCCCTTTCTTTTTCCTCGTGATAGGATCACAAACTCTTTTGCATTGATTCGGTTTCATCGAGTATTGCGCTCGTCCCCTAGTTCAGTCTTCAAAGTGGTGGGTCTACAATCTTTCGGCGCCTTTTATGATTTGCTAGGTCCGAGAACGTGGGGAGCAGCGGTGGACCCGCAATTAATGACTCCGTTTAATTCATTTAGCTCCATGGGAATTAACGCTATGATCTTCTCTCAACCCCTTTTCATCGTTCAAACGAAAGTGGCATTTTCCCTGTGCATGTTGTTACTCTTCCTTTCAGCATCCCGGGCGCTTGGTGAGGAATGAGTTCGTGGCCACTCAAAATTTTAAAGACCGTCTCTAGTTTCAGACTTAATCTAACAAGGGATCATCACAACTGAGCATGACGATGTTCGTCGATAGCGTTGGTTTTAATATAGAATTAACTATAGTCATTAAAGAAAAATGTTCCCGTAGGAACTTTACAACAGTTAAAATGAGTTATCTACTCGTGAACATGTTCTTCTTTCTATGGGTGTTCGTGGTGACCGACCCATCGTGCCCCGAGTCAAGTGCTAGATCATGGCTGTCCAAGCATGCCAGCTTCCCACTGATTGAATAAGGCGTCGAGCCCCTCATCAAAGAAATCGTCTGTCGTGGGTTGACTAGCGGCAGGCAGAGCACCAACCAACTGCTGCTCGAGTGGAGGAGTGCGCACTCGCTGTACTTGTGATACGCGCTCTTGAGAAGTGTTGAAATGGCCCGGGAGGACATTCTGATCAGCTTTCAGTTTGCCGGTGGTTGGGTTGCTAGCTTGATTGACGCTTAGATTTGGCCGGGTATCTCTTGATGCCTGAGCATTACAATGGCGGTCGCCCCTAGCTTTTGAGCTCGAGACGGATTCCCCCCGGTTTAGCTCCGCTCGACGTTGTTTTAATAGCTTTCTGTAGGCAGCAAGGTGATTCCTGACCAGCTCCTTACTAAGCCCCGGTACATTCATGGCCTTAAATATGCGCGTCGGAGTTGCTGAGTCGATCCCCATTTGGTGAACCACGTCTAGGAATCTGGAATGCAGTTCAGGGGGCCAAGCGAACCTCCTCTTATCGTGGCCCAAAAGTGCATCGATGGCTTGACGACTGATGAACTCATCTCCAGCAGGACCCGACCCTATCGAAAATTGTTGTGCATGAGGCTGATATGCTTTGAGCTGGTCGACGGTAACGTCCAGCTCCTTGAAACTATAACTCCAATCAAAGCGATGCAAATCCCATCCCCCAGGAGGCATTTGTATCATCTTTGTAGGATCATCCTGCTCATGCGTGACTCCGGCAAAATCTGGTTGAGCAGGAGATGCCCCGAGGGAGTAGGGTGGTAAATGAACGTCTTCAATCATCGCGTGAGGCTTATCGGGGAATATCTTACCGAGGGCGACGAGGTTATCGCAATGAGGGCAAACGGTAATATTGAGAGCTTTTTCATACCTCATGTTTTCTGTTCGCAGCTTTTGGTTTTCTTCCTTTAAAATCTCGACCACCTGACGTTTGCGTTGAGCCCTCGATTTGGATCTCCTATTTTGAAACCAAAACTGGATCCTCGACTGATTAATCCCCAACTCCCGACTCAATTCAATTCTCCACTTCTTTTTCATGTAATGGCTTTTACTGAAAAGGGTTTCCAGCATTTGGGTTTCCTCCTGAGAGTATTGGTGAGGACGTCTTCTTTTCCCGAGTTGAGCATTGTGGATGTCGTTGTCATCGTCGCTGTGATCTTGATTTCCGTTGCCAGAAGTGTTAGGCTCCATGGTTTCGGCGTTAGACTTGATCTTGGAATCTTCGAGATCCCTCTGTGGTTCAATTTCTGAGATTTTAGAGTCAGTCGCCTCTAGCAGCTGACAGTAACCTCTTAAATATGTTGGATTGAGAAATGTTTGATTGGTTCTTGCCCACTCAGATCTCTACTCTTTCCTGTATGCTCACTCCCTATAAAGTTTTCTTCGAGTGACTTTGCATGTTCAGGAGACGCTCCTCAAGCATCATTAGGCAAACGTTCCCCCTCAAGACCTTGAATTTCTCGCTTAGCTTTTCAACGTGATGGGACTGCCAAACCCTGTTAGGGCTCTCTTCGATAGTTGCGCTTTCCTCCCACCTAACTCTAATAATGGTGATCCCGACAAATCTTTTGCATCTTTTAATTGATGAGCCGAAAATCGCGGACCGAAACGAATCCAATGGTTCTCGTGAGGGGACCTCTTGCTTTACCCCCTAACTGGGCTCCACCAACATTATTACTGAGACCCTTCATCATCCTCGAGTCGCTATAAAATGAGGAATTAACGTATGGAAGGTTAACGTTTTCGCATAATCAGCTTCTTCCTTCTAATCTCTCTGTTAAACTCGTCTTATTCTCAAGCCAACCCAACGCAAATGGCCTCCTCTCCCGTACGCACTTTTTCAACTGATGTCTTGGCCCAGTGGGAAAAGCTTTATAACCTACTGGGTCGCGGTTACGCGCACATAACCGATCATTCTGCAACCGCGGATGAAATCCGTGTCCTGCTCGAGGACTTAGATACCACTTCCCTCGAAGGTACTACGTTGGGGAGGGAATATAGAACTTTCCCGACCCTCTTTGCACACTCCTTAGAGGCCTACCGTGTTGCTGATCGGGAGGTTCTCGTGGCTCGCGTCTTGCGGGCTCGTTACCAGGATCGGTCTGATCATTTGGTGCTGACCAACTATTTGGCCGATAGTCACAAAAAGGCCGTCGAGTTTGCCAATGAGAGGGTCGCGACGTTGCTTCGCGAGAGGAGAAAACTGGTGGATCAATTGGCCCTATCCCTGACCGCTGGCGAGCACGACCGCCACAATGTCCTATTGAGGCTGCAAAGCGACTGGCAGGAAGAACGACTTGACAAAATAACCGCAGACATAGCTCACGGGAATGGATTAGTTCGGGACTTGGAAATAATCACCGAAGAACATGAGGTCAAGGTCACTGAGGTTAAGGGAGAATGCAGAAACCTTTTCCTCAAGCTCGCGGACCAGGACATGCGGAGTCGTGAGTACGGGCAGAGCATTAACAACATGGAGGGTCAGTTGGGCTCCTTTGTGTCGTTAATTAGGGCTCACTTTGGCTTTACTTTTCCGCCCCGAATTGTATGACCTGCTTCTGAAAACCCTCCGCTGAGCAAAAATAAATGAAAGTTCTTGTGTGTGTGTTTTAACTTCTGTATGGTTCATTTCTTCGAGCATCCGAACATCTTTGACTTGGGTGAGCCGAACCATAATATCAATAAGCCGAGCAAACATGTCCTGATTTTATAACTCGCTCATGATCAGATGAGATAATAGCCTTAGACTTGTCCAGGAAAAGATTTCCCTCTATTACCTATTTTTTACCTGCAAATAAAAAGACAGAATCAGAAGGGATAATTTGAAAGAGAAATCAAAAACCCCTTTCAATCCTATGCTTGCCCATGATTAATAAGGACAAGAACTTTTACAAGGGTTTTAATCTTGCGCGAAAAGCTTCTATCAATATTCCTCGAAAGAAAGCATACTATTGAAAGGAATGTAATTCACAATAATCGCTTTTGATCAGTTTCGAGAGGAACGAATTACTCAAAAGTGCGAGGCATAATAACGTGTTTTAAATTTAATTGAAGATACGGCATCCAAATCAAGGCCGTTTTGTTAAGAACGAGAGTAATTTGGACATCTATCTCGTCATTAAATTCAAAACAACGCCGATGTTCTCGATCAATTATCGTGGATTACCAGCGACGTAAAACATGCCTGGACCAATTCAAGTGTATAATTCCTTCTAGCGAAATTGGGGTTGGATTACCCTATACGACCAAAAGGGTCGTGCAGGATTTCCAATTTTAATTTCCTCTAAAGGAATTATAAACTTGACTTGGGAGTATTCAGATGATTAGAGAAAATGCCACTATCACATTCCCATGACCTGTCAAAAGAAAAGCGACCAAGTTCCATCTAAATGTATACGCCAATAGATCCCTAATACAATCACTCTAAGGGGTGAGATAGAGAAAGCCTCGATAAAAATAAACCCTATACAAGAGGACTAGTAATGGAAAATTAAACAAAAGAATGTGATCCTAACGTTTAAGGATGCCCCAAGCTCGATCTGTGACTTCCGGATCACTTGCCCCAACTCGTCATCTTCATTGGACGATATCTCAATAATGTCCATAGTAGGCTCCTTTGTTGCTCACTCGGTGCTTGTCATGGGATATCATCCTCTTCGTCTTCTATCAAGGACGTTTGGGAAAAACACACACATCTATCCTTGAAATGGCATTTAATCTAATCACCAGAATGCAATGAATGAAATGCCTATATTTATATGAACTGTAATAGATTCGAGGTATAGAGAGTCTTACCAACCAAACTCGTCGACTTATGTGCGGTTTTAGGTGTACCAACCGCCCAAAGACATGCGCATGAAACAAGTGATGGTAAACTTCTAAAAATCAGAGGGTTTGGCACCTAAGGTTAAGGTTCCCACCTCGAGTTCTGGGAAGAGCCGATTCCATTGCACAACCATCGTTGCATTGGGACTCGATCCATAGTTCGAAGTGAGCGGAATTGAAAAGTGGATTACCCCGTGTTTTTCCTCACGGAGATTCCATTTTCAATTCCTTCTATTGTGTTCCCAAAGGCGGCGCCCGGGGTTTTAGGCGCGGTTGTGTGTGTCCATGTGTCGTGATCATCGCGATGCAAGTCATGCATAACAGTTTATCAATCAGCGCTTCAAATCATCCACACAACATACATTCCTACGCCAACCTGCATAAGAGAATGTTAATCACGGACTACACCCCTTATCACTCCAATCTGCAAAAACATATAACACCTATCATAAGCGGACTTACCTCACCTTCAAGAGCGCCTGCATGGTTAGAAAAATCACTCAGCGTTTTAATTACGGCCTAAGTCCACTTGAGGTCTAGAACCATAGGTTCTAGAACAAGGTCCCCAGTGGAGTCGCCAGCTGTCGCGACCCGTCCGAAAATCAAAACGGACGCGGCTAATGGATTACCGATCGCGGGCTTTGGATCGGCGCGGGCCCTCCCAGGCCCATACCAAATCGCGGCGGAAGTATCTTTATTGAGGGATTCGACGATAAAAGTCGATCGCTTTCGACCTTTAGTGTGGTCGTGGTGGCATGTGCAACTTGTGCATGCATTTGGAGTCGCCACCGGTCTTTCTTGGAGGGTAGACCGGAAACCTTACTGACCGATTGGGAGAGGTCGATCAGTTCTGCGGAACCAGAGATTTTGGGTTCGGGGACTTGGTTACGCTGGTGTCATTACCAACGCCCTTTCGGTACCTAACGCGAGTGATTTCCTGGCTAAGAGTTCATGCAGGCGCAATTTTGGGTGAGATAGGTATGGTTCGGGTTTCATGCAGATTGGAAGACTGGTCCTATCAAATCACAGTCAATATAATGAAAGCGCAGTCAAGTGCATAAATAAATCATGTCAATGCACATCAATTTCAATCATGGGCCTCCTAGTATAGCCATAAGGGCTTAGCGAAGACGCGATTTGGGACTAGGGGTAAAATGGGAAGATTCGGGGACAATTAGCCCAAAGGGCAAAATTGTCATTTTTGGAAGGTTTGGATACTGAATTACCCAAAATATTCCATGGCCAGTTGATTGTGGCAATTTCCCATTTTTGAGAATTTTTTGGAATTTCTTGATTTTTCTTCAATTTTTGGAAGACAACTCGCCCAAAGGGCGAAATCGTCATTTTCAAGAGGGTTCGGGGTTCAAAACACCCGAAATGAGTCTTGGCCAGTTGTTTGTGGCCATTTCCTATTTTTTGGGATTTTCCTGGATTTTTTAGAAAATTTTTTTGGAAGACGGTTTGCCGAAAGGGCAAAACCGTCATTTTTGGGAAGATCGGGGGTCAAATGGTCCGAAACAGGTCATGGCCAGTTGAATGTGGCCATTTCCTATTTTCTAGAATTTTTTAGAATTTTTCTGAATTTTCCGAATTTTTTTGAAATTTTTATGAGTTTTTTATGATTTTCTATTATTTTATTGATTTTTGAATTTTTTTATTATTATTTATTATTTATTATTATTAATAATAATAATATATATAAAAATTGTGCGGACCGGGTCGGATGACCCGGCCCATGCCTAGGCCCGCGACCCATGAACCGGCCCGCCCCCTCCATGACAAAACGGCGCCGTTTCACCATTTTGAATGGACGCCTAAGATCGCGACACGTGGCATGCTCTCCACCGTCCGATTTGACTTTATTTTATTCACGGCCGGGGCCCACCATGCTGACGTGGCATGCCACGTCAGCGTTGACCCGTTGACCACCGGCGACTCGCCGGAGAAGACGATGAACAGTGCCATTTTCCGGCGAAGTCGCCGGAAAGTTTGCCGGAGGTCCCAAACCGACGTGAAATCCAGCGTTTCAGGCCCCGATTTTAACACCTATCGATCCCCCTCACACCCCACATCAATATCCAGCTTAAACATGCCTAAAGTAACGCCGAGGATCGATCAAACGGACACCCACCGAACCGGCGCCGGCGACCAAAATTTCGCAAATTTTTTTACGTTTAAACTAGATTCCAAACCTTCACCTAGTATCTAAGCAAGGTTTAAATGTTTACCTGGGGTCGCCTAAGCCCCGGCGACGGCTCGAAATCCTCCGTCGAGCTCCTGGTCCTCGGTTCGGCCGGCGAAGCTTCGGGTCACGTCATCGGCGCATTTCAATGCAACAGAATCACCAAGACGGGCGAGAAGATGGTCAGAGGGAAGCTTTAGTGGTCGATGGTGGTCGGATGGACGATGGCGCGGCGGCGAACAGCAGCGAATCGAAGTGGTTTGCTGCGGAAATAAGGGCACGCCAAAAACAGGGGTAACGGCTTCTGCTTCTGTTCTTGCTCAGCCGAGGCAGCGGTCGACGAAACTGGGGGGCAACAACGGCTGGAATACATCAAAGGACGTCTGAGGTGATCGCAGATGGGCGGCGCCGCGAGCTTCGAGGCTGTTCTGGGGAGTTTACGGCTGCCTGAGGCGGTCGGCGGAGTGGAGCAAAACAGAGCCCAAATCAGAGCAGGGCTGTTCGCCGGCTGCTCTGGTGGTTTTCGGCGGCTCCGCGGCGGTCCGACGTGGTGCAGCGGTGACAAAGGTGGTGGAGGAAGGTGGAATCCATGATGGCTGGTGCTCGTGTGGCAAAAACGAGAGAGAGAGCGGGAGAGTCGTCCGGCCACGGGTGGTGTTCCCATCCTAGAAGAAGAAGAAGAAGACCCAGGGAGCAGAGAGAGAGCCGTCCGCGGAAAAAAAAAAATAAAAATAAAAAATAAAAGGAGAGAAAAGCTGAAAATAAAATATAATAGGATAAAATAAATAAATAAAAGAGGGATAAAATAATTAATTAAGCACACACTTTTCTTTTGCTTTTTCTTTTAAATGATGATGTTTCACTCTTTTCCCTTTTAATTATTGCTAATATTTTTGCCAAGTTCGATTTTACGGTGATCAGAAAACACCTAAAATCGAACCTGAATTTTACCGTTTTATGAGGTCAGAAAATAGATAAAATAAAATAAAAATATCGACTATTTTTATATAATTTTTATGACCTCAAATATTATTTTTCTTGATTTTTTTCTTTTCCCCTTTTTTTGTATTTTTCGAAAATATTAAAAAAAATGAAAATTATGAAAATTATTTTTTTGGTCAAAATGGTTCATAAGGCCAAGCCAAAGCTTCCAAAGTTGATTTTGCGATTTTATGAACCTTCTTTGATATTTTTAATTAATTTTAAAGAATAAAAATCACAATAATAGATGGTCGGGAATCAGGTGTCAACACATACCACATTTTGACTTGATGAGTAGCAAATGCAAGCAGTAATCTGTTCTTTACCTCATAACTATGTGTTTATGAAAATCCAAAATAAAAAGTAAAGACTCTTGAGGATGCTATGTGCCGTCTTGAACTAGAGTACTGGTTCTAACTTAAATGGGGCTTCGTGCTGCCGGCAATAGCATCAATGTGGGTTCGAGAAGTGAAAAAGTAAGGAAACAAATCTTCAGAAAAGAATTCAAAGTTTAACTGACATGGAAAAGGAAAGCGTCATTTTAAGAAAAATATTTCAAAAGTGAAGTGTTTTAACTGTGGCAAAAAGGGTCACTTTACTCACAATTGTGATGGGTCAAAGAAGTTAGAATCCCTTTGTATACTTAACAGTGTTATAGGAGTAGTATGGAGTTAATTGATATAATCAGAATTGGTTATGTTCCAATTTTTGATAGAAGATATGGGTGAATTTGCATACATTTAAAGAGATTGTGATTTCTTTCACAAGAGACTTATATGAATAAAGTCATTGAGTGATTTCGTATGCAAGACTGTAAGCTAAAATATACTCCTATTGCAAGAGGTGAAGGTCTGAGCCGAAGATGTGTCCTGAGACTCCACAAGCAAAATAAAGAAATGGAAAGTGTTCCATATGCTAGTGCTGTCAGAAGCTTAATGTACACTATGTGTGTAAAAGACCTGATATTTATTATGTAGTTGGAATGGTATGTAGATACCAATACATTGCAGGTCAAGTATTTTGAATTGCCGTCAAGAAAATTCTGAGATATTTGAAAAGTACTGCTGAATTTTTATTGAGTTATCAAGGTAAAGATTTGCACCTTGAAGGCTATGTTGATGTTGACTGAGGAAAATGTTTAGCTTTGCGTTCTTACTTAGAAATGGCGCCTTGTGTTAGAATAGTAAGAAGCAAAAGTGTATAGCCTTATCCACGATGGAAATTGATCTCGTGGTGTTAAGCAAACGTGTATAGCCTTATCCACGATGGAAGATGATCTCGTGGTGTTATCAATAGCAATACAAGAGAATGTTTGGCTCAAGAGATGTTTGAATCAGTGAGGTGCTGCTAAAGATGCTGCAGGCACAATTATTAGTTGATTGTGACAGCCAAGCAACAAGTACTTTCACTAAGGATCCATTGCTAGACCAAGTAAATAGACATGCGATATGTTTTTTTGTGAAAGACATAGTTGTAAGAAAAGATGTGAACATACAGTACACATACATGCACATAATGATATCAGCTCTTCTGTGAAGTGAGTACCTAGAGATGTTGCTCCTCAGTCATGTGTTAGCAAATGGATTAGTTTCATGTATTGAAATCTCTAGAAATGCGTAAAAGTGAGAGTACTGGACATTTATATTTCCCAATGTTCACAGTTAATGGTATTTATTATCATTATTGATACCTATGAGATTGTATGATATTTATGTATATTAATGCTTAGTGCATTATGCTGAGAATGTATGTCGGACATATGAGATTAGCCTACTCACACAAGTAATCGCCTCTATTTATTGTGTGTTAAATAGAGATGAGACGATTTCAAGCTTATTATCTAGGTGATAATTGAGAGCTGAAACTTGAAATTTTTTTATGTCTCCTTAACAAAAGTGTTAAGATTAGGTCATAATATTTATTATGTCCGAAAGTGAAATGTCGAAAATGATATAACCCACATATTTCACTTTATCTGTCTTAATGCCAGATGTGAGTTTTGAAAGATTCTATTAAAGAGAGTAGATTTGTGAACTCAAGCTAGACATTGAGTATGTCTGAGCTGTCATCTGTATGGTATTAAAAGGAGAGACAAGACATATGCTCCATGGGAAATGAGAAAATATCGTAATACGTACTTCATATTACGTATGCATGAATCGACCAAGAAGAGTTGGCAAGAGTTTTGATCTCAACTCTATAGCCCTGTGAGACTCTTGAGGACAAAAGTTCCTCGAATTAAGTCCCCTCGTGACTCTTACTTATTCTCAAGATTTCTTTTTGGTGTTCGTTATCTTAGGATGTTACCAATAGTCATGAGATTGATTCGACCTAATGGGACATTTCTAGAAAAGCGAGTTGAACTGAGATTGAGAGGTTTAAGGGAAGAGGAAGATCAAATTTGTTTGGATGTCACATTCAATCTTTGTGTTCACAGGTCGGCCAATTGTGATTATTTGAGTTAATCATGATTGTGAATACAATGCATTGAATTTGAGCGCTCAAAGAGATCAAGAGAGATATGATGTAAATGTGACTGATTGATCTAGGGTGCTGCATACTGAATCTACTCTGAGTTAACATGCCATTTAAGAGCTGCTATATACTCCCAACGAATGTATGACAACGAACTCTCGCAGTATGCTGGTCGCACAGGTTATTTGTCGATATGAACTTTGCAGAAAAGAGAGATAATTATGTTTAACTTTTCGTGGGTGAGTGGGAGTTGTTGATCCTTCGTGGGCAAACGAGAATTACTGATAACCCTTCATGGGCGAGTGTGAGATGTTGGATTATATGGGGGTGCACGGTAAGTACCGTGGTCCGCCCATGTAGGGCATCACACCCATCGCACCCCTTGGCCAAAGAAATAACTGCAATAAGCAGTTATCTTTAAAACGTGATATTAGATCACGTTTTATAGTCAGTCGTTCGTTCCTTTTTTAGAACGACGTTCTTCCAACGAAGAACAAAGAGAGAGAACGAGAAGACTGACGACGACGAATCTCTCCCGAACGTCAATTGGACGAACAATCTCTCGACTGCACCGTGGACACTTAATCTGTGAAAATCACGGTATGTCTCTCGTGTGATATACTCGTTTACGATCAGTGACTCAAGATTGATCCTAGGCTTGTCGATTCAGAGTAATTTCGCTGTGTATGTTAATTGGGATCGGTTCCCTTCAAGGAAGCTCTTCGCCTTACTGTTCTATGGGACAACGTGAGGAGGAGGACTGGCTTGGCATTCTCGACTTGCCAAGCGTCACACAGGTCGATTCTGCAGCCAAGAATTTGTCGGCTCGCGACACTAGCATGTGTGAAGTAATGTATTCGAGTTCCTCAATTTGCTTCTTCTTAATGCTACTTCAACAGTTCTTTTAATGAAAGTTGGGGGTTAAGAAGTAGGAACCGTTTTCATGATGAATTGATAGAGCAGCCCTCGTCGTGATTGCTTTCGCATTCGTTGCCCAGTCAGCGACTCGGCTTAGGCACTTCGAAGTTACTGATTCTTGAAAAATACAAATTAACAATCAAGTTACAATATGCTGCAACTATTAAAATATCCTCCATTAGTTAATTCTATCAATGAACAAAGTAGTAAAATGATAACTCTGTGTGTTTTATTTCTCCAGTGTTTCGATTTCAAAATTTCGACTTGTTCTACCTTATAAACGGCATTCGAATTTTTCAATGATTTCATATATGCTCCTAGAATTTGTTCACATTGCGCAAACAATTACTTTCCATTCGTTAATGATCCGTATATCTCGTAGTAGCGTGATTTTGCATAATGTTTTGAAATGTCAATTTCGTGCTTACGTGCGATGCGTGTGCATACTTTGGCTATTGTTTAAGATGCGATCTGCATGTTGAAAGATTTTTAAGAGGAATGACAAGCATGGTAACAAAAATGAATCGTAAAGCACAAGAGAAAATTAAATGCCTTGGACTAATGGAGGAAAAAAAAAACACAAAAAAAGAGAGAAAGAATAGCGTAGGAATACTCAAGATAAAATTTTGAAAAGACAAATGGTTTTTTTTTTCCCTCCTAGTTCGCTTTCATCTTCGAACTCACATGTTTTTTCAACCAGGTCAATGAATTTTATTGTGTTTAATTAAGTCCTTAAACTAGCATAACTATACCAACCAAAGTTCCTCTAGCTATGAATCCGATTTAATTTGAGCCGATCCATCAACCGAGCTTTGAATCCGATTTAATTGGGGCTGATCCATCCATCGGGACCAAGAAGAATGTGATGCACACAAACGTTTCGCAACAGTTGATTACTAATTCATGTTGGGAGAATTATAAAAAAAAGTCCTTAACTTATTATACTTATGCTAATTCAGTTCTATACTTTTTAATTGTGCCAATTGAGTACTAACCTTTTTCACAATTTTTCAATTGAGCCTATCCTACCAATTTTGGACGAAAAATTCGCCGACATGGACACTGGCCATTCTACGTGGCATGAGCGATGCTGATGTGAATATTTCTAAAAATATATTTAATATTTTTTAATTTTTGGATTATTTTCTCTCCTTTTTTTTAAAAGTTTAACTTAGGGCTGGCGGGGGCTGCCATGTCCTACCTTGATTTGGGCGAGGTCGTGCTGACCCTAAGTTCACAGCAAAGAAAAGAAAAGAAATAAAAATTCAAAAATATTCATGCAAATGCATGTTGTATCGCATAGGATGGATGAGGTCCACTTAGCGATTATGGGCTACAATAGATCGGATGAGCTCAATTGATAAAGCGTAAAAATGTGTAGGAATCAATTAATACAATTAAAAGATTTGGGAATGAATTGACATAAGTACATTAAATTTAAAACTTTTTTTTTATAATTCTCCCGATTAAAACACGAGGAATAGGAGTTTTCCGCACTAGAGTTTTCCACATCAAAATTCTTGCCACGCACGAAGAATATGTCGGCTCTAATTGATTGGATTAAGAGCTGGAGGGGATTCGATTGGGATAGTTGCATTCGATTTCGAGGACTTGATTAGATCAATTAAAAGAAGAGAGGGAAACAAATGAGAAAAACGTGCAAGTTCGGGGGGCTAAAAGCAAATCATTTACATTCTAGGTTCGTCATCGATCGTCATCAGCCCCGTTGCTCTGACAGACCCACTCAAAATTCAAAAGCCAGAGAGACCTCTCCATTTTCCCTCTCCTTCTCTCGAGTCTCGTCTTCCCCAATGGAGAAGCGGCTTCGCTCCTCCCTCAAATCCTCGCCGGAAGAGTTCCTCTCCACCATCGCAGATCTCAACCTCAAATCCTCGAAGGCCACCCTTAAGTCCATCCTCCACTCCCAGTCCCCTTCTCTCTCCTCCTCGTCGTTCACCCTCTCCCTGCACCGCGCCATCTCTCAGTCCGTCGCCTCTTTCAAGAACCTCCTCCGCAGTTCCCCGGATGCGGACCCAGGCGATTTCGCCTCCCCTCCTTCGAAGCGTACCCGCCGTTCCTCCCGGCTCTCTGAGCCTCGGGACGGCAGGCCCCCGCCGAGCCTCGATCGCCGGAGGCAGAAGATCCTGGAAAGGCTTCGGGTGCTGGGGCACGTGGCCCGGCTGTGCGTCTCGGCCTCTCGGGGGGAATGTTCGGCGGACGATCTGTTGCCGGCGGTGCGGGCGCTGCACGATAATCTGGTTCTCTTCGAGTCGGACTCGGTCTTGTCGGCGGAGATTGTCGGCTTGTGCGAGGAGTGGTGGAAGGGCGATCTGCCCGGGAGAGAGAATTTGATTTCGCAGTTCCTGCCGTTCCTGGTGTCGAGGTCCTTGACTTTGAAGAAGAAGGTCGACGTGAGTAGGGTTTACACGATGCGCGATGCGTTCGGCTTGTTTGATTTTGAGGATGACAGCATCGACGACTTGAAGATGTTGTTGATTCGGTGTGTGATCTCGCCATTGTATTTGAAAACCGAGGAAGGGAAGCGATTTGTGGCATTCATGTTTGGTCTGAGCGGGCAGCTTGTGAAGGAAGCTTTGGCGATGATTAAATCGCAGATTCCCTTCGGAAGGAAGTCGATTTTGGAGGCATATGGGGATATACTGTTCAGGGCGTGGAATGCTGCGAAAGGAGATTCTAAAGATGAGATTGAAAATGGGTTTTTGCAGGGTTTAATAGAAGGGGCGATACACTCGAGTTCTGCAGCACTTGCAACATCTATCAGAAGAGTATTGGGTGGGTTTATCAATCAGCGTACTGTTGATGGCGTTGAGAAGGTGCTTTTCCGTTTGACTGAGCCAGTACTTTTCCGCTCACTACAGGTATTGTCAGTTCATGGATGAATTTGTTGCAAAAGAAAAGGACAAATTTTGTGGGTTTGATTGATAGGAAAGAATGATCTGATGACGCTATCCACATACAGATACAAAGGTTTTCCCTTTTACTGATATAATTTATTGCATCTATAATTATCTTGGTTAGAGGTGAACAAACTGGACTTTGATGCTGGCAACTAGGAAGAGTTTGTGGCATGTGTCGAACCAGCATATAGCTTGGTTATGTTGGAGCAGATTCTGCTGTTTATGTTCAATGTTCTGTGAAAGGCGGATCAGTGGCCCTCCTTTAGTCAGGTGTCTCTGTAGTTGTGTGGTCCCAATTTCCGCTGAACAAACCGAGTCAGAACAAGAGGAAATTTTCCTACGTCAGTTGGCCAATGCAATGTCTGAATGTTTACACTTGCCTTGACAGGTCGCAAACTCAGATGTTCGACAGAATGCACTGCACTTACTGCTGGACGTGTTCCCTTTAGAAGATCCAGATGCCACTAAAGAGGTTAAGGACAGCTTACTTGACAGACAGTTTTATTTGTTGGAAAGACTGCTCAAGGATGATTGTCCCGATGTAAGAGTTGTTGCAGTAGAAGGTTGTTGCCGCATCCTTAATCTGTTCTGGGAAGTTATTCCTTCATCTACCATCACCAAAATTATTACAATGATTTTCGATGACATGGCGTATGACAACTGCAGTGAAGTTAGGCTTTCCACTATAAATGGAGTCACATATTTGCTTGGTAATGCACAGTCACATGAGGTTCTTAAAGTGCTACTACCAAGACTTGGGCATCTGATTACAGATGGTACTCTTTCCGTGCGGGTTGCCCTAATTGAACTTCTCCTCCTCATTAGAGATATTCGATCTTTTCAGTTTAATAAGGTCGAAATGCTGTCTCCGATCTATTCTACGTTAAAATAATGCAGTCTTCTATTATTTGGCTGGTTTTGTTTCTTATTCCCACTTATGTTCTATAGGTGGTAATGCTCGAAGCACTGTTGTCCACGCTTGCGACCGATCAGGCACAAGTTGCACAAAAGATCACTAGATTGCTTTTGCCATCATATTTTCCCTCCAAAGTAACTTTTGAAGAGGCATGTAATCGATGTGTTACACTTATTAAGAGGTCGCCCAAGGCTGGAGCAAGGTTTTGTGAGTATGCTGCTCCGGAAGGTGCACCATTGAAGTCTCTTATGCAACTTTTCAAAGTATTTATTAGTTATGTCTTGTCAACCGATAAGCTGAATGAAGATCAGATTGAGGGTTTACTTGACGCTGCAGCATACATCTGTAAGCAACTTGTTGGTGAGCCATCAAACAAGGATGCCATCAAGGAAATGTTTGCAAATGACAAGCTGAAGTGCTTATTTGCTGCGGCACCAACTGCGCATGCTCAATCTTCTGTTCTCAATATCGTCTCTGCCATCTCTCCAGATGATGTGTCAGGGCTCATTGAAGAATGTGGGCGCCTAGTCATGGACTGTATTGGCATATCTGAAAATGAAGAAAGACAATCTGAAGTAAGAAGTGCCCACAAGTTGTTGCTCTCTTATGATCGATGTGATGATATGCTTGACGCTTTCTCAAAATTGCTGCAAAATGCTGCTTTCCGTTGCCATAAGAAGTTTGGCATTGATATGTCGGAGAAGCACAGTATCTCCTCTTCAAAAAGGAAAAAAAACCAGTCATCACTGAAAACATTTGCTAAAAAGAGAAGTGTCAACCAGCAGACACCATCCAGCTTTGAGGATGGCTATTTGGCTGCTGTAGGGGTAGCCTGGCAAATAAAAGACTTGCTTGGATGTGAGGACTCTCGGAAGGCTATGCTGGCTTCTTCATCTTGTGAACTGATTCTTAATACTCTAAAGGTTATTGCCGCAGCCAGCATTGTGGAGTGTGTGAATGTTGAATACATGAGCATATACCCTCTCTTGGCATATACAACCTTGGTGCTGCACATGGCCTCAGCAGATCTTAGCCAGAGTAGTTCACAAAACTCTTGTAACAGGAAATATAGCACATCTAACCCTTCAAGAGCAGTTATAAAGGTAAAATTTCTCTCTCTTTATAAGTGACTCATAATGACTATTTTTAGTGGGAAGTTCACTTTGGGCAAAATGGTGATGATGATTGTGTACTATTTGTTCGTCATGGTTTCTGGTCCATCTGCATGGTATATTCCTGCCTTTCTCTCACTTTTCCCATAGACCAGCCTTCTCATTCTGTTCTTGTTTTTACTTAGGAAAAAAATAAAGTGTAAACCTAGAATTGTTTACGAGGCACTATGCCTACATTGTGATACTGACTGATGACCAATTTTAAGGTGTGCCAAATGCCAATTTTCTCACATTCAGCTTATAACATGTGAAGATTTCACTGTCCAGTGGAACAGTTACATTGAATAACAAATGCACATACAAAATTGGACTTTTTTATGCCTCACTGGAAACATGGGACTGATGTAATGTCCGGATTGCTGTTGATGGAAGTATGCCGGCAGTTGATAGAAACATATTTATCAGATGTCCGCACAACAGCAGAGTACCCATCATGGATTTCTTATGAGCGTTTCTGTAAACTGAGTTAGGACGGAAGAGTGACAAATCTGGCACAGAACTTGATTTGTACATTCATAAACATCTTCCTGTCTGCGTTTTTTCGATACTTGTATTGGTTTAGATGTGTCCTCGTTATATTTTTTAAATTCACTGTTCGGGTGTTTTCGTTGAATTCTTGCCAACCAGTCTCTATGATGGAGTTAAATTCCATGTTAACAGCAGGGATATGCTTCTTCCTTTCGTGCTTCATCTGTGCCACCCATAGAAAAGAAATGAATAGGACCAGCTTCTTTTCAACTTAAATCTCAGTACCCTGGTTTGAGGTTTTAGCATTATCCACTCTTATTGAGGGAGACCTTTTTTTTACAATTGGTCAGATAACTGAAGGAACCGTAGGTGCTTGGCTAATTATCATGCATTATTAGGTTATGGATCAGTTGCTAAATTGTGCGGAGAAGCTGCTCAGAGCTGGTGGCCCTGTTAATCCTGCCACGTCGTCCTTAAAGCGTAGTCAAAATTGTCGGAAGAAGGGTTATTCCTCTGGACAAAAGGAAAAGGAGCCAGCAACAGACGCTTCTCAACCAAGTGATGACGGTGAGTTTGTGTGGAAGAGCATATGAGAAAAATTAAAATTTTTCTAGTGTGGATGGAAATGGCAGCATCTACTTATCCTGCCTTTACCAGCGAAAGCGTAATCCTTTTTATCATGATATGCTTTTCATCAATTCATTTGCCGCATTCATCTGCAGAAGGACAATAACCGTCGGTTTAGTACGTTTTGTGGTTTTGTTCATCTAAACTGCCAAGACTTCTAACTAACCTCTATGGGATCATCTCAGTAGCAAGTGTCATGGTTGCAACGGATGTTTTGCTTGTGCTCTGATTGGCAGCTAATGTATTAATTTTTGTGACATCATTCCAGGTTCTCTACAATTTTGTGGTTTTGTTCATCTAAACTGCCAAGACTTCTAACTAACCTCTATGGGATCATCTCAGTAGCAAGTGTCATTGTATGGTTGCAACAGATGTTTTGCTTGTGCTCTGATTGGCAGCTAACGTGTTAATTTTTGTGACATCATTCCAGGTTCTCTACAACCAACAGGAAATAGTATATCCAGAAAGGTGAAGATGCTAACTGCAATTTTCAAGTTCATGAGTGATGCCGTAACCTTGAGATTTTATTCTGACAATTATGGGAGATGCTTATATTACTCATCAGCAGCCGTTCGACAGATCATCTCAGATTTAGCGCAGCTATCTAGCCACTCATTGCAATTGGCAGAGGATGACATGAAAGAAATAACCATGTGTCTGAAGAGCTCCTTCACTTACATGGTAAAATTGCTTAATCTAGTCCTTACAGACGCCAGCGAAGCTTCAAGAATTCAGTTGGAAATATTTGATCTAGCCAATCTTTTGTTCGATCTGATAATCAGTGTCGAGTTATCATTGGGATATGGGTGTGCAATGCGTCTTATTGCAGCAGCAAAACCATGGCTCCCTGATTTGGTTGTGTCCCTGGGGTCCGCATATATGCTGAACAAGATCCATGGAGATACTTCTTTAACCGTGTCGGATATTTCAACCCATTTTCCATCATGGCCTTCGGTTGTTGCAAGAATGGAGGTAGACGAACTCTCTGAAGATTGTTCTGAAGAGGAGGATAAAAGCATCTCTCAATCTGAGAAGTACCCAGCATTTAAGAAGTTAATGCAAACGGTACTCGTTCTGCTGAAAGCAAATGCTAATCTACTTGATGCAGTTGGAATGATTTTCTTGGCTGGTTCGGTGATCGGGCTCGAGAGGGATAACGACGGCCTCGTGTTGGGACTCTTGCACTTTGTGACTGCAAAGCTAGTTGGGCAAGAAAATCGACATTGGGATCAACTTGATATGATGTTGGCTTCTCTTGACCAAATCTATCTTCCGATCGAGAAAAAGCTTGGAGAACAAATGTCAGGGTATAGACAGAACCAACTGAATGCCGCTCGGGCTTTGCTTGAACCTGTTTGGATGAATCATCATAACTTTGAAAGCGGGAGATTTTCTGAGATGGATGAACAATGACGGGGCGTATGTGCAACTTGTACAGAGAATTAGTATCCAGACTAGGGAAGTTGGTCAAATTGTAAGGCGGGATAAGTTCCCCAAAGCTTATGAGAATTTTGTTGTCGTATCAAGCTAGTAAACTTCTGTTTTACCATTTCCCCATACATGCCGCCTGCCTATCGCATATCAAAAATTTCGAGATGGTAGGTTTCTGCTATAGAGGGTACTCCTCCCTCCAGGACGGTGTTCGAGAACAATTGACCGCCGGTCTGCTTACGGAGTCTTGAATCTTGTTTCTCAGCTTCGGCGAAAACGGTCCTGCACTTTTATAACATGACAATGCCGCATGAGATTTAATCATGGTACGTACATTAACCATGCGAGTTTGAACATGCCTGTTCATAATGGCTGGAGCTGTAACCAAGAAGGATGATCCTAACTGCCGTATCCTGAAGCAGCTTATAAAAATAAAGCTGCCTAGCTCGTGCACTTCACCAAAATAAATTTGACCCACCCCCATGATTTAAATACATTGATTAGACTAGCGGGATCAGGTTTTGTTTACTTGTTAATCGCGCTAAACACATGGTTCGTAGCAGCAATGTCGTATTCCAGAGAGGCACCCATCACGAAACACGTTGAAGATCCACAAAATCACAGCATCAATCAGTCCTTAATCACACACACATGAGTGTGCAAGAATCGAGAGAGAGAGAGAGAGAGAGAGGGGTTGGTGGAGAAAGCGGCTTCCATTAAATTATGGCACCAACCAACCGTTCCTTTAGTTGGATAGTCAACTAGCCAGGAGCATTAATTGGAGTATCATAAGCAAATTATTTATATGGTAACCATAGCCATGGCCCTTTTCTCAAATAAAATCTTATTAACGATAACGAGCGTTCCAAAGAAACTCAGGTAAATATCGATACATAGAAATTTGGTCATCTTCAGTGCATCGATGACGATAGCTTTTGAAATGTAAGAGAAAGATGTTATATGTACCTCGTGATCAATTTTGCAGCGTGCCTTCTTTGTTTTTCATAAATTTAAAATTTTCGAGATACCTCAAGACTTTTTACCTCGTAAAACTTAACAGATGTCTCGATACTTTCGAACACAGGGCTGACGAGATAATTTAGTTTCCAGTTCTCCGTCATGAACCTATCCGGCATTGTTGGGGGAAAGAACTTGTTCTTTTTTATAAGACTGGTTATCAAACCTTTTCATCGCTCCCCAAGCACAAGTGTGTTCACGTACCTCAGACAAAGCTCTATCTACGATAGGGGTGTGCAAACTAGACCGGACCGACCTGAACTGGCCCAAGACCGGCTCGGATCGGCCGGGTTGGTCCGGTCCTTGAGGTTGACGGTTCGGTCTTCGGTCCCAATAAATGGGACCGGTGATTGGGCGGTCTGATCCCCGGTTCCATGATTTGGGACCGGACCGGCCCGGCCCAGATCGGACCTCCAATATTTTTTTTAAAAAAATTAATATATATCTAGAGTTAACATAATTTTAACATTTTGAGAAACCCCGTGAATCTCATTTCATGCCTCTTGAGTTTAGTGGTGTCATTGTACGTGTTATTTAGCAATTTAGATTTTGGTATTACTTTGGGACAAAATCAGGTTTTAATTGATAATAAGATCTGTTCCTTATGATGGGCATGTGCACGAAGTATAAGCACGCACGTGCATGAGGACAGAAACTCGAGTCATTATGCAGATTTGAGAAATCTATTTTTTTTTACAACCAAAAATAAAAAAGAAATAAATAAAATTCGAGTTCGGTTCCATCGCGCACCTCAGTTCAGTGGGCCACATGCGAGAGTCGATTACGAGGAGAAAAGATCACGTGAAGCCTTCAAGGATGGATCGAACACACGTTGAGTGGCCCTAGTATTTACGTGGTTGTCTTGCCGTCGTAGGTTGATTATAGATTGTAAATTAACATTGTATTATAATTTCTAAAAGCTAGATTTTTATAAGCAGTTAGAGTTAGCGGTCCGACTGGGCCCAAACCCCAGGTCCTGGTCCGGTATGTGGTCCCGAAAATATGGGGACCGGGACTACTGGTCCGGTCCCTGGTTCCATGCCAGGACCGGATCGGACCGGACCGGCCCGGACTATGCGCACCCCTAATCTACGATGTGGCGAACACAGCCCTTAAGATCATTCTAATGCTAAGGGGTTTCATGTTCAATGATAATAACTTTAATGAACGCAATTTTAATGCAAAACTAATTATTAATGTCACGTTGGTTAAGACTAAACACGTAGAGGACTCAAGAACGAGGCCATGGAATCCAATGCCAGCGGCTCGGGATCAAGTATATGTATTTCGAGGATAATAAATGGAATGTCCCTAAATTTTTCTTTAATTTTAAATCTGATCCTTAATTTTTTTTTCCCATTGCAATTAGATCCTGAAACTTTCAAAATTTCAGTCAATAATTAGTAGTTTAGTAAGATGCTCGTGAACTACACAAGCATGAAACTACAGTTACTATATATTATTCTGAATGTTGGTATGGACGTGAATGTTTATAAGAATAACAATTTGTAGGCATTTACGACAAATAAATGCTCACGTAATAAATCGGATTTTATTTTAGGATTCATGCGAAACTTCATTTTAAAGTAGATCGGAGCCCCATCGAGACCATTTGCTACCAAACACATTCCACCATCAACATGTTGTAAAAATATCATGAAGTTCCAACAAGAAAAGCATAAAAAAGGAAACATCACATGTCATGTCATAAGACATCACTCATGGTAAAAAAGGCACCATCTCCTCAAACATCCGAAATCACACTCTCCTCAGCCAATCTCAAAAACACTCTTCACTTCATTTTTTTTCTTTGGATGGACTCTTGACATGATCCAAAGGAAATTGTCCAAAAAAATCTTATACTTTATTGTACTTTTGTCAATTTAATTTTAAACCTTTTACGTTTTGCTAATTGAGTCTATCTGGTCAATCTTGACCGGATTCATTATAATGTTTGCACTCTTTCCAACTGGATTGCATGTATTCTCACTAAATAAGTCTTAACCTTTCTTACCGACAAAGGGTGGTCCCAAAATATGGCTTGTTCTATGTTCCTAGTCACATCCCCTTTTTTTTTCCCCACTCGAACTAGTGACATTAGGGAAAAAGTGGACAAGAAGTTGAAAGAAAAGACTGAAAAGGAGAGCACGATTTAACCTACATAAAAGGTTTGACGGGCAACTTATAAGGAATCACGAACCCCATTCCACGTCCCTTGAGTTTGCTGATCTTTCCATTAAACTCTTAAGACCATTAGCTGGTGGGACCATAATTTAGGAAAAATTACCCGAAAAAATTCTAAACCCGTTGTAATTATGTTAATTCAATGCTAAAACTCTTTTTTTTTATCGATTCAATCCTAAACTTTTTGCAATCGTGCCAATTCTGTCCATTCGACAAATTTTGGCTAGCCATTCTGCACTAACGTGGACGTCAGCCGAGATGTCTGGGTTGGCGAGGCAACGCCTCGCGTAGCCATGGCGAGACTCGACTTCTCTAGCTGGTCGTCGCCTTCGGCCAGTCGCCGTGGGCGATCGATCGGAGAAGATGGGAAAAAATAATAAAAAAACATGAAAAAATTAATAAAATATATTGAAATGTTGTGTCGTCGGGTAGCTAAAATTGATATGATAGATTGAACTGGTACCGTTGCAAAAAGTTTAAGACTGAATCGGTGAGAAAAAAGTTTAGGACTGAATTAGCACAATTGAAATAGGTTTATAATTTTATTTTATTTTTTTATAATTCTCCCCCGTAATTTATATTAACTTGACGCCCTAAATCGGTCATTCTGACGTTCACTTGGCTTATATGTGGCTTCCACCTCATCTCTCTCTTATTATTGTGGTCCAAAAAGAAAGGGAAAAATGATTTGTTAACTCTAAAAAATGACGTGGCAGCTCACATAAAATTTTTGGATCTAACGTGGTAGGTACTAGGCCCAATAAACTTAACATGGTCGAAAAACAAAATGACTTTATTGAGCTGCTTTTTGGAAGTTCTGGTTTTGATTAAGCAAAAATAAATTTCAGGAATTCGGTAGTCTTTCCGGATTTCTTCATCCACTAGAGATGTCAAATAAAATAGAGAGGAGAAGAGAAGAGTCTTTGATGTCCAACTTAAACTAGCTGATTGAAGAGATTTTACATCCATAAATATCACATTTAAACAAAATATTCAATCCATTTCAAATTTCATTTGGGTAAATGTCAATTTAAGTTATGTGAATGGATCGTCTGTCCTTTCCTCAAAAGGGTATGTCCTGCCATTGGAATCCGGGCCGTCCGTGTTATGAATGGACGGCTCAAATTATTATTAAAAAAAAAAACAAAAAATCCAAAAAGTTGCCCCCTAAAAATAGAAGATCTGGCTGTTCGTCTAAAAACGAACGGCTCGAATCCCAAGGACAGGTGCCTGCCCTTTTAAAGGAAGGGCAGACGATTCGGATCCTTAAGTTATATAATTGACTAATTTTTTAATAATAGCCTAATAAAATTAGAACCCGTCAACTTATATCCGATTCTAAATTTTCTTTATAGTATCTCATTTTCAAATTGAGTGGATTTTGGGAAGAAAAAAAATCATTTTTAATTCCATTTATTGTTGAAAATTTTGTTTCAAATGATTTAAGCTATGTCTAAAGTAGGTACTTTAAAAGAAGGAAATAAAACTATTGAAATATTTATTCTTTCCTATTAATGAGATAAGGCGGAATAAATGTTTTGGAAAGGATGTCGAAATTTATTTCAAAACATTTTATCTTTATTTTTTTGTCTGAAGGTACATGCGAGACAAGCTTGCATAGAATCCCCCCCCCCTAGGGGACCCTATATAGGATAATTGCATTTTGAGAAGGTAGTGTTTATATGCGATTATACTAGCCGACATCGACATGCCGACATGCGAATAGACAAACAAATCGCGAGAGATTTTGAAATTTCGAGCGCAAAATTAGTATTATGGGTACATCATAATCGACTTAAAGCACGTATGTCGTGTTGGAAAATATGAGATATTTTGGTGGGTGAGTGAATGAGAAATTATTTCTCAAAGAATACCATTGAGTTGGAAATAGAAAGTGACAAAATACTAGTCCTACATTGGAAAGTAAAGCATGTAAATGGTATTAATTTCGGCAGTTATAGAATTAAATATTGTAACGACAGAGCTATTATTACTATAACGGGCAGAGTCATTACTACTGTAACGGGCAGAGCCATTATTGTTGTAACGGGCAGAGCCATCACCACTGTAACGGCAGAGCCACTGTTATTTTGCTGTTACATAATTAAAGTTATAACGGTAGATTTATTTAGCTGTTATTTCTTGTCTTCGAAATGCTCCCACTGACCTTATATATATGTATATATATGACTTCCCATTCTAGAGATTTTGAAGAAGAAAGAAAGTAAGAGAGATTCCGAAAAGAAAAACTTTCATCTCTTTTTATTCTCTGCATCTGCATCGGTTTTGATAGTGTTCGCGTTTGGTCAAGTTTGCCGAAAGCTCCGGAGTGCTTTGCTTGCCTCTGTTACTGTTATACCGTTGTATCTTGGGAGACAGACGTTCAAGAAACCTCAAAGCACATACGGGAGGGGACGAATCTGTCTTAAGGAAACTGTGTAGACAGGCCACGATATTTGTGTCAATTTCAATTTTTAGACTTGTCATTGTAATTTCAGTGTGTTTAGTTCTGATTTAATATCAGCGGATGTACTGTTCATCGAGCTAGTGCTTCTGCGGATCCAATGTTGTGCTTCTGCCGACTCAGAGTTTTGTGCTTCTGCCTAATTTAATTTTGTGTCTTTGTCATTTGATTGTAAGTTATTCTAGCTAGTGCCATTGTGAATACCCTCCAACAATCTTAAGACAGAAGTCTTGGGTGTTTGTATCATCATTTTGAAGTTTATAGTGGTTCTACTAATGCCGTCTTGATTTCTTTCCAACAAACTTAAGACAGATTACATATTGAGAATTCAGATGGCTACTAGAAACAAAGTGTTGATATGTCTACCGACGACATCACCAAAGGCATTCAGATGGCTATTGGAAATTGAGTTGTTAATGTGACTCATGACGACATTATCAAAGGCGCTGCCTCTACTGTCCAACTGCCTCTGCCTGGATCATCCTCTGCCTCTACCGTCGCTTCTGTCCACTATGGTGAGAAGTATGAAAAGTTCAACGGATCAAACTTTAAAAGGTGGCTGGAAAAAAGATGTTGTATTTAACAACTTTGAATCTTGAGAGATTCTTGACTGAGGGACCTTTTAAGGTATCCGATGGAGAAATGGATAAGCAAGCGTTCAACGCTGTTGAGGCTTGGAAGCATTCTGACTTCCCATGTAGGAATTATGTCATGAATGACTTATATGACTCCTTGTGCAATGTCTATTGTACAATAAGGAAGTCGAAGGAATTATAAGAATCCTTAACTGCAAATATAAAACAGAGGATACCGGAACAAAGAAATTTGTTGTCGGACGATTCCTTGATTATATGACGGTGGATTCTAAGATTGTGATCAATCAAGTGCAAGAAATTCAAAGTGATCTTGCATGAGATTCAGGTTGATTGAATGTACTTGAGTGAATCCTTGGACCGAGCTACGTGATGGGTCGATCGAGCTAGAAGTCAAGATGGCCATGCTTGATTCTGGGCGTGTGAACGGGGCGATCCCCGTACCGCATAGAGTGAATGTCCCTTGGCCCGAGAAATTCGAAGGCTCAAGGAATTCCAAGTATGTGGACAACTTCATATGGGAGGAGAATCGATACTTGGAAACCCAATGAGCTAGGGATGACAAGGTGCGTGTGAACACCGTACTCTTATATTTGGAAAATGCGTTGCTGTGATGATATACCAAGAGCAATGATAAGGCCAACCATATCAAGATATGAGAGGGATATGAGGCTCAGTTTCAAAAGGCAATTCTTCCCCTTCTATGCGGAGGAAATTGCTTGAAACGTGATCGACGCCTTGAACAAAAATAAAGTTCAATAGAGGCTGTGAACGTAAAGAGTTCAATAGAGACTCTAAACGAAAAAACGGTCGATAGAGGCTCTGAACGGAAAAGCTCAATAGAGATTTTGAGCACAAAAGCTTCAATAGAGGCTTTGCGCGCGAAAGGAAATATGTTATCTTGATAATTTGAGGATTGCTCAAGGAAATAAAATCGGCACTTTACATGTCTATGCATTGTGATTGCCAAGTGGCAATAGCCATTGCAAAGAGAAAAACTTTCAATGGTAGAAAGAGACATGTCCGCTTGAGATATGATGTGATAAAACAATTGCTTGAAAATGAAATTATGTCCATTTAGAATATAAAGTTAGAAATGGATTCGGTTGATCCTCTGACTATTCCTCGTGGGAAATGAGACTTAGCTAGTTAAAGAAATCAACAATGATGATAACCCAACCTATGTGATTGACGATTTCATGAATTAGGGCAATAACAAGTCATTTGCTGACCTTGTGAAGCATTATTTCCTTCTTAAGTTGAGAATAATGCAATACCTCGAAATAAAGAGGATAAAACCCCTTATGAGTTATGGAAAGCTAAGAGATCATCCTCCAAATGCTTACAAGTGTGGGGGTGTCTCGTAAAAGTGGATGTTCCAAAATCTACTAGTGAATATGAATTCACATTAGCAAATGCGGCCATACTTTTGGAAATCCTATAAATAATTTGTTATAGCCAGATCCATAATGGAATCCGAAGTTATATATTTGGATAAATGTGGTGAAGAGGCTGAATGGCTACGCCATTTTTTAGAGGATATTCCAAAATGGCAAAAACCTGTGCCACCAATTTGTATACATTGCGATTGTCAATCTGCGTTTGGAAGAGCACAAGGTAACATGTATAATGGTAAATTTAGACATATACGTCGTAGACATGATACCATTAGACAACTACTCTCAACTGGAATTATCTTTATTGACTACGTAAAGTCAAAGGATAATAACCAAAGGATTAAAGAGAGAGTTAATTGAGAAAATCGATAATAGGAATGGGATTGCAGCCCATTACAGAAAATTTTGTATAACGAAAAACTCAACCTAGCTGACTGGAGATCCCAAGATCTATGTTCAAAGGGACAACCTAATTATATGAACTGAATGATATCACTGTGGGGGTCTATCCCTCAAACCATTCCTATAAAAGAAACAGTGATTTGATATCCCTCACATATGTGGAGAAAAACCAATTATTGTGGGGGTTTATCAGGAAAAAGGATAGTAATTATTGCTTTAATGATTCTTAAATGGAGTAATCCAATTATTCAAGAATAAGTAATCACCTATGTGAGAGAGGAGATGGGCCGCTTCAAAGGAGAATTATTGAGGGTTGAATTCTCTAGAAACTCTAGCAGAACCAAGACGATGTTCAGGGCCAAAACGAACATACTAGTGAGAACTGAACAAACGTTCAAATGATTCATGTGTGAAATGTGTGGGTTATTTACTAATAAAGCAGGACAGTTCGAGGACATCTAGTCTACTGGACAGCTGGTAAATTAAGTGCACTTTCACAAGGGAAGATTCAAAGGGTGACACCTACCTATCTGTCGCGACCCGTCCGAAAATCAAAACGCGGCTAATGGATTACCGATCGCGGGCTTTGGATCGGCGCGGGCCCTCCCAGGCCCATACCAAATCGCGGCGGGAGTTTTCTTTGAGGGATTCGGCGATAAGAGCCGATCGCTTTCGACCTTAGTGTGGTCGTGGTGGCATGTGCAACTTATGCATGCATTTGGAGTCGCCACCGGTCTTTCTTGGAGGGTAGACCGGAAACCTTACTGACCGATTGGGAGAGATCGATCAGTTCTGCGGAACCAGAGATTTTGGGTTCGGGGACTTGGTTACGCTGGTGTCATTACCAACGCCCTTTCGGTACCTAACGCGAGAGATTTTCCTGGCTAAGAGTTCATGCAGGCGCAATTTTGGGTGAGATAGGTATGAGTCAGGGTTTCATGCAGATTGGAAGACTATTCCTATCAATCACAGTCAATTTTAATGAAAGCGCAAGTCAAGTGCATAAATAAATCATGTCAATGCACATCAATTTCAATCATTGGCCTCCTAGTATAGCCATAAGGGCTTAGGGAAGATGTGATTTAGGGCTAGGGGTAAAATGGGAAGATTCGGGGACAATTAGCCCGAAGGGAAAAATTGTCATTTTTTGGAAGGTTTGGATACCGAATTACCCAAAATATTCCATGGCCAGTTGTTTGTGGCCATTTCCCATTTTTGAGATTTTTTTTGGAATTTCTTGATTTTTCTTCAATTTTTGGAAGACGATTCGCCCAAAGGGCGAAATCGTCATTTTTGAAGAAGGTTCGGGGTTTAAAACACCCGAAATGAGTCTTGGCCAGTTGTTTGTGGCCATTTCCTATTTTTTGGGATTTTCCTGGATTTTTTTAGAATTTTTTTGGAAGACGGTTTGCCGGAAGGGCAAAACCATCATTTCTGGAAGGATCGGGGGTCAAATGACCCGGAACAGGTCATGGCCAGTTGAAAATGGCCATTTCCTATTTTCTGGAATTTTTTAGAATTTTTCTGAATTTTCCAAAATTTTTTGAATTTTTCATGATTTTTTATTTTTTATTGATTTTTTGATTATTTTATTATTATTTATTATTTTCTGAATTTTTTTTTAATATTAAAAAATATTTTCCGGGCCGGGTCAGACCCGGCCCGCGCCTCTCGGGCGCCCGGCCCGACCCTAGGGGTCGACACCGGCCTAAAACGACACCGTTTTATTTTTTAACAATTTTTTTGATTTTTTATCTATTTTATTTAATTATCCGAAAATTCCCCGGATGCGACGGTTCTCATCGCGCCACGTGGCCTCATCCTGTGCGTCCGATCTTCCACTAGATCGGACGTCCCTCAGTGAGCCACGTGGCCAAATCGTAGCCATCGGATCAAAAATCAATTATTTTCTTTTTTTAGAAAAACCTTCGGATCGAACGCTTCACGTTGTGCCACGTGGCTACCCCTGGTGCGTCCGATCTTGGACAAGATCGGACGATCCACAGAAAGCCACTTGGCACATTCTCGGCCGTCGGATTGATTTGAATTAATTATCCGAAAATCATTTATTTTATTTTCCAAAAATCCAGGATCGCGACACGTGTCGCGATCGCGGCCGTCCGTTTGTTTTATTTGAAAATAAGCGGACCGGACCCCACCCGGCTGACGTGGCTGCCTACGTGGCACGCCACGTCGGCCGTTGACCGTTGACCGGCCGGAGGGTCGCCGGAGAAGACGATGAACAGTGAAAAATCCGGCGGGAATAGTAAAAATTCCGGCGAGGTCGCCGGAAAATTGCGAAACGGGCCCGAAACTTGGTATTTTTCGCCCGTTATTGCGGCATTCGACTCATTAGACACTGTTGACACCTGATTTTTTTTACCATTTATTATTGTGATTTTTATTCTTTAAAATTAATTAAAAATATCAAAAAAGGTCATAAAATCACAAAATCAACTTTGGAAGCCTTGGTTTAACCTTAGGAACCAATTTTGAACAAAAAATAGTTCTCGGTATTTTTAATATTTTTCGAGTTTATTTAATTATAAAAATACCCAAAAAATCAGAAAAATACCATTCGTGGTCAGAAAAATACCCAAAAATATTCGATAATTTTGTTTTAATTTCCTCTTCAAGTGTGTCACTTTAAATCTCAAAAATTCGGCTCGGGTCAATATGTTCCTTCACAAACATAAACCCGAACCGAGCCTAAAAAAAATCATTTTCGAGTCTTTTAGTTTTCAATTCTCACTTTTTATAAGCTATGACATTGGATTCTAAAGTCTTAAAGTGCAATTAGGTCAATTTGCCCTCCAAGTTAATCAATTTTTACCAAAAGGGCTTAATTGCACATTTTTCTTTCAATTAGTCCACGGTTTCACGGATGTATATGTATGCTCTACGTATTTATACGTCATACGTATTTATACGTTATGCATATTTGTACTGTTTGGTAACCTCTTTAACTCTTGTAATAATAATAATGGTTATTATTTTTAACACCTTTGTTAGTGCCTTTTTTTAGCATTTTTGTATTGTGAGTGCTATTGCTAGTGCTATTTTTAAATAGCATTTTTGTATTATAAATTGTGAGTGCTATTGTTAGTGCTATTTTTAAATGGCATTTATTTATCATAAATTGTGAGTGCTATTTTTAGATAGAATTTATAATTGTTAGTGCTATTTTTAAATAGCATTTTTATATTATAAATTGTGAGTGCTATTGTTAGTGCTATTTTTAAATAGCATTTTTGTATTATAAATTGTGAGTGCTATTGTTAGTGCTATTTTTAAATGTCATTTATTTGTGAGTGCTATTTTTAGATAGAATTTATAATTGTTAGTGCTATTTTTAAATACAATTTATTGGAAGGTATTTTTGGCTATAAAAGGATGGCAAGAGTTTTGAGGTTGAGGGGGAGACATTTTGTAGAGTGTGCAAATTTTTGAGAGCTTAGAGAGAAGAACACAAACACTCTCTATATTCTCATAATCTTGAGTGAGCAAAATATACTAAGTTCGGAATATTGATTCCGCATATTGCTAGCACAATTGTTGTGGAGTTATTAGTCGTCTCCTCGTTCGTCAATTGGTGGTGCGTTTGAACTAGATGCCTAACACTTGTGGAGGCTGAGATCGAAGAACATCGAACCGACACCTCCGTTCAAGCACGCTACGAGAGGTAATCTATTTACTCCCTTTGAGGCTTTGTGATTTTTTTCGATTGAAATGCACGAAGTACGCCTCTGGAGATACATGTATGGGTTGTTATTTATTTCCGCTACGTGTTACGTGGATCCCAACAGTGGTATCAGAGCCGATCCTTAGGTGTTTTCGTGCATTTAATTGATTTTTTGCAATTTTTGCAATACTATGGCCAATATGTATTAACGAATTGTTCGTCTTACATGGCTAATGGAGGTTGATTATTTTATATGATAAATTAATCAACGTAGCAAAAATTGAGACTAAATCAATTTTGAATCGAAAATTTATGGCTATCTTATTTTACGTAAAAATTCTGAATACGATTCAACGTAGAATTTTTATTGTGCCTTCCTAAGTTTTAAATTGTGAATTTATTACTTACGTGAAAGGGTGGTGATCATGGAAAAATCCCTAATCAATGTGATTGATGTATATATGAATGTATGATGATTATTTATATATTTGGGGTTGTAATTATTAAATGGAGGCTGCGTACTCCTTTTATTTTTCATGTAATCTTTATTTTTAGCATAGTCGATTGTTGATGTAAATGCTACGAGGATTACGTGGGGGAGCCTTTTAAGTCGGCGAGCTCTTTGGGGCCCAATTCTTGAAGAGTTCAAGAAACCAAGAAGAAGCGAAGAGCGGCTCTCCGTTATTAAAATATTAAAATGATTAAATGTGGTCTCATTGGCTCGAGACCCATTAAATCATAATTCCATGATCACCACGTAGGATAGATGTTTATGTGATTGACATCTATTTATTTATTATGATTACGTGAGCATGTTAAACTGGTTAATGTGCAAAGTCAGACTTACCTCACCCAAAATTGCGCCTGCATGAAATCCTAGTTAGGAAAATCACTCGCGTTAGGTACCGAAAGGGCGTTGGTAACGACACCAGCGTAACCAAGTCCCCGAACCCAAAAACTCTGGTTCCGTAGAACTGATCGATCTCTCCCAATCGATCAGTAAGGTTTCCGGTCTACCCTCCAAGAAAGACCGGTGGCGACTCCAAATGCATGTACAAGTTGCACATGCCACCACGACCACACTAAGGTCGAAAGCGATCGACTCTTATCGTCGAATCCTTCTGAAAAATACTCCCGCCGCGATTTGGTATGGGCCTGGGAGGGCCCGCGCCGATCCAAGACCCGCGATCGGTAATCCATTAGCCGCGTCCGCTTTCGGACGGGTCGCGACAGCTGGCGACTCCGCTGGGGACACTGTGTTCTAGAACCTATGGTTCTAGACCCCAAGTGGACTTAGGCCGTAATTAAAACGCTGAGTGATTTTTCTAACCATGCAGGCGCTCGTGAAGGTGAGGTAAGTCCGCTTACGATAGGTGTTATATGTTTTTGCAGATTGGAGAAATAAGGGGTGTAGTCCGTGATTAACATTGTCTTATGCAGGTTGGGCGTAGGAATGTATGTTGTGTGGATGATTTGAAGTGCTGATTGATAAACTGCTATGCATGAATTGCATTGTGATGATCACAACACGTGGACACACACAACCGCGCCTAAAACCCCGGGCGTCGCCTATAGGAACACAATAGAAGGAATTGAAAATGGAATCTCCGTGAGGAAAAACGCGGGGTAATCCACTTTTCAATTCCGCTCGCTTCGAACTATGGATCGAGTCCCAATGCAACGATAGCTGTGCAATGGAATCGGCTCTTTCTAGAACTCGAAGTGGGAACCTTAACCTTAGGTGCCAAACCCTCTGATTTTTAGAAGTTCACCATAACTTGTCTCATGCGCATGTCTTTGGGCGGTTGGTACACCTAAAACCGCACATAAGTCGACGAGTTTGGTTGGTAAGACTCTCTATACCTCGAATCTATTACAGTTCATATAAATATAGGCATTTCATTCATTGCATTCTGGTGATTAGATTAAATGCCATTTCAAGGATAGATGTGTGTGTTTTTCCCAAACGTCCTTGATAGAAGACGAAGAGGATGATATCCCATGACAAGCACCGAGTGAGCAACAAAGGAGCCTACTATGGACATTATTGAGATATCGTCCAATGAAGATGACGAGTTGGGGCAAGTGATCCGGAAGTCACAGATCGAACTTGGGGCATCCTTAAACGTTAGGATCACATTCCTTTGTTTCATTTTCCATTGCTAGTCCTCTTGTATAGGGTTTACTTTTATCGAGGCTTTCTCTATCTCACCCCTTAGAGTGATTGTATTAGGGATCTATTGGTGTATACATTTAGATGGAACTTGGTTGTATTTCTTTTGACAGGTCATGGGAATGTGGTAGTGGCATTTTCTCTAATCATCCGTATACTCCCAAGTCAAGTTTATAATTCCTTTAGAGGAAATTAAAATTGGAAATCTTGCACGACCTTTTTGGTCATATAGGGTAATCCAACCCCAATTTCGCTAGAAGGAATTATACACTTGAATTGGTCCATGCATGTTTTACGTCGCTGGTAATCCACGATAATTGATCGAGAATATCGGCGTTGTTTTGAATTTAATGACGAGATAGATGTCCAAATTACTCTCGTTCTTAACAAAACGGCCTTGATTTGGATGCCGTATCTTCAATTAAATTTAAAACACGTTATTATGCCTCGCACTTTTGAGTAATTCGTTCCTCTCGAAATTGATCAAAAGCGATTATTGTGAATTACATTCCTTTCAATAGTATGCTTTCTTTCGAGGAATATTGATAAAAACTTTTCGCGCAAGATTAAAACCCTTGTAAAAGTTCTTGTCCTTATTAATCATGGGCAAGCATAGGATTGAAAGGGGTTTTTGATTTCTTTTTCAAATTATTCCTTCTGATTCTGTCTTTTTATTTGCAGGTAAAAAAAAAATAGGTAATAGAGAGAAATCTTTTCCTGGACAAGTCTAAGGCTATTATCTCATCTGATCATGAGCGAGTTATAAAATCAGGACATATTTGATCGGCTTACTGATATTATGGTTCGGCTCACCCAAGTTGAAGATGTTCGGATGCTCGAAGAAATGAACCATACAGAAGTTAAAACACACACACAAGAGTTCTCATTTATTTTGCTCAGTGGAGGGTTTTCAAAAGCAGGTCATACAATTCGGGGTAGAAAAGTAAAGCCGAAGTGAGCCCTAATTAACGACACGAAGGAGCCCAACTGACCCTCCATGTTATTAATGCTTTGCTCATACTCCCAACTCCGCATGTCATGGTCGGCAAGCCTGAGGAGAAGACTTTTGCATTCTCCCTTAACTTCGGCGACCTTGGCCTCATGTTCTTCGGCGATTGTTTCCAGGTCTCGAACCAGTCCATTCCCGCGAGCTATGTCCGCGGTTATTTTGTCGAGCCGTTCTTCCTGCCAGTCGCTCTGAAGCCTCAACAGGACATTGCGGCGGTCATGCTCGCCGGTGGTCAGGGATAGGGCCAATTGCTCCACCAGATTTCTCCTCTCGCGAAGCAACGTCGCGACCCGCTCATTAGCAAACTCGACGGCCTTTTTGTAACTATCGGCCAGATAGTTGGTCAGCACCAAATGATCAGATCGATCCTCATAACGAGCTCGCAAGACGCGAGCCACGAGAACCTCCCGATTAGCAGCACGGTAGGCCTCTAAGGAGTGTGCAAAGAGAGTCGGGAAAATTCTATATTCCCTCCCCAGTGTAGTACCTTCGAGAGAAGTAGTATCAAGGTCCTCGAGCAGGACACGGATTTCATCCTCGGTCGCAGAATGATCGGTTATGTGTGCGTAACCGCGACCCAGTAGGTTATAAAGCTTTTCCCACTGGGCCAAGACATCAGTTGAAAAAGTGCGTACGGGAGAGGAGGCCATTTGCGTTGGGTTGGCTTGAGAATAAGACGAGTTTGACAGAGAGATTAGAAGGAAGAAGCTGATTATGCGAGAACGTTAACCTTCCATACATTAATTCCTCATTTTATAGCAACTCGAGGATGATGAAGGGTCTCAGTAATAATGCTGGTGGAGCCCAGTTAGGGGGTAAAGCAGGAGGTCCCCTCACGAGAACCATTGGATTCGTTTCGGTCCGCGATTTCCGGCTCATCAATTAAAAGATGTAAAAGATTTGTCGGGATCACCATTATTAGAGTTAGGTGGGAGGTAAGCGCAACTATCGAAGAGAGCCCTAACAGGATTTGGCAGTCCCATCACGATTGAAAAACTAAGCGAGAAATTCAAAGTCTTGAGGGGGAACGTTTGCCTAATGATGCTTGAAGAGCGTCTCCTGAACATACGAAGTCACTCGAAGAAAACTTTATAGGGAGTGAGCATACATGAGAGAGTGGAGAACTCTGAGTGGGCAAGAACCAATCAAACATTTCTCAATCCAACATATTTAAGAGGTTATTGTCAGCTGCTAGAGGCGACTGACTCAAAAATCTCAGAAATTGAACTACAGAGGGATCTCGAAGATTCCAAGATCAAGTCTAACGCCAAAACCATGGAGCCCAACACTTCTGGCAACGGAAATCAAGATCACGGCGACGACGACAACGACATCCACGATGTTCAACTCGGGAAAAGAAGACGTCCTCACCAATACTCTCAGGAGGAAACCCAAATGCTGGAAACCCTTTTCAGTAAAAGCCATTACATGAAAAAGAAGTGGAGAATTGAATTGAGCCGGGAGTTGGGGATTAGTCAGTCGAGGATCCAGTTTTGGTTTCAAAATAGGAGATCCAAATCGAAGGCTCAACGCAAACGTCAGGTGGTCGAGATTTTAAAGGAAGAAAATCAAAAGCTGCGAACAGAAAACATGAGGTATGAAAAAGCTCTCAATATTACCGTTTGCCCTCATTGCGATAACCTCGTCGCCCTCGGTAAGATATTCCCCGATAAGCCTCACGCGATGATTGAAGACGTTCATTTACCACCCTACTCCCTCGGGGCATCTCCTGCTCAACCAGATTTTGCCGGAGTCACGCATGAGCAGGATGATCCTACGAAGATGATACAAATGCCTCCTGGGGGATGGGATTTGCATCGCTTTGATTGGAGTTACAGTTTTAAGGAGCTGGATGTTACCGCCGACCAGCTCAAAGCATATCAGCCTCATGCACAACAATTTTCGATAGGGTCGGGTCCTGCTGGAGATGAGTTAATCAGTCGTCAAGCCATCGATGCAATTTTGGGCCACGATAAGAGGAGGTTCGCTTGGCCCCCTGAATTGCATTCCAGATTCCTAGACGTGGTTCACCAAATGGGGATCGACTCAGCAACTCCGACGCGCATATTTAAGGCCATGAATGTACCGGGGCTTAGTAAGGAGCTGGTCAGGAATCACCTTGCTGCCTACAGAAAGCTATTAAAACAACGTCGAGCGGAGCTAAACCGGGAGGAATCCGTCTCGAGCTCAAAAGCTAGGGGCGACCGCCATTGTAATACTCAGGCATCAAGAGATACCCGGCCAAATCTAAGCATCAATCAAGCTAGCAACCCGACCACCGGCAAACTGAAAGCTGATCAGAATGTCCTCCCGGGCCATTTCAACATTTCTCAAGAGCGCGTGTCACAAGTACAGCGAGTGCGAACTCCTCCATTCGAGCAGCAGTCGGCTGGTGCTCTGCCTGCCGCTGGTCAACCCACGACAGACGATTTCTTCGATGAGGGGCTCGATGCCTTGTTCAATCAGTGGGAAGCTGGCATGCTTGGACAACCATGATCTAGCACCTGACTCGGGGCACGATGGGTCGGTCACTACGAACACCCATAAAAAGAAGAACATGTTCACGAGTAGATCACTCATTTTATCGTTGTAAAGTTCCTACGGGAACATTTTTCTTTAATGACTATAGTTAAACCAACGCTATCGACGAACATCGTCATGCTCAGTTGTGATGATCCCTTGTTAGATTAAGTCTGAAATCAGAGACGGTCTTTAAAATTTTGAGTGGCCACGAACTCATTCCTCACCAAGCGCCCGGGATGCTGAAATGAAGAGTAACAGCATGCACAGGGAAAATGCCACTTTCGTTTGAACGATGAAAAGGGGTTGAGAGAAGATCATAGCGTTAATTCCCATGGAGCTAAATGAATTAAACGGAGTCATTAATTGCGGGTCCACCGCTGCTCCCCACATTCTCGGGCCTAGCAAATCATAAAAGGCGCCGAAAGATTGTAGACCCACCACTTTGAAGACTGAACTAGGGGACGAGCGCAATACTCGATGAAACCGAATCAATGCAAGAGAGTTTGTGATCCTATCACGAGGAAAAAGAAAGGGGAATACAGACGATGAGTAATTGCAGGATCTCGGGAGGAGCGCTTGCTTGCTGGTCTTCATATGCACCCTGAAGGATGGTTCCAGGACACGCACAATCACTTGAGAAAATTTCTAGAGTGAGCAAACACGTAAGAGCGAATTGAGAAAGCTGAGTGAACTAGATCAGCCCGAGATACCCCGATCCATCATGTTTAAAAGTTATTCCCATCTGCTAGAAACGCCCGACCTGGACATTTCTGAGCACGAACTGCTGGGAGACTTTGAAGATCCTGGAGCTGAATCCTGCCCGAAGGCCATAGAGACTGACTCCTCCAGCGATGAAATTCTAGGTTTCAGCTACGAAGAAGGAGTATACAATGATGACCGGAGTCGGAAAAGGAAGCAACTACAACGCCACACTCCAGGCCAAATCCGAGAGCTCGAAGCTTTCTTCAATGAATGCCCCACTCCAAGCAGACAACAGAAAATGGAGTTGAGCCGAAAAATAGGATTGGAGCTTTCAAAGGTCAAGTTTTGGTTCGCCAACAAACGAACCCGGGTGAAACAGCAATACGCAGACCATGAGTTACTGGTCCTGAAGGAGGAGAATGAGAAGCTTCAAGCTGAAAGCGCGAGATATAAGGAAGCTCTGACCAAGGCCACCTGCCTTAATTGTGGTAATCCTATTGTCCTCGGCGAGGTGTTCCTCGATGAACCGTCCCTGTTGACGAATAACGCTCAGCTGTTACCGTATTCTCCACAGCATTTTCCGACACAGCCAGATATCGCCGGAGATCTGCATGAGCAAGTCAACACCATAGGATCAACACCAACATCCTCTGAGAAATGGGATATGAATCATCACAGGGGGAGTTCTCTCAATGACGAACTCGCTGTCACAGCCAGCCAATCCAAAGTCGGTGAGTCCCTCCCTGGACAACTTTTGAAACGACTAGATCCCGTAGAGAATAACTACCGAAGTATTGACGATATTTTGGGTAATAAGAGAACAAGGTTTTACTGGACCTATGAACTTCACACCAAATTTGTTGATGCAATTCGAGAGCTGGGAGTTGATTCGGCTAGCCCACTACGCATACTCGAGATTATGAATGTGCCGGGGCTCTCTAGAATTAACGTCGAGTCTCACCTCAAGTACTATAGGAGATTGCTAAGGGATGGAAGGATAGCGTTAAACCATCATAAAGCCAGTTGGAGCTCAAGTGCCGGGCAGAGTTACAACCACGATGATTGGAGAGCCGAGAGCACCCAACCGTGTTTCAGCAATGACGGGACCAGCAGTCGTGTTAGCGACTCCTCTAACCTAAATCAGAATGCTCCGCCGAGCTATCTCAATACTCCTCAAGAGTATATACCGCAGTTCCAGCACATAGGGATTCCTCAGTTTGAGCGCGATTCGGTCATTAATGCTGTCCCTGAAGCGGATCTGGCATTGGTAGAGAGTGCACATAAAAACCTGCCGGTCATTGGAGGAAGTTCCAATTCGAGGGGTCAAGTTGCTCATGGCGAGAGCAAAGAGAGGAATCCCTCGCCTGCAGTCGACGACAGCCAATCTGGGCACCAAAGGCTAGAAAGAACAGGCGATTTCCTTGGGGAGGAGCTGGACACTTGGATCAATACTCTTCAGGAATGTATGTCTCGACCCCAACAGGGCGATGATGAAGGTTCTAGCTCAAAGACTCCAGTTCCTCACAATGAAGGCGATGAAGGAAATCTGCCCCCAACAATTGTTGATACCCAACTTGAACATCAATGGCTCGAAGACCCGAGCAATTTCCTTGGCGATGAGTTCAATCTTTGGCTCGATCAATTTGGAGCCGGAGGGCCATCGCAGTGGTGACGCAAGGCAGGTGACCAAACGTCTGATGCAAGGCATGGTTACTCGATGAAAAATGCTTAGACTAAAGGGGTGGAACACTCCTATTGAATATGTTGTTGATCGCACTGTAAGGTTCCCACGGGAACATCTTTCATTAATGTCTAGAACTAATTGCACGTGAGTGTCAATATCACCCTTTGAGCATCTTCAAGCCGAGGGCCGTGGATTAATCGCTTAATCCGTGGAGCAAGTTCCCCGAACAATGACTATCACCCGCGGAGTATAATGGGATCTACCCCTTCAATACGAAATATGTTTGGCCGCGAAGCCACCTATTTGGTAAAACGATGTATCGTTCCTAAACGATCTTCAATCGAATACCGAAGTAATGTCTCATTTCTTTCCCTTCTCAGGTGATAAACGTGGATAAATCACTCAAGGAGCCATTTGTTCGAATAACAGAACAGACGTTGCCTAACTGGGGGCAGATGAACCATTGATGTTGCAAACACTCCAAGAATGGATAGGCGGATTTGATAGATGTTGTTCATATCAATACGCAATATCAGAACGGGATGAGAACCAAGGGTAAAGTTGTATCGTTCCAATTTGTCTTGAATTTGAGAATATGAATTGATACTCGTTATTTATCCTTGACAGGGGAATCGCCTTACAGACGAACAGGTTTTCACATCCCATGTATTACCCGACCAAGAGTAAATTGTATCGTTCTAATTTTTTGAAAAATTCGTGAACGTACAATAACATGTTTCTTCCGCATTTTCAGGATCTCCAGCCGCGGGGGATAGGTAAGTATCCCTTTCCCCAATCCATTGAAGATGTTAAATAAAAAACAGAGAGAAAAAGAAAAGCTTTCAGAATCTAATGTCTAGAAAAGACATAGAATTCAAACTTCATTGGCATTCATGTCTTAAAACAGGAGGTTATCTGAACATGAATAAGAACATGCATGGTGCATCATAAAATCCCCTTGACGGGTAAAATTTTTGGAGAAAATGAAAGAGATTTTTTCCAATCAAAAGTTCAAAACTTTTAAAAAGACGTTTTCTCAAAAGAAAAGAGGCAAAGCCTAGTCCAAACACGTCCTACACACACTGGAGAGAAGTGGAGCGGATCAGATAGCAAAATCTGGACCTACGGAAGTAGGGATTATTCGCAACGATTACATGGGTTGGGATGACGGAGGCATTCGTTTCATATCCCTCAAACACTACAGGTGACCGTTGATAAACCCTTTGAACGACGGTTTTCATTCTTAACCCTGTCAAGAACCACCCCACATCGGGGCAAAATGGAGGTGAGTCCAGCGGTATCAGGAGAAAATGGTTAGAAATTTTCTTGCTCGGACTAACATCAATCTTTGTGTGTTGTTTATATGGTAATCCAAGTGCCATAGGATGACGAGAAGCATTCATTTCTCTATCCCACACACCATATCCTTTGCACAGCCAAGTTGAGCCTGCAAATTCATTTCATAAACCCTTGTTGGTGATCATGGGATGTTTCAAGATGGAAACTGCATCACTCCAAGAACGGAAGAAATCAAGAGATGGGATTTATAGAAAAATCTCATATCGGCGTTTAAATGTGCTATGATTCAAGTTGTATATCTAGCACAATTTTCTGAACATCGTAGTTCCGAAGGAAAAGAAAAGGCGGGATTTCAACAAAGAAAAAAATTCCCAGCATCAAGAAAAGCAAAGTGCCTGGTAAAAGCAAGGCCGATGCTCGTGAAAACTGTTTGATTGATCCCCAATAAAGCCTAGTTGGGAAGAGAGAAAAACCCATAAAGGAGTCAGATCAAGAAGACTGCTCCCCAAATGATGTCAGCCGTGGTGCAAAAACACGGACAGAATTGTCAATCTCTTAATACCACAAGAGACGTTCTCTAAAGGACTTGTGCACACCTCAAAAGCGGTTGCACACCTCAAAAATGGAAGATGCAGAATGGAAAAGACATGTGACAAATTGGCAATGATCACCAATGTCAAATCCTTCGTGATTTCTGGGCCAAAAACAAGCCTTTTTCGGTCCCCAATCCTACCAATGTTACAACCCTGAAACAGTCTTCTCTGACTAAGACACTTGGGTTAACATATAGCTTAGCTCGAAGAAGTACGAGCAAGACTCTTTCTTTCTCATTTTGCAGGGTTCTTGACTTGTAAACCCGGAGCAGGTGGTGAAGATTTTCATTCGATGGCCTCGACTCCAAAGCGGGTCCCCCTTGAAAACCAATATCCAAGCCCAACATTACGGTCCCGTGGAAGACCTCCCGACCGATCAAAATGTATGCGCTGCGAATGAGCCTAAAACCTAGGCACAGGTCAGTAGGGAATTGAGTGCATCCCCTAAAAATCATCACCTCAAAACAGGTGAGATGGCCTCCTTGTCGAGAAATATTCCAATTGATGTTTTGAGCAAACTCTTTTTGGAAATTTTCAAACTGTTGATCCAGATTTTCCATACAAGGGATTTGTGATCACATTTGCATGTTGCAAGAATGTTTTGGATAACCTCCAGCATCAAAATGCACATCTCATGACTAAAGCTTAAGTCATAAAATTTTGTCAATTGGACAATTGCTGTCTTCTCAAAGATTACCAATATTTTCTTGGGGAAGAGAAACCCTTAAAAAAAAAATCCTTTTCAAAATCAGACAGTCTCATTGGACGTGGAGAACCCTCGTCATGAGACCCCTTTTCAAAATTCAGGAAATCTCATCGGACGTGGAGAACCCTCGTCATGAGACCCCTTTTCATTTAGGCAGTCTCATCGGACGTGGAGAACCCTCGTCATGAGACCCCTTTTCAAAGTCAAAACTGATGGTAGATACCGCCTGAAGGGTCAACACAAGGTAGAAACCGCCTGAAGGGTCAAATCAAAGGTAGAAACCGCCTGAAGGGTCAACTCAAGGTAGAAACCGCCTGAAGGGTCAAACCAAGGTAGATACCGCCTGAAGGGTCAAAATATGGTAGATACCGCCTGAAGGGTCAAATCAAAGGTAGATACCGCCTGAAGGGTCAAAATCAAAGGTAGATACCGCCTGAAGGGTCAAAATCAAAGGTAGATACCGCTTGAAGGGTCAACACAAGGTAGATACCGCCTGAAGGGTCAACACATGGTAGATACCGCCTGAAGGGTCAACACAAGGTAGAAACCGCCTGAAGGGTCAAATCAAAGGTAGAAACCGCCTGAAGGGTCAACTCAAGGTAGAAACCGCCTGAAGGGTCAAACCAAGGTAGAAACCGCCTGAGGGATCACATTAATGGTAGAAACCGCCTGAAGGGTCACGTATGGTAGAAACCGCCATAAGGGTCAATTCATTGGTAGAAACCGCCATAAGGGTCAACTCATTGATAAATATCGCAGTAAGGATCAACACAAAGGTCTGATCCACCATACGGATCAAAATCCTTGGCAAATCCCAAAGCGTGGGATGCGCCTTCCTTAGGTTCCTACAAGTTAGGAATCCCATCATGGTATGACCTACCATACAGGTCAGAACTTAATCTCCCTAGGATATTCTGAATGACGAGTCCTAGGCATCTTCTTGAAAGTCGTCGCAACCGGCAGCATCCGACAGGTGAGCTTCAGGTAAGCCTCTCTCACTCCGGCCCATGTTCAAATTGTTAGAGCAAACCGGGGATTGATTTGAGCTTTTATAAATAGGCTTAAGGATCCGATGTCATAACATTTCTTCTCTTATTTTCCCAGTTGAGTCGGTTAGGAATCAGGTGCCACCTTATCTTTGAGAGAAACCTCTAACGAGATTCCTCTCAAAGAGGGGTAGCTGTTGACACCTGATTTTTTTTACCATTTATTATTGTGATTTTTATTCTTTAAAATTAATTAAAAATATCAAAAAAGGTCATAAAATCACAAAATCAACTTTGGAAGCCTTGGTTTAACCTTAGGAACCAATTTTGAACAAAAAATAGTTCTCGGTATTTTTAATATTTTTCGAGTTTATTTAATTATAAAAATACCCAAAAAATCAGAAAAATACCATTCGTGGTCAGAAAAATACCCAAAAATATTCGATAATTTTGTTTTAATTTCCTCTTCAAGTGTGTCACTTTAAATCTCAAAAATTCGGCTCGGGTCAATATGTTCCTTCACAAACATAAACCCGAACCGAGCCTAAAAAAAATCATTTTCGAGTCTTTTAGTTTTCAATTCTCACTTTTTATAAGCTATGACATTGGATTCTAAAGTCTTAAAGTGCAATTAGGTCAATTTGCCCTCCAAGTTAATCAATTTTTACCAAAAGGGCTTAATTGCACATTTTTCTTTCAATTAGTCCCCGGTTTCACGGATGTATATGTATGCTCTACGTATTTATACGTCATACGTATTTATACGTTATGCATATTTGTACTGTTTGGTAACCTCTTTAACTCTTGTAATAATAATAATGGTTATTATTTTTAACACCTTTGTTAGTGCCTTTTTTTAGCATTTTTGTATTGTGAGTGCTATTGCTAGTGCTATTTTTAAATAGCATTTTTGTATTATAAATTGTGAGTGCTATTGTTAGTGCTATTTTTAAATGGCATTTATTTATCATAAATTGTGAGTGCTATTTTTAGATAGAATTTATAATTGTTAGTGCTATTTTTAAATAGCATTTTTATATTATAAATTGTGAGTGCTATTGTTAGTGCTATTTTTAAATAGCATTTTTGTATTATAAATTGTGAGTGCTATTGTTAGTGCTATTTTTAAATGTCATTTATTTGTGAGTGCTATTTTTAGATAGAATTTATAATTGTTAGTGCTATTTTTATATACAATTTATTGGAAGGTATTTTTGGCTATAAAAGGATGGCAAGAGTTTTGAGGTTGAGGGGGAGACATTTTGTAGAGTGTGCAAATTTTTGAGAGCTTAGAGAGAAGAACACAAACACTCTCTATATTCTCATAATCTTGAGTGAGCAAAATATACTAAGTTCGGAATATTGATTCCGCATATTGCTAGCACAATTGTTGTGGAGTTATTAGTCGTCTCCTCGTTCGTCAATTGGTGGTGCGTTTGAACTAGATGCCTAACACTTGTGGAGGCTGAGATCGAAGAACATCGAACCGACACCTCCGTTCAAGCACGCTACGAGAGGTAATCTATTTACTCCCTTTGAGGCTTTGTGATTTTTTTCGATTGAAATGCACGAAGTACGCCTCTGGAGATACATGTATGGGTTGTTATTTATTTCCGCTACGTGTTACGTGGATCCCAACAGTGGTATCAGAGCCGATCCTTAGGTGTTTTCGTGCATTTAATTGATTTTTTGCAATTTTTGCAATACTATGGCCAATATGTATTAACGAATTGTTCGTCTTACATGGCTAATGGAGGTTGATTATTTTATATGATAAATTAATCAACGTAGCAAAAATTGAGACTAAATCAATTTTGAATCGAAAATTTATGGCTATCTTATTTTACGTAAAAATTCTGAATACGATTCAACGTAGAATTTTTATTGTGCCTTCCTAAGTTTTAAATTGTGAATTTATTACTTACGTGAAAGGGTGGTGATCATGGAAAAATCCCTAATCAATGTGATTGATGTATATATGAATGTATGATGATTATTTATATATTTGGGGTTGTAATTATTAAATGGAGGCTGCGTACTCCTTTTATTTTTCATGTAATCTTTATTTTTAGCATAGTCGATTGTTGATGTAAATGCTACGAGGATTACGTGGGGGAGCCTTTTAAGTCGGCGAGCTCTTTGGGGCCCAATTCTTGAAGAGTTCAAGAAACCAAGAAGAAGCGAAGAGCGGCTCTCCGTTATTAAAATATTAAAATGATTAAATGTGGTCTCATTGGCTCGAGACCCATTAAATCATAATTCCATGATCACCACGTAGGATAGATGTTTATGTGATTGACATCTATTTATTTATTATGATTACGTGAGCATGTTAAACTGGTTAATGTGCAAAGTCAGACTTACCTCACCCAAAATTGCGCCTGCATGAAATCCTAGTTAGGAAAATCACTCGCGTTAGGTACCGAAAGGGCGTTGGTAACGACACCAGCGTAACCAAGTCCCCGAACCCAAAAACTCTGGTTCCGTAGAACTGATCGATCTCTCCCAATCGATCAGTAAGGTTTCCGGTCTACCCTCCAAGAAAGACCGGTGGCGACTCCAAATGCATGTACAAGTTGCACATGCCACCACGACCACACTAAGGTCGAAAGCGATCGACTCTTATCGTCGAATCCTTCTGAAAAATACTCCCGCCGCGATTTGGTATGGGCCTGGGAGGGCCCGCGCCGATCCAAGACCCGCGATCGGTAATCCATTAGCCGCGTCCGCTTTCGGACGGGTCGCGACAGCTGGCGACTCCGCTGGGGACACTGTGTTCTAGAACCTATGGTTCTAGACCCCAAGTGGACTTAGGCCGTAATTAAAACGCTGAGTGATTTTTCTAACCATGCAGGCGCTCGTGAAGGTGAATGCCCATTGAAGCATTTCGTCGAACACTTGGTATGCATGGAGAAAAAATGGATGTCGGGGGAGCTACCGACCTTGTGGTGGCTTGTCGACGGCGGCTGAAGCTCCGGTGGCGGTCGGTGAGGTGCGTTGAAGGTCGAGGACGTCCGCTCCTCCTTGGTTTTTGCCAAAAAAAAATCCTCTCCCCTATTCACGGACGAGCTCGGTTTTAACCGAGAATCTCCCTCGGTTTGGCGTGGCCGACCGGCGTTTTTGCGCCCATGCCTCTGCCAGAACGCCAAATATTCCTCTGCCAATGTTTCCCACGCTTGGTTGCCATTTTTTCTTAGAAAAATCGACCCCGCACGTTCCCCTGTTCTGTTCTGCAGCTTGCTGTCCACGTTTTGCAGAGTGGTCTGCAACAATGTTGCAGACCCGGGTCGGACCGGGTCGGGTCGGGCCGGGCCCGACCGACCCGGTTCGGCCAAATCGCCCAAATCGCCAAATTGACCCCCCAAATGACCTCTTTTCATGAAATTGATGGCAAAATCGGATTCCTTGACATGTTTTCCATCAAATATGGGTATTTTCGTGAATCAATTTATTGAAATTCTGTGAAAACCCCAAATTGTCCCTAGGATCCGAAATTTAATTTCGCCAAATCGAAGGCCTAAACGATCGAATTAGCCAAAATTGAGCCCACCAATGGATTCAGCATGATGAAAACTGTTGGGTAGAGGTGTTTAATTTTAATGGGTGTGCCCGTGTGAAATTTAATTTCAAAAATTGTGAAACCGGGGACTAAATTGAAAGATTTTTATGCAATTAAGCCCTTTTGGTTAAAATTGATCAAATTGGAGGGCAAATTGACCCAATTGCATTTCAATACTTTGGAGTCCAATGTCATAGCTTATAAAAATAAAAAATTGAAAATTAAAAGACTCGAAAGGGATTTTTTAGGCCCGGTTCGGGATTAGGTTTGTGAAGGAGCCCCATGAATCGAGCCAAATTTTCCTGATAAAAAGTGAAAATATTAAGGAGAGAATTAAAATAAAATTTTCTGAATATTTTTTGTAATTTTCTGACCACGGATGGTATTTTTCTGATTTTTTGGGTTTTTTTATAATTAAATAAATTCCAAAAAATATTAAAAAATTCAAAAAATATTTTTTGTTCAAAATTGGTTCCTAAGGCTAGGCTAAGGCTCCCAAAGTTGATTTTGCAATTTTTTGACCTTTTTTGCTATTTTTAATTAATTTTAGAAATAAAAATTATAATAATGGATGGTCAAAAATCAGGTGTCAACACTATCCTATGTAGGTTTCATTTAGTGAAAACTAACACAGAGTCAAAACCAAATAATTTTCATTCATGTGGGGGATTGTTGGAAAATATGAGATATTTTGATGGGTAAGTGAATGAGAAATTATTTCTCAAAAAACACCCTTGAGTTGGAAATGGAAAGTGACAAAACACTAGTTCTACATTGGAAAGTAATAGCATGTAAATGGCATTAATTTCGACAGTTACAAAATTAAATATTGTAACGTCAAAGATATTATTACTGTAACGGGCAGACCCATTATTGTTGTAACGGGCAGAGCCATTACCACTGTAACGGCAGAGCCAATGTTATTTTGCTGTTACATAATTAAAGTTATAACGGCAGATTTATTTAGCCGTTATTTCTTGTCTTCGAAATGCCCCCATTAACCTTATATATATGTATATGTATGACTTCCCATTCTAGAGATTTTGAAGAAGAAAGAAAGTAAGAGAGATTCCGAAAAGAAAAAATTCCATATCTTTTTATTCTCTGCATCTGCATCGATTTTGATAGTATTCGCATTTGGTCAAGTTCGCCGAAAGCTCCGGAGTGCTGTGCTTGCCTCTGTTGCTGTTATACCGTTGTATCTTGGGAGACAGACGTTCAAGAAACCTCAAAGCACATACGGGAGGGGACGAATCTGTCTTAAGAAAATTGTGTAGACAGGCCTCGATATTTGTGTCAATTTCAATTTTTAGACTTGTCATTGTAATTTCAGTGTGTTTAGTTCTGATTTAATATCAGCGGATGTACTGTTCATCGAGCTAGTGCTTCTGCCGATCCAGTGTTGTGCTTCTGCCGACTCAGAGTTTTGTGCTTCTGCCGACTCAGAGTTTTGTGCTTCTGCCTAATTTAATTTTGTGTCTTTGTCATTTGATTGTAAGTTATTCTAGCTAATGCCATTGTGAATACCCTCCAACAATCTTAAGACAGATATCTTGGATGTTTGTATCATCTTTTTGAAGTTTATAGTGATTCTACTAATGCCATCTTGATTTCTTTCCAACACGTCGGACATGGAACCGGAATGGATATTATTGTCGTCATTGCGAATATGTTCGTAGTTAATTATATGGAAAGTCCGCTGCAATTAGAGCACATATAAGTAAGTTCTCTCCGTAATTACCATGGCGTGACATTCGGCGGAGTGCCTAGCGATAGCGTGAGGCATAGCCCAAGCGACCGAGCCTTCATCATGATTCGTCCAATCAATCGATTTTGTCTGCATCCTCTTATCATATCTAGTAGTTTTTTTTTTTTTTGGGGGGGGGGGGGGGGGGGTGTGGGGTGCGGAATCATATCTAGGTTTTGGTCAAAATAACTATTTTTTTTCCCCGAAAAGATGTCTAGGTTGACTCAGCAACACATGGACAGTCTATGAAGCACGATTCATAACATTCGGCAGAAAACACGTGCTCTTTTATTTATCACAGAATAGTAGCTATTCATGTGCAACCTAGAATCGAACCAATTTTAAGGGAAGGTACGGTCGGATCTCCGGTTCTACCCGGGGACCCATGTCCTCCCTACCGTCAACCTCCCGCCGATGATAAAGGGAAACGGCTGCCTTCGACGAGGAAGATGATGAACCGGAGGAAGAAAGAAGAAGAAGAAGAATCGGGAAACGAATAATGAAAATGCTCCTGATGATGACGGAGAAGCACGTGCTCATCATCAGCCTCTAATTCGATAGAAATAAAATCCGCTTGGGATCCTCTATTGAAAAAAGAAAGAGAAAAGAATAATCACGTTTCGAGTCCTTAATTTGAAGTTCTTTCGAGAAATTTTTATAGCACTCGTGGTTGTGGTGGGTGGCCTTGTTTAAATCCTAGGAAAAGTTTCGGGGATTGTCCTAAAACGCCAATCGTTTTCCTCGCATGAACTCCCCCACTATATTGGGGAGAAAGCTAAGTCCGGACCGACCTGGCGTGTATGGGATCCATCATGCACCGGGTCGCCACTCTCTCTCTCTCTCTCGTCAACTGTGACTATCCTCTTCGTCCCAGATTCAGACATGGTTTCTTTCTCTCACCAACCATTCTCCTCTCTCTCTCTCTCTCTAGCATCTGCTTGCGACGTGGTCATGGCCATGGTATTGGTATCCGTGTCTGTATATATGCATGTGTGCGGTGTCGGTGCAGCGAGTAACGCCCTCAATCGCGTCCTTCGTTGGGACGAGCTATGACCGTTCGTAAACTCTCTGCTCCGCCTTCAAATTCGCCCATCTCTCTCTCTCTCTCTCTCTCTCTCTCTCTCTCTTCTATTTTTTTTCGTGCATCCCCGGGCTTGCGCTCGCTGGATTCTGGTTGGGTCGTCTTCTGATTGTTTCGTTTTCGCTCTGTTGGATTGGTCGGGCGCAGAGATGCCTGTGATTCGAGGACCCGGCGCGTGCGTGTTCGGGGCTTTGGGGGAGCTCGATTTGAGGCGGGCGAAGAAGGAGCTAGGGTTTGTGAGTTGCTCGGGGCTGGACGCCGCGCGTTTCAAGCGCGGAGGGAGCGGGCCGTCGCGAGCGTGCCTCCGTCGTGGCCAGAGGTCGGTCCCTTTGGCGCCGGTCAGAGCGATGGAGCAGAGCAGGACCGCTTACGTGAATAGCAAAGCTGATGGCGCTGAAGGTATTGGGGGCGTTTTGATTTTGTGGAGGAATTTGACGTCTTGCTTGATTTTTATTTTCCCCCTCATGGAAAAGGACATTGCCTCTGTGGAAACAAGCTTCACGTTCACGAGGAGAACTAGGACTGCTTTACGTGCCTTTTTGTTGTTTTTTGGTGCTCGTGTTGAGGGGTTTTTTGCGTACATTTTATGAATTAGCACGTTACCGACGCCAATTGCTTGAAGCCATTCGAGATTTTGACTGTGTTGAATCCTGTCATGGAACGTCATTTAGACTAAAAGGCAGGTGATTTATGTTGGAAAGTGAGGCATGTGAGCTACATGGATGTTTCCTGTGGAAGGTTAGGTTGAAAATGCTGACTAAGTTTAATGGTCTTTCACATTTCTCTCCAGGCAAAGATGTCTGCTCTCTGGAGCCGCGGCTCTATTTGAAAAAGAAAAAAAAGTGCCCTTGCTGTTAATTTAGATTTTGCATGTCCTGTGCAGCCATTACGCTTTACAGGCTAGGAAACTTGTTTATAGCTGTTCTTATTTCAATTATCATGAAATGTCTGTCAATCATCCTGAATGGACTTTTGTGTGTAGGAGTTTTGAGACTATTTACTTTCTTCTGAGATTTCTCTGCAGTTGTAGCGTAGACCGATGTAATGATTAATGTAGACCCTTTTGATTTTTTGGAATCTGCTTTTATTGGGCAGAGGAACTTGTAGCTGAAATCCCATTAACTTCTCGATCTGAATTAATTGGAAATTTGAGGAAACTTTATCTTATTGAAAATCTAGCCCCTAGACTTCTCTTTTTGACTGCATAAGTTGTGAGATTCTCATTTTGACTATCTAACTAGGTGAAAATCTCCACCAGATATCTACTGTTGGAAACTCAACAAACATCAAGTGGCACAGTTGTTCAGTTGGTAAACTTGACAGGCAGGAGTTGCTTCAGCAAAAAGGCTGTGTCATATGGATCACAGGGCTCAGTGGTTCAGGTTTGTCTATTCTGGAACTTGCATCTTATGTGGTGAAGCAACCTTTTTTAACCCATTTTTATGAGCTAGTATTTGAGTTTCCTGCTCATGTAATGTAGAATTCATGCTATTTCTTTCATTCTCCTGCTGTGAATAACATGGATATACATATTTTCAAACCCACTGTTATTGATTGTTTAGCTGTGCTACTGTATGGTTCAGAATACTGCATCACGGGTTTTGAGTGGCAATGCTACTCAACAAATGGGTCTCATTCCTCATTTTGGTTACCTAATGCATTCCCAACTCTACCACTATAAGTTAGTGAAAAGCCAATTATGTAACCTGATTTAGAAAAAAAAAAAAAACAATTTTTGTAACTGCGAAAGTAAGTTGTGTTCGGAACAAATAAATAGAAAAGGTGGAAAGGCCAAATGTGACAGGATTGTAGATAGCATGGAGGTCCTCATCAGGCGTGTGGATGCTACAGCACTATAAGTGTACTCTTCATGACTTCGTTTGGTTCTTGTGTGTTTCTTTCTATTAATGTTGGACAGTATTAGAAACAACTAGTTTTTGCTGTAAACTACACTTTTATTTGTCTCCTCGAAATGACGGCATTAAACTTGATTCGCTACTAATCTCTATGAGTGCTTTGGCTACGATTTTCCATGAGGTGTATTATCTTATGATTAAAAAAAAAAGGAAAGGGAAATCCTATAATTGGGTATTGCTCAGATGCAGTGTATTGAGTCTTAGACCAGATTTTTTTCCGTGCATGAAAAAGGAATTAAGAGTCGTGAACTTCAAGTTGACTGTGCTGCAGCTACTATCTAAAGCTATGTGCTAGATCTTCTCCTCCCCTTTTGAAAAGAAATCCCACCATAGAAAGGGGCAAAAAAAAAGGACAAAGGAATGGTTTACTAGATTATCAGGTTCCTACTGATCCAATTAGTATCTGCAACTTTTAACGGCCCTTGGTGGTGTATCAAAAGTAAAATATTCTGTATTTTTCGTAAAAAGTAAATTTTTCATCAGGTTTCCTCATCCTGGTGTAGATGACTTGGTTCTAATTTCTAACTAGAGTGAAGAGATGAATTAATTTGGGGTATACGGATGTATCCCACTTAGTCTTGTCACAAGAAAGTAGAGAAGCATTGTGCCATCTTTGGCTGGTTAATTTAGATTAGCTACTAAGCTTCCACTTTGTAAGCTCCTTTCTAACTTATGCAATGTGGTTAGCACCTATACAATGTATGGCCAAAGATGTTGCATTTCTTCTTCTGTAAAGGATGTGATACGCCTAAATAAACCAGATACCAGTTTGCATGAACCGAGCTGGATCTTCCGGTCTTGGGATGATTTTGATTGTTCCAGCTTGGTAATTGCAGGTTTGGTTGAGGCTACTAATCCATACCTTTTATTCTAAAATTTGCTGTAGCATCATGCAGTCCTGATACATGAGATGTGCCAAAACCACAAGGTGGGGGTCGAGTGAATAAATGGATATGTTTCTTATTTAGCTGAAAGGTTTTCGTGGTTTCTGTTTGTCTTTTATGGAGAGAGTGATTTAATGGATGACATTTAGTATGACTGAGGTAGATGTTTAATATAGAATCATTTTATAAAGATCCTTTGTGTCATTGTAGCCTGCTGTAGTATGAAACTTCCTTTTTGATCATTTTCTTTTTAAGTCTCAGTTAATGCTTCTAACAAACTTGCTGATATCAATCAATATCCAGCATGCATAAACATGTATCTTTTCCATGCCTAGTTAGTAGGACTGGGCGTACTATCTCTTGCACGTTTTTTTGGGTGAACTTAATCATATCGTCTGTGGACCAAACCTAGTGCTGTTAGAGGATTGGTGATTAAGCCACGTCCAAGGCCATGATTGTTTTGTTTGCAGTTCATCAATGGGCTGGAATATGCTGTTAAGTGACTCTGTTAGTCGAATCGTCAGTATCCAGAAGAATAAAGAAATGTTGGGGATAGTACCTATAAAGTTTCTCGTGGGTATTGTTAATTGTGTGTCTGGATTGCTTGCTGGGATGTTCAGGTTTGGATGCTTAAATCCATTTTTAACGATGTACTTTCTCTAAAAAGGTTTCTCGATCTTGGAATTAGGGCCATTTTTTTTTTTTTTTTGGTAAAGGGAATTAGGGCCAATTTTTGTAAATTGTTCGGCGTAAAATACTAAGCAATCCATTTTGATCACGATGCAATATTTCGATGTTCCCCCTTTTTTGTGACGGTTGTTATTGCTGGTTGGCCATTCCATTTATTCCAGATGAATTGTCCTTTCCTTCTTGTGATTTCTGTAAGCCACCTGAAACTTCTAAATAGTTTCCTATCCACTTGAACTTTGTCACCATCTTCATCTTTTCTGTGTCATATTTATATTTATGTATGTATTTAACAGGGAAGAGCACACTAGCTTGTGCTTTAAGCCGGAGCTTGCATTCAAGAGGAAAGCTGACCTATATCCTTGATGGTGACAATGTTCGTCATGGTTTGAACAGTGATCTGAGTTTTAGGGCAGAAGATCGTGCAGAGAACATTCGAAGGATTGGTGAGCATTACTCAAGTTTCTAATGTAGTGATGTGAGTTTTTCCTTGTAGTGACCAAGTTCATCTTTCTTAGTGGCATTGAACTTCATAAATATGTGATTTTCAGGTGAAGTAGCCAAGCTCTTTGCAGATGGAGGGGTGATCTGCATTGCTAGTTTGATATCCCCATATAGAAGAGATAGGGCAGCTTGCCGTGCCATCTTGCCAGAAGGCGATTTCATTGAGGTAGGTGGTCCTCGACAGATAGAGTCTCTGCCTGACATAGTGTTAACTAGTGAGAACAAGGAAAGCTGATTCCAGAGCCAGATAATCGGTTCTTTTCTTGTGAGAAAAAAAATGACCAGTGAAGCTCACATATGGCAGGTCTTCATGGATGTGCCACTCCATGTTTGTGAGGCAAGGGATCCCAAAGGTCTGTACAAGCTGGCACGAGCTGGAAAAATTAAAGGTATCTGTGCTTGAGTGTGACTGGAGAGGAGAGTCTTCTGAGTGCTTGACATACTTCTTCCACATTCTTTCTATGTTCTGATAGAATCTCTCTTGGTGAAATGAAGTTTGTTTTTAAAGAATTCTAGAAGTATCTGAGATACAGGTACCTTTTTCCTTGTTTGGACACAGGAAAGCTATTTTAGTACTTCATGACTATCAACTTTTTATGTGGTCTTTGGATGTTTTCTCTCTGGTTAATTTGAATCAAAGCCAACCTTCTGAACAATTGGAGTTGTTGAACACAATGAAGATAGAAAAAATATGGTGGTTTATTTATTGCATTACTGAAGGCGGTAAAAGGAAATGTCGGTAAACTATCCTTTTTTTCTTTCTTTCTGTATTATAACATATTTTCCCTTCAAATGCTTTTTGATTAATGACAACTCATATAAGCTTGATGAAAAAGTATGGGAAGGTGTTGGTGAAATATCATTGTCAGTAACAGGTGCTTAACAAGAGCACTCTGAGTGAGAAATGCTCAAACCTTAGCAGAAGCAGATGGCCAGGACTGAATTTTGTACTATCTTGAGTTGTCATGACGAATATAGCTCGCATCATTGGGACGATGCTGAAGTCCATCATTGAAATTTTGTCTCTTGCTCAGTTTTTAAGTAGTGCATAAAACTTGAATTAGTTATCACTGGTGTCATTTTCTGTGCGTGCTAGTGGATTGTAATTAGTGGTTGCTGGGTGTATGATTTTGCAGGTTTTACAGGGATTGATGATCCATATGAACCTCCTCTAGACTGTGAGGTAGTTCTTGTTTAAATTTCGAAATATATTAGATAGTAGGATGAACTAGAGAGGTATATTTGGAAGCTAAAATAAGGGAAGTGAGGTTGAGGCTGCATACGTCCTTTTCTTTGTGTTCGGGCGCATGCAGTTATCGTCATTAGGTGTATCCGTGGGGCAGTCAGACTCGGAGGCAGTTAGACTCGGAGAACAAGCTTCAATGTATAGCTAGCCGGGGTGGTGAATAAATCTCCTTTGATTTTAAGCCACTCCTATATTCTTTTGGGACTGAATCCTGTGTGGACCGTAGGTGGTCGGCCTATGGTCGAGGGAGGGTGGGGTTTGGAACGTCAGTTCTGACGTCTGGGTTGGGTCTTGGCAAGTTTTAAGAAAAAGAAAACATAAACATCCTCTGCATGTTCTTTTGACACTTAAGTTACAATGCAAGAAACTGAAAGAAGCTGTGCATGTCCCAGATAGTTTTGCAACAGGAGGGATCTGAATGTGCTTCCCCTTGTGAGATGGCTGAAGAAGTCGTCTGTTTCCTGGAGGAGAAAGGGTACCTCAAAGCCTAACGCAACGATGTGGCCCTCCGTTTCTCTTGTCCGAAACCTTCTGCTCCTGTACCATTTGTGCGGCTGAAACTGGCGACCGAGCCTCTTGCATTAAGGAAACTCCTCGTTTCCGGTGTGGATTTGTTCCGTTAGTAGAGTAAGCGTTGATTAATTTATTAAGTTGTTCATTGTTGCGTAGCTTAAAATTTGGGCTGCAATAAATAAAGATGGAACTTTTGGTCTGGGGCTGGTTGCTAGTTGATAGGAATGTATTATAATAGCAAATGATCGTCTCTATTGCTTCTGTTAGTTATTAATTTTATCGTGGAATAAAGCTTTGTCATGGTTCCAAGTTTTGTGGAGCGTGTTTTGCCGTATGTTATTTTAGCAAGTTTATTTCCTGGGTGCCACCGCGGATCGGGGCTGTCTTTGACGCTTTAAGGTGGTCAGAAACCTTGTTAGAAGCCATGCCCAAGGAGTTTATCGATTGTATCGCTTGAATTGATTAGTCAAGAAAAAAATATTTTCAGTTTGTGAACGGTAAAAATATTGTTCAGTATTTATTTTTGTAAGTAACATAAGTAATTATTTTTTAGAGAATATTTTTTAAATTATTTATTTTTCGCGAAATAAGCAATTTAAAAAAAAAAGTGAACTTTCTTTGTCTCATGGCTGAGCTTCTTCTTGGGTTATTGGTGGATCTGCAAGAGGTGAGGTGGTCCACCTAAGGCCAAAAAAGTGACTTTCATTTTAAGACCATTTTCTCCTAAAATCTTGGCGGAACCACACATACTATAAGGTTTGCCCTTGCGGATGTTCCGTTGTTCACAATTTATTTGAGAAAATTTTAAAGAAATATTTAAAGTGATTTTTTTTTTAAATAACGGCTTGAAGTAGAACTTGTTTCAAATAAGAACCTAAAAAGTTTTCAGTTTCTCAAATAAGGGCTTCGAAATAGATTTTGTTTTAAATAAAGTCTGCAGTGGCTATGTCAGTATCAAATAATGGTTTGACTTTCAAGCTGGGTAAGGGTACTTTTGTCTTTTATTTTTTGAATTTTTTTTCCTTTTTTTTATTTTTTATTTTGTCCTCTTTTCCTATTTTCTTCTTTTTTCTTGTGGCCGGAGCACGCTCGCCAACGGAGACCGCCCTTCATCAAATCTAGGCCAGAGTCGCCTTGTCAGCGGCAAAAAAGAAAAAGAAAAAGAAAAAGAAAAGAAGATATAAAAAATAAAGAATAATTTAGAATTACTATCTTTGGACGAAAATATCCTTGATCTAGCCGATCGGCGTCAAGCCCTCATTTGAAATTGTCATGACTATTTCAGGTTCTTATTTGAATTTAGACCCTTATTTAAAAAAATGAGGGTACTTCATGCCCTCATTTGAAAATTTTCGCAATTTTATTTTGAGTGACGAATATATCCAGAAAAATTCGTCCGTGATGTTATCTAATGGTTTGTCCCCAATGTAACGTGGGTTTTACTTTCTTTTATTTCAGACTTTTTACCATATTAAAATCCTTCTGACTCACGAAACTTTGAATTTTTTCTTTATTCAAGACACCTGAAATTTCATTGTACATTAGTATTGAGACGTAGATAAACACATAAGGTTTTCATAATTTTTTGGAAAAGATTCCAAATTATGTCTATTGTGATTATTTATTCTTTTTTTTTTGTGTCACTAAAAATCTCAAACTTATATTTACACAATATGTTTGCTCTCCGTGAAAATTCCGAGAGAAAGAGCACCTTTAGAAATCCTGTGTGGCTGCCTGCATGGACGATAGAGGGCGGTGCTGACTTGGCTCCTAGGTGGCAAAAATATGTATGTTTTTATCTTCTCTTTCACTTAGTTTTCCCCATTCCTTCTTCGGCCATGCCCGACTACATCTGCAATGGAGTCCCCCGGCCGATCCTCCTATCTGAGACGCAAAATTCAGAGAGTAGTGCCCGCTGTTGCCATCCTGTGGGAGACGGAGTCCCATGAGACACAAGCAAATTTGAAGCGTAGCCCTCCCTCTTGGGAAGAAAAATCAATCGATTGAAACCGGTTCACATCAACATCGACCGGAGTAGAATCCTCATCCATGTCTAAGGTGGAGCATGATGCTCCCTGATGCAGAAACACCATAGACGCTCTCGACTTAGTTAGGAACATCGAAATCAGATGGAATATCGTCGGAAGGAGGAGGAGGAGGGGGAGGCGGCACAAGCATTCATAGGGAAAAAGAAAAGAAAAGAGAACAGTAGAGTCTAGTCGCCTTTTCATACTGCCAGACCGGAAAAATGAGGAGTGAAACCCGGCAATCCCCTACGATACGTTACAAGGTCGTTCGACAGCTTGATCAGAATGGCCTCGAGCTAAAGCAAAGATTGTACTGACCATCGCAGATGTAGTCGAGCGCGGCCGAAAAGAAACTGATGTTGTTGGCTATGGGATGGCGACGGTAAGGGCAGTAGCGGCATACCCCGGCTAGTAGACCCCTTCAAATTAGTGAGTCAGGTATGATTTGAAAATGGTCCGGCCCAAATTGACCCATTTAAATTGTTTTGACCCATATTTCCATGCAATATAAAGACTTATATCTTACTCATATTACTAAAACACTTTCACATTTAACAAAATTTAGGAAAACTTATTTCATATATTTTTTAAGAAATATATATTGCTAAAACACTTTCATACAATATAAATTTAATGGACAATTTTGAGAATTTTTTTATATAAAAAATATAATTTTTTTTATGTTTTAATATTTAATATTTAATATTTTATTTTTCTTTTTTTTATTTTCCTTTTTCTTCTTCTACATCTAGCAATGGCAGACGACCCTCCCCCAGATATGACGAGGATCGCGAAGCCCTCGTCTGTATCGAGCAAGGGTCGCGACATCTGCCAGTGGGTGAGGGCTTCATTGCTCTTGCTTGGTGTTGGCAAGGGTAGGTCTCATAGAAAAGAAAAAAGAAAAGAGAGAAGGAAAAATAAAAATAAAATGAAATAAAATATTTACAAATTTTTTTAAAAAAATTAAAAAAGTTATAATTTCCCCGACATCTATAGCTCCATTAGTATGGGTTAGAAATGGGTTAGTTCTCTATTTCTCATGTGAGTTAGAAATGTATTAATTCTCAACATATTTAAAGTCTATTAAGTTGTTAGGCAAATCATTTATGACCCCATCATCAAATATGGGTTTGCAAGCCCATTTCAAACCAATGAAAAAGACAAAGGAAGAAGTAGAAAAGAAAAAAAAGAAAAAAAGAATAATGAGTTGGAATATTTTTGCCACTTGGGTCCTACGTCAGCACCGCTTGCCGTCATCATGTACACATGCAGCCGCATAAGTTTTTTTTTTTTTTTTTTTTACCGGTGCTCATTAATAGAAAGTAAATGTGGTACACATGCACAAGTTCGGATTTTTTGTAGTCATAAAGAAATTTTGGGCTAAATATTTAACATGTAGTATAGTTTGAGGTTTTTGGAGGTGGGTAAATATGACACATTGAACATAATTTGGAATGAATGTGTTATAGTGAGCATAGTCTTCTTCTTTACTGAGAAGAAGCGAAAGAGAAAGAGTGAGAAACCATTGGGAACATCTATAATCACTCCTCTGGTTTGAATTTTGTTCTTTATTTATGAGTTCTTTATTTTAAACTAAGAATGCCCTATTCCGGCCATTAGAAAAATTGAGTGCTTGGCACTAGGCGAAAATTTGGCCAGTCGACGAGATTATGTGTGCTGGGAAAGTGAAGAAGTGCTTTGTAGCTATTGATTAAGGAGCAGGATCCCCTTGCCCGGATCCATTGATTACTGCCAAACAAGCAAGCCCAATCCATATTGAAGGACTCCAATGCATTTCACTAAAGAGAAATGTTCACGTCTGTCGGGGGATAATTTTATGCCGCCGTGACCCATACCGGTAATTTTTTTTTTTTTAGGCGGCCATAAAAACGGGTTGTCCATGTCTCTGAAAAACTTTCTTCATTAAAATGTTACTGACATCTAAACTTATCTAAATATATACAAAAGGGTCACGCTTTTTCCACTCTTATTATAGCTAAAATACACCCTATCACAATGTTTTGACAATATTGACCTTTATGAATCCCACTTTTTTTTTAAAGTATTCTTTTTATTTTCTTAGTTATCTTTTCTCGTGGGTTTTATTTTCGTTCCTCTCCATTACTTCTCTTCAATCCCTCTTAATTCTGATCATGGTTCAAACCTTGATAGTATCTATCAAAAAAATTAACGAGAATAGGGAGCGGATTCGGCAATCGAGATTGGCAAAAAAAACAGGAGAGATCGCAGAGGCGAGGAGGGGAAAATCCTCGCCGGTTTTGAGGACGGGATTGTCGTTTTTTAAGGTGACATTTTTGGTTTACGTAGATAACTTAGTGAGAGCATGGGCAGATTCGAGCCATGGTGATTCTTCGATGGCGAATTGGCGATGACGATGAAGATTAGCACCAAGAAGACGAAGATGGAGAAGTAAACAGTGTTGATGAGGATCTGGATGAGGGCTTCGGTTCTAAAATGGAATATTTAATGGAGTTTTTTTTTTCTTGTCCTCGTGATCGATGGAAGAGTTTGATGCGAAATGGGACAAGAATAAGACAGAGCGAAATGATGAAATGAGGGTGAAGAGTAAAGAGATATGAGATGGATTTTTTACTTACGGTTAAGCTACGAGTTGAAGAAATGGAGATGGAAGAGGACTAGTTGGGTGAGGAGGAGGTTTCTGCAAATTTGGATTTCAACTCAGTGGGTTGCTTGTGTCGGCGACTGATTTTTGTGTGTGTGTGTGTGTGTGTGTGTGTGTGTGTGTGTGTGTGTGTGTCGACGACAAACGTAATTACAAGAAAATAATAGATTATCTCAAGGTTGAATTTGAACGGAGGGGGATAAATTCCAAAGCTTACACATACATCTCAACCCATGTATGAACCAAACAAAGCCGATTGCAATATCAAATAGCCTGTATTTATTGAGAAAAATAACAAGAAGCAATCCAATTACGCGATGAGATAAAATGCAGTAGAGAAATTCTTTCGAAAATTTGCTGAAGCTAAAGATCTCACCATCCCATGTCCAAACTTCAAGTTTAACGAACAAAGAAACCATAGTGCAGAAAATACATGCATGAGATGCACATAAAATCTTAATGTTGAGCCTCACTTTCTCTTAGTAACGATCAAACTCTAAATGTGATTTCTAATTTTCAAGTCTAAATAAAAAAGAATGCATGGAGAAAAAAGTAACTGGACTCTATTCAACTTGCATAGCTTACTACATCAAAAAGTTATCTAATATTGTCACGAGATATGGTATTTTAGAAAGAAAGAGATAGAGAAATAAATGAGAAGAAGGAAAGTGGCATAGCGAGAAAGAAAAGAAGAAAAACAATTGAAGAATGATTAAAAAAAAAGTGAGATCCATAAAGGTTAATATTGCCAAAACATTGTGATAAGGAGTGTTGTAGCCAAAGAGGGGGTGAAAAAAGTGTGATCCTATACAAAACTATCAATCATCTACTAAAATTTGTAATAAATGGAATGTTGTTAACAACATTGATGTTAGTGCTTTTGCGTATTAAAAGTTACTTCCATTCTTAAAAAAAAAAGTATAATTGATCACATATAGTAAGTGAAAAGATCTCAAACACATGAAAATTATTACCTTATGTACTGAAAAACTAGAAAACATTAATAATAGCTACTAACCATATAAATGCTTTCTAAATTAGTGAGAGCTACTACCCACGTAAAGCTTTTCACTTTCTTATATTAAAAATCATTAGCATATTGAATATTTAGTATTTACTTCTATGTGTATACACATACTGCTAGTCATATGAATATAAGGAGCAAGTAAAAATTTACTAACCTTAAATAATTCTTTCTTTTGTGTGTTGAAAGTTACTAAAAATAATGAGAGTCACATCGATTGTTATATTGTTACTTTTCCTATATTAAATGTTACTGCGACATATATGAAGATCACTAATAGCATTTCTATATAACAATTTAGTGAAAGTCACTAAGTCTAATAGAAGTTGCTTAGATTAATAGGAAATCACTAATCACCTATTAATATCACTAGTAATGAGGAGTTACTAAGCACATATTGTTAATTTTCTGTTTTCAAAGTTATGGAGGATATTATGAAAATTACTGATTGAATATTAAGCATGCTTAAAGTGACTTATTAATAATTCCAGAAAATGATAAGCTACCAACCACATAGAATTTAATTCTTTTTTTTTTATTTTCTACGGTTATTAAGCACGTTTAAAATTACTTCAATGCATATGAAAAGGTTTATGTCACGAAAAGCTCCAAACTGGTATAGTTATGATAAATTTACAAAAAATTATTTTTTTAACTACAAAAAACCCCAAACTGGCATATATATGATAAATTTACCCAAAATAATTTTCTTTACTACAATAAATTTCAAATTGGTATGCATATGATAAATTTATCCTAAAATATTTCTTTGACCATCAAAAATCCCAAAATGGTACACATGTGATCAATTTACCTAAACTAATTTTTTTTACCACAAAAAATCCCCTAATTAGTACACATGTGATATATTTGGCCTTTGTTAATTTTCGTTGAATTGTGTTAATACCACAAAAAATCATAAATTGATACATCTGTAATAAACATAGAGTAAAAATCCCCAATTGTTACACTCCTCAACTGCCATGTCCCATCTAATCAACAATTTAATGATAAAATTTAATGAAAAATCAATGGAGGGTAAAATTATCACAAGTGTATCGGTTTGAGTAAATTTATCACATATGTATTAATTTGGAGTTTTTAGTTATCACAAAAATAGTTTGGAGTACCTTACAAAAAAAAGTTTGGAGTAAAATTTGTCACAGGTGTACCGATTTGAGTTTTTTTTTTGGTATTAACTCTATATGAAAATGACTAATAACATATTGACTATTACGAATGAATGAAAGGTTACTAGCCACTTAATATTTTTATTCTGTATAGCATAAAGTTAAAACTCCGAATTAAGCAATCAAAAAGTAATTAATAACTTCGATACACTTTTGGTAACTTTTCATTTGGAAAAGTAAGTTTCCATATATAAAAAATAAGTTCTCCATATTTGTGAGTAACTTTCTGAGAAAATTTCAAATAAGGACATTAACTGCTTCCATTTTAGCCATCTAGTCTAAAAAAAAAGGCATGGTCTCATATTTCGTTTTTTTGGTCCTTTTTCTTTGCTTTTTTCCTTAAAAAAAATAAAAAAGATAAGTGGGGTCGTCGAAGAAGGTTGCGACCCTCTCCTAGATCTACCGGCAACTCCGCTGACCATCGCCGACGCCCCATCGGTAGTGGATGCGGTAGCCATAAGCCCTGTAGTATTAGTAATTTCTTAATTTTATGGTTTTTAATTTTTAAAAATAGAAAAATGTAAAACTAAAGAAAGAAAATAAAAAAGTAATTGATAAAAAGGCCCTTGAGGCCATGCTCTTTTTGAGACTATATGACTACTTTTGGCCTTGTTTGAAAAAGTTATGTCATTTTGGGCCTTTATTTGAAATAATGTCAATTTCGTGCCCTTATTTAAGAAAACGATAGCACTTTGGGCCTTTATTTAGAGTTTTTCCGTTTCTATGAAGATCCAAATAAAGTAAGTTCGCTCTTATAAAAGTTTGTTAACATACTTGACTTTTTAATAGTTTCAAAACTTATAAATATATGAAAATTTCCGAAATTCGTTAGTAACTTTTGAACATCTAAAGTACTTTAGAATATTCTACGCGTTATAACTAAATTGTAAATGTAAGTTTCTTCATTTTAGTGATTAGTTTGGCAAATAGTTAATGAATATTAGAAGTAATATGTGGTTCATAACAAGGCTCTTAAGTGTTAAGAAATTTCTCGACATTAGACGAAATTTTTGTAAGATCAATTTGTAGTAATTTCCAAATGCAAAGTTTACTAATTTCTAGCAGAGTTCGATTCGCTTCTTTGAATATGAACAGTCAGATGTCTCAAGAATGAGTATCCGTAGAGTAGCTCATGCTGGCTTAAAATTGGCTAATGTCTGCGTATTTGGTCGAGACAGTTCTTATTAATCATAATCGACCGTTCATAAATACCGAGTATCGACGGAACGGTAACCGGTGCACGCATTGGCGAAGACCGAAACACTTGATCGATTGAGCACGTAACAAAAGATCTAGACAATGAAGCAATTGGGGGCCAGGTCAATTGAGTTTGGGGACAATCATGGAAGGTGCAACCATGTCCAGGGGAACAGAGTTAGGCAGGGGCTCGTGAGAAAGACCAAGTGTTGGAGTGTCCCCATTCCCCTCCCAACCTAATGGGATTTGGCTTCTTGAGTTTCGACAAAGCTTTATCTTCCTTTGCTCGGCTTATATAGTTATTGTAAATTCTTGCTTTGTTCCACAGACCAGACATGGATAGATTTATAGCATCTATCTGCTCATCCATGATGGGTAACCCTCAAAACTTGCGGGATATATGTGAAAAAAGTGACGTTAAGGATGATGCAAAGTGATGAATCTGCAGGTTATACGAAACGAAGTGATGTTGAAGCTGCAGACTTGATGAATGCAGACATTTCATGAATCCATTTGTAGCCGATTCCTATGTGCAAAGCTCGCGATTCCTGCAGGGGAGAGAGAGAGAGAGAGACGCCAGGGCAACCAGTGTCTGACTAATACCAAAGACTCAAAGAGCATTGTCTGATTACTGAAAAGGAAATTCGAAATGGGGAATATGGAAAAGGAACCAAAGAAGAAGAAGAAGAAGAAGAAGAAAAAGAAGAAGAGTCAAATCCAAGCAAGGCCCAGAACGCCTCTACGATGCCTGTGAACGCCGGACAAGAAGCAGAGCAGGAACGCCATGCCCAGCGACGTGGCGGCGGAGCTCACCGCCTGGAATGTCGCCGCCGAGAACCGCGCGTCCTGCAGCCCCAAGATGGCGCTCGCCAGCATCCCCAACCCGTCCACGACCACCGCGATCATGACCGCCATTCCCGCTTTCCCGGCGAGTCCTTTTGCGGAAGAGGAAGAAGAAGTGGGTTGAGAGCGAGTTTCCGTCAAGGGCGAGCTTGGTAGTTTCAGCTTAAAAGCAAAGTAAGGGGGTAAAGGACTGAGAAGAAGACGAAGAAGATTGGATTCTCGGTACTGCTAGAACCAGCCGTCGCTTCCACGTTGCTTCCTCCCTCCTCTCTTTCTTGACGACGATGATGATGAATGTGGGGGAGCTGTATCCGAAACTCCGGGACAAAAAAGCCTGTACATGGGACCGGAAGGTATGGAATGAACAATTGATTTTGATTATTATGGTACTCGTTTGTAACTCCTAAATATATCATATGCATCTATCCGAGGATGATTGTGCCAATGGAAAAAATAAAAGTTCCAACAAAAAAAAATCAAAATATTTTCACGACACGTCGGACGGCTACCATCCACGTCAACAATTTCCAGCCAAAATTATGTGAAATAACTAAATCAACAAATTGCCAAAAGATATATGACTCAATTGACATAATTATAAAGTTTTGGATTGAATCGGTCAAAGTGCAATCGGTCTAAATTTTTTTTGCACAATTTTCCCGTTTTTAGTGTTATGGACTACAATTTGATTGAATGAAACATTACGAACATCAATTGCTATATTGGGTGCGTTTGGGAACAGCATTCCCAAAGCCCCTTAGACCCCTAAAGTCCCTTGGCCCAAAAATTGGGCGTTTGGCAACCCACTTTTGGGAAATGTAAGTATCTTCCAAAGCTGAAAGCCCAAGGCTCCTCAGGACCTGCATTGACTTTGAGTATTTTCGGAAAGCTGAGGGCACAGTAAAATGAATTTTTTCCCTTCCGAAATTACCCCCGCTTTTTATTTCATTTTCCAAGTTTACCCATGCACTGTTCATCTTCTCCTTGCAGATGTTCAGGAAAGGGGTTCGCGAGGGTTCTGCAACGCCGGCGAGGGTTCCACGATACTGGCGAGGGTTCCGGGAGGGTTCTGCGACGCGACGCGACGCCGGCGAGGGTTCCGCGAGGGTTTTGCGACGCCGTCGAGTCTCGATCTACAACCTGGATTGCCCGACATCGGGATCTAGGGAGGCACGACCTGAGGTCGGCAACCTCGCTTTTGGCTCGCCCAAGGTTGGGCCGACGCTTGAGAGCGAGATCTAGGAGAGGTCGTGGCTGGTCGTGCGGCAGGAGATCCGAGGGCAACGAGCTTCGAACTACTAGATTTGCTTGGCCGACGCTTGATGCAGAGGTTTATCGACCGATTCATGCGAGAGAGGAGTGAGCGCTGCCGGCCAAAGAACAAGAGAGGAGTCATCGATGGTTGCAGAGGTTTATCGATCGATTCATGTGTCTTGTCTATTTGAATCAACAAAATTCCCCAGGAAGAGATCGATGAACCGCTGCCTCCAGTGACTTCACCCCACCCTCAACGCCATTAACGAACCACCAAACACACACGAGATCTCTCAACAAGTCAGACCCACAAAAAGAAACCGAGAAATCAATCCTGGAAACAAGACAGAGACGTCTATTCCAACAGCAAAATCAGAGACAGAGATGACCCAGAAGAGAACGCAGATCCGACAGTTGCCATGGCTGAGGTTGGGCCGACGCTTGAAGGAAAGTCGCTGCCGGCCAAGCTCGCCCACTCCTCCGTGTATTCTCTGTTGCGACCATGGGCAGCGCCTCTGTTTTTCATGGCTTTTATTTATTTATTTTTTTCATTTCAAAGTTGCTTTGCAAAATGAGTCATCCAAACACCACCCTAGCTTTCACCGGATACACTTGCACTTAAAGGTCCTTGGGAAAATGGCTTTGCATTTCCCCAAAGTGTAACCAAACGCACCCATTGTATAGTGAAACTGTTAGGATGCACATGTGAGTTATATTAGAAAAGTCTCATATCGGATAATTGACGTGGTATTGAGCAATTAATGTATCCTAATTGGCTCATAACTCATTATCTTAAACTTTTGAGTGAATATGTGTCCAACTGAATATGTGACGGCTTCTGACTTAAGCTTCCTTTTAGCGATCTCTCTTAGATGAAAATATCGAGCTTCTGCTGCATACTCCAAAAATACATTGACATTTGATTTAATGAATTAGAATACTTCAGATTATTTGAAGAAATACCAGAACAGATTCTACTAAACTTGGTCTTCATACTTTTTTTGTGACTTAGTCAATTCAATCAATGTTGATTTGAGTCACTAAAACAACAAAGGGTAATTATCTTAGTACCGCTAATAATAATAATAAAAAAAACCAAACACTTTTCACCCTCTCAGCGTCTTATTAAAATTTTCTTGCTCAGGAACTGAATCTATCTTAAGCCATAACAGAAAAATGAAAACTGAGACCACTTTTACTCCTTGTTTGCCGCGAGCGAGGCTAAGACAGCTTTAGATACCAAACGACCACGCATCAATGAACCAAGTCACACGTTGAGTTGGTCCATATAACATAAAAGGTCGCAGTACACCAACCTCTTCCAGGATGTCTATGCAAGACAAAGGGCAAAGGAAAATAAACAAATAAAGCCAACCATGACAGGAAATTAGGAAATCCAGAGCTTCACCAACTGAGCCGCTTGCATAACTGCTTGAAAAATTTCATGAAAAAACAACATTCATCTGTAAAGATATACCCGGTGAATATGCACATCGCCTGAAAGAATAAAAAGAAGAAACTACACCAACAGCTGTCCTCTCTGCATGTTACCACCATCAGCTCCGAACCAGAAACTGCTCTAGCCTCTAGCCACAAAGATATGTAAGCCAATGAAAGAACGCTCAAGAAGACATGATATACACAGATCAGATCCTTTAGAATGATCAAGAAGACAGATGACATACACATCCTTTTTTTTTTTTCCTCGTGAAGAACACCACTACTTTGTTGATGAACTCGACCCGTTAGGAAGCCTCCACTTCCTATGCCAATAGATCGACACCCTCGACCATAAAGGAAACCCAAAACTGTACTCGAGGGGACCATCCACTGGACCCCCGACAAGCAAAGGAAGCCAAACGTACCTAGAGTCATTCAAGTCAGCTGGATTCCACCGATCTGCCATAAAGATGAAAGCACCAGGTTGACCCGGCATTGGTAAGACAAATGTACTTTGAGAGAGGAATGTGGTGAGTTGAAACATTTTGTTCCCGCCTATGCATGGATTCCCGATGGTCTCCCAAGGTCCCATAATTGAATTTGCCGCATGGGCCATCGCCTCGTTTGGGGCCCAACCGGTGCATCCAGACGTGATCATGTAATAAGTCCCTTCGTGCTTAAACAATGCTGGAGCTTCCCGATGCTGTCCCACAAGTATCCTTCTCATGACATGGGCCACATCAAGATAATCCTCGGTCAGGGGTCCGACATGTAGTACGCTATTGTTTTCTGAGGAATACATGACATAAGCTATGCCATCATCATCTTTGAATATGGTCATGTCCCTACTATCAAACCCATGGGGCCGTTTGCTAAAGACATAATCAAAGGGGCCGGTAGGGTAGTCGCTTGTAGCAATACCCACAGCGGCCTTGGTATAGTTAGTATCGTCAATGTGCATCCACATCACATACTTCCTAGTCTTCTCATTGTAAATCACCTTAGGCCTTTCGAGAACTTTTGACTTGTGAAGATCATGGGTCTCGTTTTCTTCAGCTGCCAGAACAATCCCTTCATTTTTCCATGTCCATAAGTCCTTGGATGAGTAACATCCTACTCCTATCACATCGACCTGAATTTAACCCAAAGTTGAGACCTAAGATCAACTTTCTACAATTATCTAGCAGGAGCACACAAAACACTGGACAAAGTTATTACACGACACAATAAGACCCTGATACCATGTACAATGGATATGAGTTTGGGAAGCAAAACATCAAAGGAACATAACATGGATGTTCAACCATGTGCTTGATTTTGACCAAAAATGAAAACCACATGCTTGATATACAGCACATCAACCCAAAAAGTTCAATTTAAGGCTACTCTGAAGTGTGAGAGGAACAAAATAGATGCTTAGAGAGGTGAAATCGTCACTTTCACTAATAGAGAATATGGAAAACACAACTGTAGTCAGGCTATACTTCATTATTCCCTTTCCAGCAGAAGCGCTAATCTTTAACATTCATTATTGCACATGCACAACAAGCTACCGTAACACAAGAAAACAGCACCTGGCAAAGTATGTTAAAAAAGAGAGGATAGATAATTTAAAAAATGCAGATTTAGACAAATATTGACTCAACCATATCTTGCCAGAATTTGGACTTCCATCTCCTGTTCACGAACAATATCGAAGTCATGGCAGAGTTGCTGTGTGACCAAAAAATGTTTTCAGAGATGACAGATACTCAAGAAACTGCAATGTCCGAAGTCTAGTGGTTTATTTCGTCAATAACACGTGAGAATTCACATGGATATATGTTCCCAAATTCCACCATCCCACCAACAAGTAACGAAATGCCACGTACCCTCTCAAAGAGGACTTGGGTGGATGAATTATCAAGGCCTAAGGTAGTAATCCAACCTTGTGGCTACATTGACAAGATCAATTATATAATGCTTTTGAATAGGTCACTTTGCTTTTCAAATGATTTAAGTGAGATTACTCAGGTCTCCAACATTTTTCCTACAAATGTGGTGCTTCATCTATGTGCCATGTTACATGCCACCATGCTTTCCATCATTTTTCCAACAACAAATCCAAAAAGTGGTTAAGGGGGGAAAAGAAAAACAAAAAGAAAGAGGAGTCACCCTATGCAAACCAGTATAAAGAAAAACAACCTGATTGATATCTTTAATCGACAGTCACCTTAAGGAAAGTAGTGCGAAAGTTGAATGACTATGAGGAAATAGGTATAGTTGTGCCATGAAAAGGATTACTGGCAAGCTGTCCAAAAGGCTGGCATATAGAGATCAAACTTATCGCAGTTGACCCGCGACTTTAGTACAGATGACACTAATGAAAGTTCTTGACATATGCAGGGGATTCCATCTGTTGAGCAAGACATCTTCCGCATGTGCATTTAGAGCTTCAAGAAAAACCATAACAGAAGTTTGCCGTGAACAGTAGAGCGAAGACACCAAGGTATCTAAAGGTTGACTTTTTACTTAATGTAAATTGTAGCACGTGCATTTTGATTTTTCTTTTTAAAATCTGAACTCCTGACACCTTAACAGTTTTTGTAGACTCTACGTCGACAGATGGCTTTGACTCTTTTATCAGAAAATGTTTGTCAGGAATCTTGGGGGTAATAGTGGTAATTTGTTTCATTTCCCACAGTGTAATAGTAGCAATTTGTTTCATTTCCCAGTGTTCTTATCTCCCCAAAGTTCATATCCTTCAGCATCACTTATTTTCGAGGGGAGTGACAAAAGACACTAACACTTCAAGACAAACAGACACGTCACACAACAAAATAAGATGTGGTGGATCATGAAATAGAAGAAAAGCCACTCAGAGGATGCATGAAGTTGGCATGAAAGAGAGAGACTAAGAGAAAAGGGCAGCACTCTCGTTAAGGTATGAGGAATTACCCACTAATCATTCGAATTTCATGAATTAAACACCCAACTCAGTGCCTCAAGAATGATCATCTAACAAGAGTGACAACTTACAAGTAGAGAAAATAGCTATGAGTTCAAGACTTTGGAACTTACCCTTGCTGCACCTCTTTTGTGAGCATGGTATGTAGGCCCGTCCTTATACTCTCCATACCAGTAATATGTTCCCGATCTCTCATCATAAAGAACCCCACCACCATGAGCCTGAATGGGATTTCCCTCAGTATCTAACCAAACCCTCCCCGGAAAGTAGTAAAAACTGTCATTTCCAGCACTATTCACAGGATCAATGGCAGTTTTCTTTTCAGGGAAAAATACATGCCTAATGTGGGATTTTTTATCGAGAAACTCATCAACTATAGGGTGAGTTCTCCTATTCTTATTTTTGCTCTTAGTGGCATGTAGTGAGTGCTTCCCTTTAGGCAGAGGAATTTGAAAATTGTCCACCTCAACTGTCTCCAGTTCAAGATATATGGGACGGTTACTCATTCGCGAATGGTTCCCTTCGTTTGTGGCATCTTTCTGACGACACACTGATATCAGATGAAGCAGAAAAACACACCCCATGAAGCTCCATACCATAGCAAAGGTTGAACATCTGCTCCCTGCATTGCAATTCAAAGTAGTTGGTTTCCAGTATTTGTTCCTCATTCCCATTTTCTCCTTTGTCTTATCTCCAAATAATGCTGCAAATGAAAAGCATAAAAAGGAAATCTATGGAAAGACAGCAAAAATGACAAATCATAAATCATGGCAAAACTGATTGATTAGATGAGTTCCTCTAAGAATGAGATTTCTAACGGAAGAGAGTGTGAAAAGACGATGATTCTAAACTTACTTCACACGCTAAACACACACAGAGAAGGAACAGGATGCTAAACTCTAATGAACTTTACACTTACGTTAACAGGATTATAGGCGAGATATAGAGTTCAAATTAGAGTTCATGACAATGTATGCATTTATAACTGAATTTTGCCATTACAGAGAAGCTTGAAATGAAACTGTTACTATCAAACAGGCTCATCATGAATTCTTCTGAAAGACCAAGGTCATCCACATCCCCATTTTTTAACTCCAAATCAATCCGATGCTAAACAAAACTTAACCAGCATCCATACAACCAAATTCAAAAAGAGCATCTTCTGGCCACAACCAATTCAAAAAACACTTCAGCCTTGAAACTCTGAATCAGAAACCAATAAAACCCTAGTCGTCGGACCAAGAAACAAGCGCCAGGTTGTTAAAAAATTCCACACATTGCATCATGCCAGGACGAGTGTATCTCACGATCAACGATAAAACACCAACAAAAGAGAAGAAAATAGCACAGCAAGTGAACAACGACCATATCCCACAACTAAATAGGAAAAGATGATGCAGATTTATCATTGACCACAGTCAAAGCAAAAGGGCCCAAGAATGGGAACCCAAGTCAGAGACTCCACACCTGAAAACACACGCATCACCTGCGACCCGAGAATCGACATGGGTCTTTTCATGCCGATTCGCTTTCAACTCTGCCGGTCATGGACCGACCAAATCACAGTTAGAAATGCTAAATCTGGTCGAGTTCTTGAAAACTCTGGTGAAGTTTCAAGAGCTAGCGAAGACGCAACCGATGCAGAGCGGAGACATCGCTTAAGAACGAGACGAGCGAAGAGAGAGAGAGAGAGGCCGGTCGTTGGTGAATAGGACGCGTCACCGAAAGTCTTCGTTTCAGTGATTATTGCAGTCTGTGTTGAGCTGGGGGCAAGGAGGAGCTGTTTTGGGGAGGGAGGTGTATCTGCAAAGACATGAGTATGAAGTGTTATGTTCTGCATTAATTACGGATTCTTGTCTTGGTCCTCAGCAGCCGCAAGGGATTAAAAGCTGCTCGTTATTAACATTTTGTTTTATTATTTAACTTTCCTAATTAGGCATTAGGAGCACCTAACACAATTCTTGCTTCTTATCATGACGTGAATATGCAAACCGTCTCGTCCACGTGCATCGGGCAAAGCTCCATTCGCACGTTCTCTGTGATCTGCATTCTTAGGCGCTAAAAAAACAGCCGATCCGATCGAGGATTTGCCTGAACAAAATAGGACTTGGACGAACGTTCTCCCACCCATTAAAAATCCGCTCGACTCGAGTTGAACTCGGGTGTTCTCTAAAGAAGATCATGGAAATTATATCGTATCCGTATATGATAACAACCTTTTATAATTCGGAATGATACAACAACACAATGTGCATTCTATATTAGAAAACAATAGTGCTCTGAGCTTAGTTCTCACTCTCCTTTAGTTATTCAAAAGGACAACAATAGAAAAGATTGAGAAGTTGTATCTTAGGAAAGTACACAAAACTCATGCTCAAACATATATAGAAGCCAAACCTTACAGGTACTGAATTACTGATGAGATTATAGCTTATTTTAGTGCTTAACCACGCTCCATGTTTCCACCATTACCGATTGAATGCCAGCCCATCCACATTTAGAAGATCTTATGATAGACAGAGAAGAGAAGGGGCCAAAGGCAAAAAAAAGAGAGAGGTACATTGCATGTTTCAAATTGTATATACATATCTCTTCTCTTTGATAAATCTGATGTATAAGTTATTCTCCATGGTATGTACACCTTGCAGCCACCGCTGATGAACAAAGAAAAGCCCGCAAGAATGAATAAAAAAGGGTTGTCATGTTTTGTTTTGTCCTCTATTTCTATAAAGTCTTGCCTCTTATAGAATTGATTATAAGCTTGACGGGTCATGGGCTTGCCGGGGCCCCGCACGACCGGCGCATATTCGAGCGGTCTTGGGCTGGGGCAATTTAGTTGTGACGCCGGCCCTGCCCCATCCGACAATTTTTGTCCTAAACGACGTTGTTTCAAGTGGGTCCGGACAACAAATTAGGCCCAACCTAAGGGGGCTCGGTCCAAACCCCGATTATCGGTCACCTCTGTCTAGGAATTGGGGAAAATGGAGAACCCAGAGAAGGCTCTTCCCTTATCCTGGCATGCCTTGACCACCCAGGCCACCATCAGAACCACCATCACAATTGACAGGGCAAGCATTGATGACCACAACCGGCGTGTGGAGGCCCTGAATGGCCTGCACTGGTGCAACACAGCCTCCTCAAACCTGTCCTTCACAAAAGAGCACTCTGATAGGCCCTTCAGATCAGGATACATGTCGATCAGATCCTGGATGGACCGACTGTATGCACAGGCCATGTAGTAGGCGGACTCCGGCACGAACTTCCCTTCGCTCTTGCATTTACCTGGCGAGTTTCCCTGGTAGCACGTGAACGGCGCGAGGACCTGGATCAACGGGACAAGGAAAAAAAAAAGCTTCTTCTGTGTTATGTCTGCGGCAGAAGTTGAGTTGAATCATGACTTGATTTATCAAACATCGCCAAAGTCCAGCACAAATGCTATTGAAAGCACTTGTGCATTTCACTCATGAATGATGACAAGCGTTTGGATTTTTATCGAGGTTCTTGTTGAAGTGTTGTCAACAATTAACCAGCCAGTATGCTTACATTTGGCAAATTCCCGACCTGAATGTCGTCTTCTGAGCAGTTTCCTGGCACGTAGCTGTAGTTAGGAGGTCCGGAAAAAGGTTCACATATCTTCAGGACTCCAGGCAACTCGTCGCCCAGGTCACCTATTCCTAAGGACCGATATAGCACGGTTGTCTTGGCATTCAACTGCATCACAAGAAGGAAAAGACCAGAGTGTCAAGATAACATTTGGGACATCTGAAGCGTCTTTATGCTTTCAAATTAATCTAGTAAGTACCTGGACGAAGAAGTTGTAAATGGTGGAGCCAATCTCCCTCATGAGTTGATCCGAGTATGACGAGTCCATACACGGTAGGATTGTAGTAAGACTGTTGTTTCTGGGATTTTGTACATATCCTTTAAATGCTGAGCAAGTATCCTCTGCAAAACTTCACAGCCAAAAAGAAAATTTCATGAGCATTTGAAATAGGAAAGCTCCGACAAAAATGAACTTGCTGATAACCAAAATAAGTTAAGATATTAAGCTCATGGGACCTGTTAAACGAAAGCAGAACATCTATTTACTCACGTTTGGAGGAAGAAATCAATGCCGGTGATAACCCAGCAAAAAGTTGTTAGGATCCAGCAAAAGAGAATTATCCTGAAAGCAAAAGCGAAGAGAAAAGTCGAGTGAGAGGTGATTGATTACAGGTAAACAACCATATGTTGCTGATGAAATCTGCATATAAACTTACATGACGAGTCCCGGATGCCAGTGCAGTAGAAGAAGAACTGCGCGAAAAGGAAGCACCAACTTCGTTAGCCCAACAAGCAAGCAAAAATAGTCAGGAAGTACTGAATCAAGAGAGAAAACATACCGATCGCCCCAGTTAGCAGAACCATGTTGACCGCTACTACTACAACATGTGCTATGTACCTATATAAGCATATTGAAATCAGAACAGATGGTTTTGAAAGGCCTAAATTTGACCATGTTACTGCTGTAAGAAGATGTTGGAGTTTAAATGAGTAGAATATGCTAGAGGAGAGATGAAAGATGCTTACGAAGTTTGAATTGCCAGATCGATTGAACGGCCATTCGTTTGGACAAATCGTTGGATGACCCTCGACTCCTTTCCAAGTTGATGGGTGGTCAAATTCAACTGGAAAGACACGGCGGGTTCGTATGGAAGCAATAGGTACCCCATTCCGGTCATCGTTGTAGTGATCCTTCGGATTGTTCGGCGAGCGTCATCACCCGCTTTGAGAATGGTTTCTTTCAGCCTCCTCATTCTGTGGTGGGACCTCTGGTTCGCCGCGAGGACGCAACTGCTGGCCACTCTTCAAGAGAGTACACACATAATGTCAGACTTGCCTACTCAGATTATCCGAAGTACTTAGTACCAGATGAAAAGAAACATAGTTCTGTCTGGATCATTTTAGTAGATCGAATCAACTGATTTGAGAAGCAAAGGCACTGCTAAAACCAAACATTATAGGGAAGACTAAAACGTGAGAAAACAATGCTGAACAGAAAGGGGGAATTACATGGCAAGAAGGGTAAGCAAGAGCACGAGCGAGATTACTACGACTCTTTGGAGATCCGACTGGTCCGTCGAGCTTGCGCTTGCGCCCTTTGAAAGTATGAAGATTCCGAAGCCTAGTCCGCTTAACATCCATGCCCCGGCGATCGCGTATCCATGAACTCCTGTAAATGCCGCAGACTGGAAGATGAGCAAAACACAGTCAATCCCCACATTTTCCATTTCACCTTGTTATTTCTTCTTTCATTCCATATGCAATGTTATATACAAAAAATCATATGCATTGGGCAAACTACTGTCCACAGTGTCAACAAACGCAATGGGGGTAAACTTAGTTTTTAATCTTCAATTCCCTTTTTATGCTCTCTCTGCTCTCTACAGAACAGAGAGAATCGCGAACATATAGGTGACGGAAACGACTCAGACCGGAGAAAGAGCTAGACAGGAAGCAAAATGTGCGCACGGAACTTACGGCCCAGTAATGCTTGTTCCGAAGATCGTAACCCCCGTGGTAACACTTGAAGCGGTGGGAAGGGTCGGGCCTCCCGCAGCCGCTTCTGTCTCCAGTGTCGGGGGATCGGGACGCCACCGAAGGCGGCGAGAGCAGGGACGTGGAGACCAAGAAGAGGACGAAAGGAACAAGAACCCCATTGCCTTTTGACATGGACGACTTATTGCATACACTTACTGCTATATGAACGTGATTGAGCCACTACTAGTCATAATCTTTCAGCTTTAACGAGACAGAGGGAGATGATGGGTTAGACTTCCTCACCAAGGTAAGAATAGCTTGTGGCCATGGCTTTGGAGGAATTTCCATTTTTGTTCAGACGAAGCAAGAAATGTCTGTAAGAGAGAGAGAGAGAGAGACAGAGACAGACAGAGACAGACTCCATGGGAGAGTAACGAATCATGACCCGATTTTTACGGTTCATGCGACCGGGAAGGATCGGTTGACCACCTTTGTTTTGCTTTTGCTCGAATTAGGCTTTTTTGATGCAATGCCTTTCTTTCTCCTACACGTAAGCCTCTCTTCTTGCCTCTTCTTCCTCTCCTCCTCTGGTTCCCTCTTCTTCTCAAACCTTAAGCATGCATGGCTTCCACGGGACCACCGGCACGTGCCGGAAAAATGTATCGAGATCGTTGGGAAATGATATTGATTGTCGAGATTTTGTGCGAGCATAATGCGTCGTGGCCTTGATTTTGGCAGGTCTAAACGTGAATCCGAGACTCCGAGTGATCGGAAAATAACTGGGCATTGGTGTCACGATATGATCCGGGCAAAAGCTCTCGCTTAAGGATCGTTTTGCTCGACTGCACAAGTCAAATTCCAAGAGAGCACTTATGTTCCTCCCTAAGGAAGCAGTTTCAGGTAACTAACAATACGTGAGCAGCTCTGTCCCTCGGTTTTGTTGTTCACTTCTCGGCTAGGAAGCACCATTGGTTGCTGCACCAACACTCGTCGGGCCCTCCAAGCCCATATCCGTGTTGTGTTCGACACTCTCCCTCGTACAAGTGACATATAGTCAGCACTTCAGACACGCAAATGACACGTAAATCCAGCATCCCAACACGCCATTTCGACACATATGAGAGTCAATTTTAATCATGTTCAATAAATTTTAATCATTTTCAACTAACGATTCGACCCAGACCCAAGCCAGTCCTAGGACCGATCATCGAGCCTCATTAAATATACATTACTGAAAGATGGGGCCAATTTTTTGTTTACAATTCTATAAATTGGCCTGCTTCCATTCATTTTTCGTCATTCCTCAATTTTCACTCCCGCGTCACTTCCACGTGCTTTTGCTTTTCAAAATCTTTTGTCAACAATTTCAATTATTTCCTTTCTCCTCATAACAATTCAATCGTGTTCTACATATCGCAATTGGGAACGACAACAGCAAATGTGTCCGATCATCCGTCTTAATTCGGACCTTATCGAGCAATTGACGCGAGACACGTTAATAGTGAGTCCCGCGACAACATGTACGTGCCGCCGGCTCAGCTCTTGCAACAAACACCGGAAACTTCAAGTCATTGTAAAAAGAGAAAAGGGCGGCGTCGTTCGTGCATCATGTTTTTTTTTGACAATTGACTTTCTAGTCTCTTTTAACTCCCCATTTATGGATTAGTCCAATGGATGACGCACGTTACGTCGTCGCCAGCCATTAGCTCAATGCGGAATGAGAATTATGTCACCAAATCCTTACATTTGAGAAGTCAATATTCTGGGAAAATTGTTAAAGAAAGCCTTAAACCTTTCGCACTTTTGGCAATTCAGCTCTAAACATTTTAAGCTTGTCGGCCTCGGCGAGAGGCCGCGAATTCACGGCTCGCAAGGGCTTTTGTGGACCTGTCGCGACCCTCTTGAGGTTGCCGACTCACGGCTCTCGAGGGCTAATGGGTCGTCCCATCTGGTCGGACGATGGCCTCTCCCAAGGCCCATTACCCAAATCACAACGGAAGTGTGCGTGGTCGACCTTCAGTGTGGTTTAGTGACATGTGCTAAGTGTGCATGCCATAGAGTCACCACCAATCATTTTTTGGAGGGTATGGTTGGACCACCCTATCGAATAGTTGTGAGTTTCTATTCAATTCTGCGAAAATCAGATAAATAGATTCGGGGACTTAGTTATGCCAACTGTCAAAGTTGACGCCCTTTCGATACCAAAATTGACTGAATTTTTTGACCTAAGATTTCATGGAGATGAGCGGGGTACGAATCCTAAGTCTAGGAGTTCATACAGGTAGGAGTAATTATCCTATCAATCACAATCAATAATAAAGTGCGCAAATCAAGAAATCCATATATACAAATAAATCACATGGCATTCCTAGTAAGGCCCTATTAGCCTAGAGAGGCATCAATCACAGCTTAGGAATGATTTGACATGATTTTATCCATCAGAGGCAAAGTCGTAATTTTGACACAATTTGGGACAATTTGCCCGAAAAGGCAAAATCGTCATTTCGAAATAAATTCAAAGTCAAAAGATGTCGAAAATAGGTTTGGTCGCTGTTGACACCTGATTTTTGACCAAGTATTTTTCAGTTTTATTTTTGAAAAATCACAAAAAATTCATAAAAAGTCAAAAAATTACAAAATCAACTTTGGTGGCCTTGGCCAAGCCCAAGGAACCATTTTTGACCAAAAAATAATTTTTCATATTTTTTTATATATTTTTTAGTATTTTTAGAAAATAGGAAAATACTCAAAAAAATCAAGAAAAATAGCATTTGAGGTCACAAAAATATGGAAAAATAGCCAATATTTTTCTTTTTAATCCCTTGTATTTTTGACCTCACAAAAAGTTCAAAATCTGATTCAATTATGGATGTTCCTTTGTCACCCATACTATTGAATTTGAGAAAAAAAATATCAATTGAGTCTTTTAATTTGCAATTTTGGCATTTTCTAGGATCTTGACATCCATTCTAACTGTCCCTTATTGCAATTTAGCCCAATTGTTTGTACAAATTGCTCAATTGCACGAATTTGGCAAAATTGCATACTAAAATTGCATTTTTAGTCCTTGAAATTGAGCATAATTGAAATTACTTTCAATTCAAAGGCTATCATTGCAAATTAAACATACTGCCCAATGGGTTTCACCATTTTAAATCGATTGGCATAGGTGATTTGGCCCAATTTGATCATTTGAACCTTCAATTGCATAATTCCCCAATTTGCAATTAAAAGGAAATTTGGGGTTTTTGTTGAAATTAATATGAACTTTTGGGTAAAATCACATTTTTTGATAGAATTCATGCCATAGATTCGATTATGAGGTTCAATTGTAAAAATTTCCTACTAATTTGGGTTTAATTTTGAAAAATCCAATTCGGAACCGGTTCAGACCGGTCAGACCGCCGGTCGGACCGGTCGAACCGGTCCGCTACAGTGTCGTCGTCTTCCTCAGGCACCTGCGTGAATGAACAGTAAATGGTCGAACTTTGACGGGGAAATTGACAGACCAATCGACGTCAATTGAAGACGCAATGGTGGGTGTTTAGTTCCTTAGGCCACTCCTCGTCGATTGGTGCCAGAATGATGGTCAATGGCCGCCGTAGCAGGGAGCAATCGGCCAGTCAAACTGCGAACCTGCGAAAGTCAACATTTACCCAAACGCAGACCAAATTCATCCTAAATTCACGCGGAAGGAGACCCGCCGTAGGACCAAACAGAATCAGACGAGATGCCCATCGCCCCCGACGCCGATTGGGCCTAAAATCACGTGATGGCACGTGCCATTGGAGTCTGTTAGTCCCACGGTTTGGCGCCAAAAAAGATCAAAATGCTATATAAGCATGTGGGGACTTTCAGTTAAGGAGGTCGGTGGATTCAGTTGGTGGAGGACAAACCAAACCGTGCGAGAGAGAGAGAAGGCGAGAAAAAGCTCGTTCTCCGGCCCTTTGCCGTCGAGAACTCGAGCTCAACTGCAAGGCGCCGGTTGGGCCATCTCCGGCCAGACCAAAGCCAGAAAAGACAGTTCGAAGTTCGTCCAGAGCGCCAGAAAGCGATCGCTGCCGGCCGCGCCCCGCGAAATCGCGAGAATAGGTGAGGCAGAGCTTCGACTCCTGTACTAAGCTTCAATGGCGATTCTCACATTTCTTGCTCTGTGTGCGTTTCACTCCTTGAACATCGCTGACCATATTCGCATCTTGGTTTTGCATCGATTTTTCCTGAGCACCTTGAATCGAGTCTTCAAACTTAGCCTCCATAGCTGATCACTGTTCATACTTGCCTAGCCCAATCTAGGCCGTGCGGGCTCAATCGGAGCCCGAGGTAAACCTTCTGCACATCCTAACATGTTAATCTGTAGATGAATTGATCTAATTTCACGTGACCTGCGTGATTGAGCTTCCATGGCCGTACTCGGCAACTCGCACGATTTTATCGATTCTGTGAATAGGATGTTTCGATTCTCATATATGTTAAACTAGAGATGATTGCGAGTCGATTGCCGTCGGTCTCACGCGATTCCATCAAGATCTCACCGTACGATCATCGCCGGAGACGTTCAGCCGTTTGTTCTACCAGAGTCGGGAGGTTGAAGATGAAGCTGACGTGGCGAAGTCAGCGGGTCAAAGTTCCATGTGTCGCGTTACGAGTGGTCCACGTGGGTGTCGAGTCAGCTCGACCGTTAGTCTGTTAGGGTGAGTCAGCGTAGATCGAACGGTCTAGATTAATTGAGTTCGATTTATAACGACCGTCCGATTAGAAATTAGGATGATTCGAAAATATTTTAAATCGAAAAATCAAATAGAATCAAGACGACACCGTTTAGGTTAAGAAGTAGGCGACGTCGTTTGAGTTAGTAGGGATGGACGGTCCAGATTGAGTCTCACATTCTAATCGTGGCCGTAGGTTTTAGTAAGTCAATCAGACGGTCCTGGGCGAGTCTTCTTTCAATCTAGACCGTAGGTTCTAGTCAGACCATCCGATGGGTGTGGATTAACCACGCGGTTCATTAGGGACCGTCAGATTAAATCCAATTAAACCAAAAACAAAAAAAAAATGAGACGACGTCGTTTTAGAGTTGTGGTCCGCGCGGGTTCGGGTCTGGGCCGGGTTCCGACCCGAGTGGGTCGGGTTGACCCTGCCTGAATAACATTTTTTTTAATAAAAAATCAGAAAATGATTTTAAAAATAAAAAAAATCAGAAAAATCTTAGAAAATCCAAAAAAAATGCTAGAAAATTCTAGAAAATACCAAAAAAATGTGGAAAAATTGTGGAAAAATCCTAGACACTCCAGAAATCCCCAAAAATCGAGGATTGACCACAGACAACTAGTCAACCCTATTTTTGGGGTTTCTTATCCATTCTTCCGAGACTTGACGACATTACCCTTTAGGGGTAAGTCGCCTCTGCTGCATACGCGAGATAAGGCCGATAATGCCAAGGTAAAAATTAGGGTCGAGTAGGCGACCAATTCTTAGGTTTGGGTTTTCGAGTTCCGCCTCTTTTCTCAAAATGACGATTTGGCCCCCTCAATGGGAAAATCATCTTTCTTGTCTCAATCGAGTTCTGAAAATTGCTTAAAGTTAGGGTTTGGGTCAGGTGGACGACCAACCCTAATAGTTAAGATTTTCAGTTCTCGTCTTTGTCCAAATGACGACTTTACCCCTCCAAGGGTAAAATCACTTTAAAATTCAAAAAAATCTGAAAATTCCCGAAAAATAGGAAATGGATTGGATTGATGGCCAATCCTATTTCCTCTGTCTTTTGACTTCCCAATTCATCTAAAATGACAGATTTACCCTTTCGAGGTGAATTTTCCCCCAATTGCTCAAAATTACGATTTTGCCCCTCATGGGCAAATCATGCCAAACTCGCTCCTAAGCTTTGATTGATATCTCTCTAGGCTAATAGAGCCTCATTAAGGATGCCATGCTGCTTTCATGTATTTTATCCGCATGCACTGGATCCTTAATTTGCGCATTTACCTTTAATGATTGTGAGTGATAAGGTAGATATTTCCATCTGCATGAACTCCTAGATTTAGGATCTGTACCCCACTCGTCTGTATGAAATCCTAGGATCAGATAAACCATTCAGCTTAGGTACCGAAAGGGCGTCAACTCTGACAGTTGGCGTAACTAAGTCCCCGAATCCACTTCTCTGGTTTTCGCAGAATCGAATAGACTACTCCCAACTATTCGATAGGGTTTCCGATCGTACCCTTCACAAAACGATTGGTGGCGACTCCTTGGCATGTACACTCATCACATGTCACTAGACCACACTGAAGGTCGACCACGTATATCCAGCATTTGCGATTTGGGTAATGGACCCTGGGAGAGGCCCGCGTCCGATCAAGCCAGTGATCGGGCGGCCCATTAGCCTATCCCCGCGCGGGAGGGTCGCGATAGTCGCTCAATTGATCTATCCCCTATTTTGACAATTTTTCGAATTTTCTATAATTTTAAAAAGCGATGTACCATTTGAGGGGTAAAATCATCATTTTCTAAAAAGGAAATGAAATGTGGAAATCTTAGACATAAGGTTTGGCCAGCTATTTGACCCATCGCCGAATGCTAAGCAATTTTCACGAGTCATTGGAATGTTGAAGACGATTTACCCTTTGAGGGGTAAAACTGTCATTTTGGATTATACGGGAGAAAAATCCCAAAAATGATAACAATCAATTGTTCATGGTCATTTTTTAACCTTTGGAATTTTCTGACATTTTTAGGAATTTTTTGCAATTTTCCCTTTTTTATTTTCTAAAAATCTTTATTTTTTGAATTTTTTGACAGCATTATAATAAGCACTTAATCAATTAAATGTGCTAAACACTATACTGGGATAAACGCATGCAAATCAAATATATAATGGCGAGATTCAAAGTAGACAATCTGTATAGTTCATAGGGGTGAGCGGTTCCAGGTTCCTTACAAGTTCTACTTGGAACCTAGAACCTACCCGTCAGGACAGGTTCCTTATTTTTTGGAACCTAGAACCTACCCGTCATATCTTGGAACCCGGAACCTACCCTATCACAAGTTATAAGGTTGGTTTCAAGGTACTCGAGAACCTATCAATTTCTTTTATTTTCTTTTATTTTTTCATTTCTAGTTAAGCAAACTGAGAGTAAATACTACAACAGTTAAGGAGAAGTAGAAGTGAGCGGTTTTATGTTCCACATTTAGAACTTGAAACTAACTCGTTGGAATCGATTCTTCATTTTTTAGAACTTGGAATATAAAAATTTATTTGGCTCTAGATTATATATTCATCATCGAACGCCATAGAACATTATAGGATCGTGCGAAAATATATACTAAAAAAAACACAATCAAGATCCAGGATCCGAGTTCTAGGTTCCAGGTAGTGGAACTTGGAACCTACCCGTTGGAATAGGTTCCTTGATTTTTGGAATCTGGAACCTACCCTATATACCTTGGAACCTGGAACCAGATTGGTTCCTACAGGTTCCGGTTCCAGGTTCTCGATTTTACCTTGGAACCATGCTCACCCCTAATAGTTCAGTCAATTAAAGGATAAAATAAGCATATCGAATTAAACTCTAATTACCATGCTAACTTACCTATTGAGATATGCATAACATTTAGACACATTCACATGCGAAGTTGAAACTAATGTCATGCGAATTGAACATGGAAAACAGTTGATAATCAGACACATAGAAAGCCTAATTGGATAATATTAGCAAATAGATGCATTTTCTATCCATTTCTTTCCTTTTTCTTATTTGAAATTTTAAGGCATTTTTTTTTGGATTTTTTCAATTTTTTTTATTTTTTATTTTTATTATACATTTTTATTAAAAGGAAACCGGGTCCGACACGGATTCTCGGACACTCGGCCGAAGCTTGGGTGGTCTTGAGGCTCAGGTTCAAGTCTATGCAACCGTCGACCACCGCGGAGGTAACGAACGACTCGTTCGAGTCAAGCTTGGGTCACTATGGCTCCGTGCTTGCAGATCGAGTCAGCTTGGTGTCGAATCGGCACAAACCCGAGTTAAAACCACAGCTGCTGGTCGGACGGAATCGCAGCTGATTCGGAGGGTTGGGGTGACGTCGGGGCTTGGGAAGTAGCCGAGCGGTAGTTGGAAGGGTCGAACGGCGTCTAACAGGAGCTTCGGCTTCACAGAACAACAACTATCTAGACTCGCCGGGGTTGCAAGTGAGTTGAGGCGGATGGATAGTGGGCGCGAGCTAGTTTACACGGCCAAGGAAGACCAAGAAGAAGGCCATTTGAAGAAGATGATAACTCGTCTTTTTTTTTTCTTTCGTCTCTCCTCCCCTAAATCGAATCTATTATTGAGCAAGACAGGGGACTTGGAATAGAGATCCGAATGGTAAGAATGATGGAAGGAGTAGGGCGACCACCTTCTCAAAAAATCAGTTCAATCCAACAGTCCAATTGGCCGGAAGCTCAAGACGAGTTGGCGGGTGAACAGTCCCAGCGACTGGGACAGCTTCTGATAGAGCTGTTGCACAGCCACCAGAAGAGCTCTTTTCAAAGATCCGAATGGTTGAGATGAAGAATGGGTTGAGTTGACCTTAGACACAAAAAATCAGCTCAATCCAACAGTCTAATTGGCCGGAAGCTCAAGACGAGCCGACAGGTGAACAGCCCCAGCGACTGGAACAACTTCTGATGGAGCTGTTGTATAGCCACCAGTAGTGCTATTTTCAAAGATCGGGACGGTCGAGATGAAGAATGGGTTAAGGTAACCTTGGACACAAAAAATCAGCTCAATCCAACGGTCTAATCGGCCGGAAACTCAAGACAAGCTTGCAGGAAAACAGACCCAGAGGCTTGTAAACCGAGAGAGAGAGAGAGAGAGAGAGAGAGAGAGAGAGAGAGTTGATGGTTCTTTTTTTTTTTTTGCCTCGTTCTGGGCTGAGCTCCCCTTCTACCTTCCGGCCTTCAAGTCTTCAAAATGAGTAGGGATGACCATTATTCTCTTCGGATGCCCTTTTCAAAAGTCCCTCCTTTTCTTTTTGCCTCTCATGATCATGTCCTTCCTTTCATCATCCATTTCTACCGTTTGCCTGCCGTGTTTATTTTTCACGTGGCTCTCTCTCCCTTTACTTTCGATGGAATTGCTGTGAAAGGATCCGAGGGGATAACTAAGAAAACTCATGCAGATGTGTACAAGAGAGAGAGAGAGAGAGAGAGAGAGAGAGAGAGAGAGAGAGAATTTGGTGTCCCTTTCTTTCTCTATTTGAATCCTATGCATCCAAAGCAGGAAGACCCGTTTTGCCGGTAACAAGAGGGCTTGTAAGCCATTTTTTTATTCAGAAAATTGATGTATTTCATTCACCGATTCATTGCCGATCCGATAGATATGCGAATGCAATGTATGCTGAATAAATATGAGAGATAATTTTTATTTAGGACTAACACTAGTTCTAATTTTTATGTGCAAATAACTGCCAAAGATTAGTCGAAAATTAGGTGTCAATAGGACCGTGAACCCAGAAAGAAAAAATATGGAAGAAAAAAAAAAGAAAGGAAAATTTTCAAAAAAGGATCCAAAGTGCTAATATTTTCTCAAAGAATGGCCTAAAGTGAACCTTGACTCAAAGAAGGGCCTCAAGTGCCCTCTTTATTTCGAAAGATGGTTTGATCAGTGTATTTTGATCCTTTTTTCTTTTCTTTTTCCTCATCCCCTACATCTCCACCAAACTTCCCCCGTCCTGCTCCCCCTCCTTTCCTTCACCACCATCATTTCTAAGTTAAACACAGAAACTCAACCTCAGATCTCTCCTCCTAGCACCAAAAACAAAATAAGAATCGATCCACAGGGGACAAGGCAGACAAGGGACGTCTCGCCAGGCTATGATATTTCCTATCACTACCCAATAGCAAAACGCCATCACCGCTCCTTCGCCCACCTCCGTCCTCCACCTTCGTAGCCTTGAATTTGATAATCCCCTAAGGTCTCCTCCTTGCCGAGGGGCGGCAGTAGTGGCAGCGACGCCGAGGATGGCTTCGCTGGCCTCTGGAATGTACTCCAAACCTTGGACTTGGACTCCATCATGAAGGACTTGCCTTCATGATGATTCTGCCCTTCCTTTCAAGCTCAATCTCCCTGTCTGTCCCTCCATCACCTTCTCGCCTCCATCTCCTCCCCACCACCAACACCACCACCACCTCGAGTCGCTGGGTCACTTCCTCCCGCATGATCTTACCCTCTCAAACGTTACTCGAACCTGCTCGACTCGTGCACTGACTCCCCTACCTGATCAAACACCCTCGAGCCCGATTTCTTAGATGAGCTAATCCAAGCCGCCGATTGCTTCAATTGCAGCGAGCTCCTGCTAGTGCAGATGATATTAGCGCGGCTCAATCAACGGTTCCATCCTCGAACTGGCATGGATGATATTGGCACAGCTTTGGGCAGTGCGAGGCCAGCCCTCGCCTGTAGCAGCAAGGCCAGCCCTCACCTAGGCTGGCAAGGTGAGCCCTCGCAACCCCAAGCGAGTCTAGCTTTCGCCTGCAGCCGGGAAGGCCGCCCAGTCTACGACCACCAGCGAGAGGTAGAGAAAAAAAGGGGAAAAGAAATTAAAAAAAGGAAAAATAGAAAAGAATAAGAAAATGTAAAAAGACGAAAATTCCCTTGTTGAGTCCCTTCTTCGAAACAAAAAGTATATTTTAGGCATTTATTTAAAATAAAGTCAACTTCAGGTCCTTATTTGAAAAAATGAAGGCATTTCAGACCTTTTTAAAAAAAAATTCCTAAAAGGAAATGAATAAAATTTAAAAAAAATTAGAAAAAAATTAATTTAAAATTATCCATATTGGCATCGTCGGTGCCACATAGGACGGCTAGTTCCACTTCAACGTTTTTCAGCCAATAAGACCAAATTGACAAAAGTAAAAAGTTTTAGGACTGAATCGACAAGCTTAAAAGATTTAGAACTGAATTGGAAAAAGTGTAAAAAGTTTAGGATTTTTATTTTACAATTTTCCTTAATATTTTCGCATGATTCCTGAAAATGTAACCGCCAAATTAATGAACCATTAATGAATTTGGTATCTCCAATAAAATCTGGGAAAATTATCAAAATGTCCTAAATATTTTACAATTATACTAATTTAGTCTTAAACCTTTTTTTTGCCAATTCAGTCTTAAACCTGTTATTTCAATCCATCCAGCGAATTTGGCCCGCCGACGCTGATGTGGATGAGGTCAAAGATTGAATATGTTAGTATTTAAAAAAAAAATTATCATATTTTTTGTAATTTTTTATTTTCTTTTTTTTTGTTCCTTTCTTTTTTTCTCTTCCCCTTCCCCCTCCCTCCCTGCCTCTAGCCAGTCGCCGAGATCTGGCGATCGACCAGAGACGAAATTGAAGAAGTTGAGCCTCGCCCGGTCATGGCAAGGATCAACCTCGCAAGCTCAAATTTGGGCCAGTCGAGGCAGTGACGGCGAGGTCGAGCCTCGCCACGGCTGCCGAGGATTGACGTTGCCAACCCAGATCTAGGGTTGCGAGGTTGAGCCTCGCCCAGCAATGGCGAGGTCGACCCCCACCATGGCCGAGCAAGGCTCGGCCTCTCCGACCGCTTCTGTGGCCGCTTGCCGGATCTCTGCGACCGGCTGAGGGGAGGGGAAGCGGAAAAGAAAGGAAAAATAAAAAGAAATTAATTCAAAAAAATATTAAAATATTTGATCGCCGGCAGGCCGGCATTTAAATCAGTGCCGACTGGCCAAAATTCGCCAGATGGACTGAAATGACACAATTGCAAAAGGTTTAGGACTAAATTGGCAAAAAAATATACTTGAGATTGAATTTGCACAATTACAATAAGTTTAGGACTTTTTGGATAATTTTCCCAATAAAATCTTCAGCATTATGTTAGACAATGCCAACACGAACACCTTCCTGGTCAAGAGCCTGATCCAATATCAATCTCGTTTGCAATGCAAGTTTTTTTTTATATAATGTGCATGTGACATTTGTTAGCTCGTCGTGCATTTAATACATTAGGCCTACCCTCGTTGCGGCATCATTCGGACTGTTTTGTTTTCTTTTATAATTGATGAACAGGAATTAAGAGATTGTGTAGCAAGAAATAACTACTCTCCCTTGATCAAATGTCCATTGGAAAAAATATGTTTAGCTTTTGAATCGCAATGGGAAAGCTAAGAAGGAAAATAAGTTCCGACTCTCTCGCTATTTTCGTAGAGTTTTGTCATGAATTAGAAATCTACAAAAAAAGTCATGAAATTTCAACACTCTAGAGATACATATGAGAAGGAGATGATAGTATTTTTTTTTTTTAGAAATTTCATTACCCCTCATTCTTTGAGAATTAGAAAAATCGTTTTCAAGTTTGAGTTCACTTAAATTTGGGTTCTTTTGCTTCAATTTTTTAAATTTTAATTTTTTTTATCATTATTATTATTCACTTCCACCATTTCTTAATAAATTTTTTATTAAGTAATAAGCTGTATTATTGTACTTAAAATAAGTAATGTATATAGATACAAGGTGTGTGTATGTATATGTATAAAGTAGAAAGAAATTAATGTATAAATTAAAAATGAATATTTTTTTTTTGTTATTTTGAGTTTTCTTTGACATCAAAATTCAAATATAATTTAAATACGATTATTATTTTAATTTTTCAATTTAAGAAATTTGTTATCTAGAAAAATAATTTTATGCCATGAAGAGAAAATTTTTTATCCACCTCTGTCCCACCTCCCTCCTAGGATAATTGTATTCAGTCTGTATCTCATTTATATCTCACTTTATCCTGTCTTGGGATAAATTTTATCATATTCTGACTTTTATCTTGATTACCAAACATAGCCTAATAGTTCTCAACTGGAAGAAGCGTCTCGCCTCTGCTCTTGCTTCGCTCTACGCTCTCTCCTGCTTGACTACTCCTTGTTGCCTCGCTCGCCTTCAATCTTCGCATCTCTCCGCAGGTTCTCCCCCCCTCTCTCTCTCTCTCTCTCTCTCTCTCTCTCTCTCTCTCTCTCTCTCTCTCTCTCTCTCTCTCTCTCTCTCTCTCTCTCTCTCTCTCTCTCTCCAGTTGGATATGCTTTCAATTGCTTAGATTTTGTTGGAACCAGAAAACAAATAAGGTGGCCTTTCGGATATATATAATGAGATGCAGATGAATATGGGAGGAAGAACTTCTCTCGAAATATCTTTTGACAGATTTCACTACTAAATACAATACCGATCTTAAGCTACTTATAACAGCTGAACATTTGCTTTAACGAAGATAAAACTCGTAAACTTAAAAAAAGGAGCACTAGCAAGTGTTCGTCCACACCACATCCGTAGAAGCACTAAACAAAGAAGTGAGATGCTGACATCTTCCACAATCTCACTTGCTTAATATAAAAAAGAAAAAGATGTCTCTCACTTATTCAACTATTAAACATATCCACTTGTATTTGTGGATAACACAATCTGCCAAGCCATCAATTTGTAATTGTCGCCCACTTCCTCAATTTTATTATTTCTGACAGCCTCCCTTAAAATTGATTTTAAAATTTTATAACACCAAGCATCATTGTCAATTTCTCGAACGAATCCACCTTCAATGGTGTTGTCAGGATATATGCAATTTGGTTTTCGGACTTACATAAATTAAGTTCAATTTCACCATCTTTGACTTGCTCACGAATATAGTGAAACTTGATGTTGATATACTTGCTCCTGCCATGAAATATAGAATTTTTGGCTAATGCAATAGCCAGCTTATTGTCACACATCATTTTAGTAGGACATGTTTGTTCATGCATCAATTCATACTACATCTTACGGAGCTAAATCGCTTGACAAGCCACTGAAGCTAACGCCACGTATTCTGCTTCAGCTGTTGAAAGAGCAACGACTTGCTGCTTTTTCAAGGACTAAGAAATCACTCCTGATCTGAGAAAGAAAGCATACCCCGACGTACTCTTTTGAGTGTCGGTATCACCTGCCCAATCACTGTCTGTGTACCCCACTAGACCAAAGTTGTCAGTACAAGAATATAAAATTTCATGGTCACGAATTCCACTGACATACCGTAGGATTCTTTTTGCTGCTTGCAAATGTGATTGATACGGCTTTTCCATGAACCTATTAATAATACCCACTCCATAGGTAATATCTGGCCTCATAGAAATCAAATATCTCAGGCTGCCTACAATGCTTTTCAAATAAGTGGGATTTACCAGCTCTCCGGTTCCTTCTTTCCTCAGCTGCAATCGTTCTACCACGGGAGTTCGGATTGGCTTGAGCGTTTCCATTTTAAATCGCTTCAAAATGTCATTAGCATATTTCTACTGCGAAATAAATATTCCATCATCTGTTTGATTCACTTTAAGGTCAAGAAAATATGACATCAATCCCAAATCAGTCATCTTGAACTGAATAGTCATAGCCTCCCTGAATTCAACAAACATTTTTCCACAGCTCCTTGTAAATATCAAGTCATCAACATCAAGACACACAATTAAGATGCCACCGTCAATATTTGACTTGGTATATAGTGTATGCTCACACCGGCACTTTTGAAAATTATGCTCCAACAGATATGTGTCGATACTCGTGTACCAAGCATGTGGTGCATGTTTTAGCCTATACAGAGCTTTCTTTAGTCTGTAAACCTGCTTTTCATGCCCTTTCTCATAACCCTGTGGCTATTTTACGTGGACTTCCTCCTTAAGGACACAATTGAGGAATGCTGATTTTACATCCATTTGATGGATCTGTCAATGGTTTTGAGCTGCAAGTGCTAAGACCATCCGGATGGTATCCATCCGGGCCACTGGTGAAAATACTTCAAAATAATCAATACATGGCTTTTGCTTGTAACCTTTTACAACCAGTCTAGCCTTGTAACGGTCCACCTGACCGTCGGGTTTATACTTCGTCTTGTACATCCATTTGACACCTATGAGCTTCTTACCATGTTGTAAAGAAGTTAGCACCCATGTGTCATTTTTCTCAATGGAGTGAATTTCTTCATCCATTGCCTGGATCCACTTTTCATCTGCAGCTGCTTCATCATAATTTATGGGATCACATTCAGCAAATAAACAAAATTGTACCAGTGTTTCATTAGTGATATCGATATCACTCTCACCGTCTTTTGTGACCACATAATCCCTAAATATTGTTGGCGTCTCCCTTTTGTCGTTGTGAACGACGTAGTTGTGGTTCTGAAGCTGCTGTTGGTGAAATGTTCCACCAGTCGAAGATGAAGAAGAACATGGATCACTCGTTGAAGATGATGGAGGTGTTTTTGTCTCACCCACCAGTGGTTCATCTTCGATGGTGAAATTTTTCTGATCACCTTTCTGGTTCCAGTCCCAAGGTTCATCCTCTAAAAACTGGACATCCTTGCTGATAAAGACTTTCTCAGTGACCGGGTTATACATCTTATAACCTTTAGTTGTGTCACTGTAGCCGATGAAGATGCACTTCTCGCTTTTGTCATCCACCTTCTTTCTTCGTTCATTCGGTTATGGGGATATGCTACGCACCCAAAATGCTCACAAGAATGAAACATCTAGCTTGTTTTCGCTCCAAGCTTCTTCTAGGATTCTTCCAAGAACACTCCTTGTTGGACACCTGTTTAGCAAAAATACAGCACAATCAACAGTTTCTGCCCAAAATTTCTTGGGCAAATCTTTAGCTTTTAGCATACTTCTGGTTATTTCAAAGATTTTCCTGTTCTTTCTTTCTACTATACCGTTTTGCTGAGGAGTATAGCTGACAGTCAACTAACGTTTCACTCCATGAACTTTACAAAATTTGTTAAATTCGTTTGAGGTAAATTCTCTTCCTTTATCCAATCTCGACGTCTTCAAATTAAAGCCACTTTATTTTTCAACATAGACTTTAGATTTTTTGAACTTGCCAAAAGTCTCAGATTTTTCTCTTAAGAAATATACCCATGTTTTTCTGGTAAAATTGTCGACAAAAATCAACATGTACCTTTTTTGTCCGAACGATTCAATCTCAACAAGGTCACATATATCTGTATGTACCAACTCCAATGGTTGTTTTGCTCTTTTGGCTTTCCCGACTAGAAAAGAATCTCGATGTTGTTTTCCCACGAGACATCCTTCATAGGGACGACCTGGATCGTCAATCAACGGCATGCCAGTCACCATCTTTTTTTGGACTAGTAATTTCATTCCACGAAAATTTAGATGCACGAATCGAAGGTGCCACAACCAGCTGCTGTCTTTCGTCATCGCTTGAAAATTCAAGAGATTCTTCGTCTGAAGAGTCAGGGGAAACATCCACTTTTTCGTCATCTGTACCGCCGTGATCAACTTATTGTTGACACCTCTGATGGTGCAAGCTCCATTTTCAATGTGAACTTTGTGGCCTTTTTCAGAAAGTTGCCCAACACTTAGCAAATTCCAAAAAAGTCCTGGTACAAAGTAAACATCTGCAATAGCAACATTAGTACCATCTTTGGACTTGATATTAATGTTACATTTGCCCATCACGAAAATTTTTTATTTTTTCCCGAAGTTGACTTCACCACAGCTTGTCTCATCCAACTGCGAGAATAACTCATTTCCTACACCCAGTATCTAGACACCATGTGTTGGTATCCACGATAGTCGAATCATCCTTCGCACATACTAGTACCATGTACTTTTCAGCATCTGTGGCATGTGCATGTTCCCCCGGCTCGTACGTCGCCTTTGCATGACACTCGGATTTGTAATGTCCGAATTTGTTGCATTTAAAACACTTGACTTTTGATTTGTCACGAGTTTTAAATTTTTCGGTGAAATTTGAATTTTCACCTCTACCTCAGGCTCCTCCATGACCTCACTGCCTTGATAGCCTTCTCGGCTTGGTTGAGTGACCTGACTTTGCAATGCTTGCTGGGGAACTGAACCAAATGACTTCTGATTCATTCTTTGCTCGTGAGAGCACAATGAACCCATCAACCTCTCCAACGTGAGAGTTGACACATCTTGTCCTTCCTCGATTGCGGCGACAACGTAGTCAAATCTTTCGGTCAAAGACCTCAAGATTTTTTCTACGACACGAACATCTAGAAGTTCTTCACCATCAATCCTCAATTGGTTAACGATGGCCTGCACACGATCGAAATATGACGATATTGATTTCGAGTCTTTCATGCGAAGAGACTCAAAATCACCTCGAAGGGTCTGAAGCCGCACCCGCCGGACACGATTATCGCCTTTGTAGGATTTCTGCAAGATATCCCATGCTGTCTTTGCGATTTTCGCAGTCGATATTTTTTCAAATATCGTTTCTTCCACGGCTCGAAAGATCGCATATAATGCTTTCTAATCGTTTTTTCGTGACTCCACCAAAGATTGTTTCTCCTCCTTTCTCAACACCTTGAATGCTTCGGCATCGGCCACTTCGTTGTAGCCATTTTCAACCAGATTCCACAAATCTTGCGATTTGAACAGAACTTTCATCTGGATGGACCAGTTGTTGAAATTCTTTCCGTTTATCTTTGGAAGCTGCATTTGTACGGAACTGGTAAATGCCATTTCTAGCTCTAATACCAAATGTTGGAACTAGAAAACAAATAAGGTGGCCTTTCGGATATATAAAATGAGATGCATATGAATATGGGAGGAAGAACTTCTCTCGAAATATCTTCTGACAGATTTCACTACTAAATGCAATATCGATCTTCAGCTACTTATAACAGCTGAACATCTGTTTTAACGAAGATAACACTCATAAACTTAAAAAAAAGGAGCACTAGTAAGTGCTCGTCCCCATGACATCCATAGAAGTGAGATGCTGACATCTTCCACAATCTCACTTGCTTAATATAAAAAGAAAAAGATGTCTCTCACTTCTTCAACTATTAAGCATATCCACTTGTATTTGTGGATAACACAATTTGCCAAGCCATCAAATTTGTAATTATCGCCCACTTTCTCAATTTTATTATTTCTAACAGATTTTGTGCCAAATTGGATAAATCCAGTGGTCTGAAAGCTACATCGGATCTGCTGACCTCTCGGGTATGTTCAATGATGAGGTGAGAACAGTTTTCAGGTAAGGGGGGGTGCTTTTGTTCCTTGTCTCTTCGTTCTAGCAATGAAGATTCTACTTTAAATGTAAGAATACAGCTAGACATGGGCGGTTCGACGGAACCGGCGGTTCCAGTTCCACGAAAAGGTGGAATCGCCGGTGTCGCCGGTTCAATTTGTCCATACCTTCTTTTTAATAATTTATTTGCAATGTTAACAATCAAATTGAAGGTAGTTGAGTGGTTTAGGGCACTTGCTTCAGCCAAAAGACCAAGGGTTCGAATCCCATTTCAAGCAATTACCATTTTCTCAATTTTTTTCTTTTATTTTTTTAAATGGCGGTTTGGTTCCGAAAAATGTGGAACCAGAACCGGCCCTTGAAGTCCAGTTTCGGTTCCAGGTAGGAATCGTGGGCCCGGTCAACAGGCCGGTTCCGAGCCCACGGTTCAATTTGGCCATGTCTAAATGCAGCCATTGCATCCTCTTTTTTAACACAATCAAAATGACTCACTCATGCTTTGCTGGCGATTTGATGGGGACTCTTCTTTTGCTTAACTTTTTTAGCATCTTCAATGAATTCTAGCCTTTCAGGATTTCTGATTATAGGAATCAAAGTAATATGAGTTTTGTTCAACTCTGGATTCATTATCCATGTATCAAAGAAATTCTTTATTTCCTAAAAAATTCTCATTTTGATATTCTCCCAATTCTGGTGATAAAAGGAACCAATTAAGACCATTGGGGCCAGGGGCTTTTAGAGATCCCATTTCAAAAGCTGCCTTTTGAATTTCCTCAATAGAAATATTTGCAGACAGTTCAATATTCATTTCATCTGACACTAACACAGGGTGAAAATTTCGAGATCCACCTGAGTAGTAAAGGTCTTCGAAAAAGGCTGAGGTCATCTCCGTCTGGCTTGAAGTTCAACCCTTGAAAAATTGATGTTTTAAAGGGAAGTGGATCCCATCCATATGAATTTCTTTAGCCCAAAAATATCATTTTTGATTCATAATTTTATTAATAAATGTCTTTAACATTGGTGTCTACATCTAAATAATGTTGCAGAATTTTTTTTTCTCTTTTCAATTCTAAACAAAAATTAAAAAGCTTACATTAATCGTCCAAGGGACTTTTCAAATGTGTATTCACCAAACGACAATTCTCTTAAAGTTGCTTCCCAAAATTTTACCAAACAATTTTTGCATTCCCCTAGAACCCTTTAAGCTAAAGACTTTTACATTTTCCCAAGCCCTCTTGGAAAAACTAAATCAAATGCACCCTAAATCAGCAACCGAGCAAATGGGTCCGCGCCGTTGTTGAATTGATGTTTTCTTGCTTAGAATCAATAACAATAGTAGAAATCGAAATCGTTGACACCCAAAAGTTAATTCTGGACTTGATGGATTAGAGAAGGCCCATGGTGAGTTGTTGATAGGGTAGCAAGGAGATATCGGTACAAATCGACGGCTAACACAGGTGGCCGTCATCGACGAAAGAGAATAGGCAGAAATCGGAAATTGACACACCACAAAAGGGAGCAACCGATCATGAGATTGACGAAGATAAGAACATGCGATTGCAAACAAATCAAGTTGAGACCTAGAATCTCGACAGTAGTTAGAGCTCTCTTGATGATTATACATTGTGCGAGGCTATATAAAATCGGATCCGGATTGTCTGCCCTTCCCTTGAAGGGCAGGCACCTACCCTTGTGATATGGGCCTTCCGTTTTTAAACGGACAGCCCAGATCTCCTATTTTTAGGGGCTAACTTTTTGGATTTTTTATTTTTTATTTTTTAATAATAATCTGGGCCATCCATGCATAACACGGATGGTCCGGATTTAAAGGGTAGGGCCTGCCCTTCTAAGGGAAGGGCAGACGATCCCTTCTCAAATAGAACCAAGAGGAATCAATTGTAAAGAATCTGCAATCAATTGCACTTATTAATTTTTTCTACAATTTACTTTATCTATGTTGTAAATAAAACGGCGATCTTTGGAATCAACTCAGAGAATTCTACCGGGAATATAATGAGAGAAAGAAGTGACAAGAGAAAAGTAGGAGCAGAATGTCAACTCATCTATCATTGTCCTTGACAAGTTATACAAGCCTCTATTTATAGGCAAGAGAGTACAAATGTTTATGAAATAAAAAAGGCTAAACATCAATCAACAGCAATTCTCCTTAATGTACGTAATCAATCTTCATCAATCCTCCTTAATGCACGTAATCAATCCTCATTAGAAGAGGAAAAAGGGTAGAAGGTGAAACATCCACTTATTAATATATTTACAACACTCCCCCTTAGATGTTCACATTTTTATATACGCTATTATATTACCTCATTAAAAACTTTGCCAAGAAAAACCTAGTGGGACAAAAACTTAGCGAAGGAAAAAAAGAGTACAATGCGTATAATACTCCCCCTCATTTTAATAGTCATTGCACATAGGCTGCCTCATTAAAAACCTTTGGTAAGTAAAAACCATGTGGGAAAAAAAACTTACAAAGCGAAAAAGAGTACGGCCATAAACCTTTTGGGTTGCATCCTTCAGGGATAATTAATTCGCTCCCCCTAATTGAAGTAGTCGTCCAAGCCGACGCATCCCTATTCCATATACAAGTTTTTCAAATGTGGAAGTAGGAAGAGATTTAGTGAACAAATCTGCAAGATTGTCACTAGAGCGAATTTGATGGATATCTATTTCACCATTATTTTTGAGTTCATGCAGGTAAAATAACTTAGGTGAAATATGTTTAGTTCTGTCACTCTTGACAAATCCATCACGTATTTGTACAATGCAAGCCGCATTATCCTCAAAAAGTATAGTGGGGGTATCATGATTTGAGGATAAGCCACATGAACCTTGAATATGATGTATTAAAGTTCTCAACCAAACACATTCTTTGGCAGTTTCAAATAATGCAATAATCTCAGAATGATTTGAGGAAGTAGCAACTACACTTTGTTTTACTGACTTCCATGAAATTGCCGTGCCTCCACAAATGAACACATAACCAGTCCGTGACTTGGCATTATGAGGATCAGACATATAGCTAGCATTTGAATATCCCATCAATGTTAAATCTTTGTTTCTCTGGTAAAATAAACCAAGATCAATAATTCCTTGAAGGTAACGTAAGATATGTTTAATGCCATTCCAATGTCTTCGAGTTGGATTGTCACTGTGTCTAGCTAAAACATTTACTGCAAATGTAATATTAGGCCTTGTGCAATTTGCAAGATATAACAGTGCTCCAATGGCGCTAAGATAAGAAACTTCAGGTCCTAATCTATTCTCATTTTCCTCTTTAGGCCTAAATTGGTCTGTGTCCACTTCGAGTGAACGGACTACCATTGGTGTGCTGAGAGGATGAGATTTATCTATATAAAATGTCTATAATATCTTCTTTGTATAACTAGACTGGTGCAATAAAACTCATTCTGGGAGGTGCTCGATCTGCAGGCCGAGGCAGTACTTGGTCTGACCCAAGTCTTTCATTTCAAATTCCTTTTTCAGGCAGGAACGAGCTTTTTCGAGCTCTTTTGGAGTTCCAATTATATTCAAGTCATCAACATATACAGATATAATGGCAAAGCCATTTGGTGACCTTTTTATGAATACACAAGGATATATTACATCATTTACATATCCCTGCTTCAGGAGGTATTCACTTAACCGGTTGTACCACATGCGACCGGATTGTTTAAGACCATATAATGATCTTTGCAACTTAATACTGTACATGTTACGATTTTCATTCTTTCCCATCTTGGGAATTGAAAATCCTTCAGGGACTTTCATATATATATATATATATATATATATCAGTGTCAAGTGACTCATATAAATATGCAGTCACAACATCCATTAGACGCATATCAAGATTCATACTTACTAGGGGTGAGCAAAAAAGACCGCCCGGCCGGGACCGCCCGGACAGGACCGGGACCGGTGGTCCGGTTCCCGATTTTAGGGGGGGTCCGGTCTGGTCCCCGGTTCCAAAAATTGGAACCGGTGACCGGGCGGTCCGGTTCCTGGTTCTAGGGACCGGTTCCGGAACCGGACCGCCCGGTCGTTTTGCTTGGATCCATTCGTATTGCTTGCTTTTCCATATTACTCCCTTTTCCCTGAGGGTTTCATGTAACTTTTCTGCTTGCAGTGATGTAAAGGTTGATGACCACTTTCAAAAGTGTGCTTGGGATGTAATAAAAGGAAAGCTTGTGGAATCTCTAGAAGCCATTGACCATGCTAGTGTTTCAGAAGATAAAATTCAAGAGCTGGAAAAGCTTCATGCAAAGAAACCTTTAAGTTTGAATGCTATCGCGGGGGGTCCAAGACTACGGTTGGTTTGGGCTGTTCTTACGTATCTTGAGAAAGAGGCAGGCACTGTCTTATTTGTTACATTATGCTACAGTCAGTAGTCTCAAGTCATTTTGCACATCCTGGAAGTCACTCTTTTAGCTGAAATATGTGGCTGGGTGTGCTGAAGGATTCACCTATGTTATGTTTTTTTGCAGGTGGACAACATCCCAGAAGGTTTTGAAAATGGGACTGTGGAAGATTGGTTGGTTATGTTTTCTGGAATCATACAGAGTTCCTCTCGCCCTGTGTGTGTGGTAAATTACTGCAGCTTACACACCAGAGCAACCTCCCATGTCGTACTCTTCTTGTTTATGTTATTGGTTCCTTGGAACCGGAACCGGAACCGGACCGGACCGACGGTCCGGTCCGGTTCTCGGTTCTCGGGGTGGCCGGTCCGGTCCACGGTTCTGAAAAATGGGAACCGGGACTATTGGTCTGGTTCTCGGTTCTTGAGGGGAACCGGACCGGACCGGGAACCGCTTACCTCTAATACTTACTGCCATACTAATCAAATAACGAAACGTAATATTGTCCATTACGAGAGAATAAGTGACATCAAAGTCTATACCGGGTCTCTGCGAAAGCCCTTGGGCAACTAGTCTCGCTTTATATCTTACCACCTCATTCTTTTCATTGTGTTTTCTTACAAACACTCATTTATATCCAACAGGGATAACATCTTTGGGTGTTTGGATAACAGGTCCAAAAACACAACGTTTATTAAGCGAGTCTAGTTCTGTCTTAATTGCCTCATTCCATTTAATCCAATCTGAACGCTTCTGGCATTCAATAATGGATTTTGGTTCTGGATCCAGACTATCTTTTGAGACAGTGAGCGCTATTGAAGAGGCAAATGAGTCGTCGACGACAGTTGTAATTCTATCATATTTCATTCCCGTATTCATATAATTTACTGCAATTTCGATATTGACATCAACCAAATCCTCATCGTTTCCCAGATTAATAGGATTTGGCCATTCCATATTCCCGGGATTGTCATTTGGGGCAACTGCACTAATTTCATCGGGATTACTTTCCTCTACAAGAGGCGCATTGGGTGACTGAATGTTTTTTCTTTTCCGCGGATTTATGTCTTTGGCCCCTGTGGGTCGTCCACGCTTCTGGCGTTGACTAGGCTCATCAGACATTTTTGGTCCCAAGGGGATCTGCACTCTAGGTGGTGCGTTTTCTGCAGGAATATGGGACTTAGTTACCCCTTTGTGATCAATAAATGCATCTGGCAGTTTACTTACTAAATGTTGCAAGTTAATAATTTTCTGAACTTCAAGTTCAGTCATGCTTGTACGTAGATCAAGATAATTCAATTGATCTTCCTTTCAGGAAATTTATCGGCATTATTTAAGCTTCAGGCTTTCTCCCCCTAATGCCGAAAATAGTGTCTCATCAAATATACAATCGGCGAACTGGGCAGTAAACAAGTCGCCCGTTTGGGGCTCCAAATATTTTAGAATGGATGGAGATTCGTATCCCACATAAATACCAACTCGACATTGAGGCCCCATTTTGAAACGCTGTGGAGGTGGTATAGGAACATAAATGGCACAATAAAAAATTTGCAGATGGGAAACATCAGGTTCACATCCACGTACAAGTTGAATCAGGGAGTATTCATGATATGCAGTAGGTCAAATTCTAATCAATTATGCAGCGTGCAATATCGCATGTCCCCATAAACTAAAAGGTAATTTGGCCATTGATAACAACGGTCTAGCAATCATTTTCAGGCGTTTAATTAAAGATTTTGCTAGGCCGTTCTGTGTATGAGTATGTGGCACAGGATGCTCCACATCTACCCCAATGGCCATATAATAGTCATCAAAAGCCTTAGACGTAAACTCACCCGCATTATCTAACCGGATCTTCTGGATCGGATAATTAGGAAATTGTGCACGTAATTTAATAAGCTGAGTAAGTAATTTTGCAAAGGCCATATTACGTGTTGACAACAAGTCAACATATGTCCATCGCGTTGAAGCATCAATCATGACCATAAAGTACCTGAAAGGTCCACATACAGGGTGGATAGGCCCACATATATCTCCTTGAATTCTATGAAAAAATATAGGAGATTCCACCCTTACTTTAGTATGAGACGGCCGTACAATTAATTTACCCTCAGCGCACGCATCGCATACATAATTAGTTGGTGAAGGGAGCCCACGATTTGTTAATGAATGCCTAACTGAATGCGTTAATATTCGGCGCATCATATTCGACCCTGGGTGACCCAAACGGTCATGCCATAATTGAAAACCTTCTGGGTTTGTGAACTTCAAGTTCATCGCAACATGTTTATTACTTACATGTATGTAAGTATAATATAACCCGGAGGAGAATGATGGTAACTTTTCCATAATTTGTTTTCTGTATCCACTCATTTGGGTTAGATACAAGTATTCTTTGCTACCTTCTGTCTTGATTTCAACGTGAAACCCATTGGAACGAATATCTTTAAAACTGAGCAGGTTCCTTTTAGACCGTGGGCAAAATAAAACATCATCAATAAAAAATTTTGTACTCATTGGTAGTATTACATGAGCTCTTCCAGAGCCTGTAATCATGTTACTATCGCCTGAAATAGTGGTAATATTTCCTTCACATTATTTTAATGTCTCAAAAAACTTCCTCTGCTGGATGATAGTATATGTAGTACCACTATCTACAAGACAAAGAATACCATTGTTCTCCTCGAGGTAATTACTTAGCATCATTGATGACTTGATCGATATCCAAGATTCTAACCGATTCGTGCTGATAACGTGTTGTAAATAAAACGGTGATCTTTGGAATCAATTCAGAGAATTCTACCGGGAATATAATGAGAGAAAGAAGAGACAAGAGAAAAGTGGGAGCAGAATGTCAACTCATCTATTATTGTCCTTAACAAGTTATACAAGCCTCTATTTATAGGCAAGAGAGTACAAATGTTCATGAAATATAAAAGGCTAAACATCAATCATCATCAATAAATCAATGTACGTAATCAATCTTCCTTAATGTACGTAATCAATCCTCATTAGAAGTGGAAGAAAGGTAGAAGGTGAAACATTCACTTATTAATATATTTACAACAGTCTATCCTTTACTCCTAGTTCTTTTTTCTTTATCATACTTACTGGTTGTAGTTCGTCCCAAATCCATTGTGTCATATATCTGAATCATCGCAAAACTCAGTTCACTTCAAATAAGAAAAACCAAAGATCAGTCCTTCGGTGAAGACGGACATCTTCGGCAAGACACAAATAATGCACAAGTTAGGAGCTTGAGCGGGTGTGTGACGTAATTGTACTCCAAAGTGCTTTCTAGATATTTTATCTTGTTAAATCTTATTGAGATGGTAACTTGCCAAATATAGTGAAAAGAAAAAAAAAACATTCATCAATGATTTTGATAATAGGCTTTCCTAGCATAACGGACTTTGATGGCCGTATGAATACACAAGTTGAGGCCCACAATTTCTTGAAGGAACAAACTCCACAATAATTTTTAATTTTTAATTATTTATTTTTTTGTGATAAAAAACAATACATTAAGGACTCTCACATAAGTATTTCTCTTTAGGTAACAAGTATCTCAGGCGCAATTATTAAACTTCAAACAACAAAAATTTGTCATCTTCAAAGTTTTGTATTCCTAGTGCTGTACATAATAAGTGCATTGAAAACTAAACAGTAGGCATGGTTAGCAAACATCCCGAGGTTTTCGTTAGCAATTATAAAAACCAAGCAAGTTCATGTATTGACTCGTCGTAGATCTTGACAATCGAACGCACTTAAATGCTCCACTCTTGAGTTGATAAGACGTTTTAGATTTTACGGGGTTAAAATCGTGATGTCCTTTGGCTAATTCCTAGTATGACAAAACGTTTTGTAACTGAGGTTATCCGGTCGTGTTCGGTTCTTTCGTCACTGTGACTCATGTCGCAGTTTTTCATTTGGTCGAGAAAATGTGAGCTTTACTCTCTTGCAAATATAGGCCAAATTCCATAAAAAACCCTGAACTTTAAGTCTAGTCCCAATTATATCCCTCACTTTTTTTTGTCTCAATAAAAATCCCCAACTTTTAATTTACTCCCAAATCTATCCATCCTCAGTTAACTCTCCGTCCGTCCAAACCACCGTTAATAAATCCACGCCCCTCACTATTCATCGTCTCTATCCTCCAAAAACTCATCAACAATCCCGACTAATACAGGAACACCACAAGGCAGTTAAATCCAGCACACTCACCATCTCGAGAGCACAGGCGGTGGGGAAGGCGGCGAGGCAGTTGCCGTCGAAGAGCTCGCAGGCCGTGACGCACATGACGGGCGGGGCGCGCTTGGCACCCTCGGCCAAGACGGAGTACCTCATGGCCTCGTAGATCCGGTCCGGGTACTGGACGGGGATCGCCTCGTCCAGCTTCTGGTTGATCTCCCCGATCAGGGTGGCCCAGTACGTCCTCAGATCGAACGGCACAGCGTCGGGACCGCGGACGAGGCGGCGCAACGGATGGGGATTGCGGGCCTGAGGTTAAGGGGTTTCCGCGTGAGGTAGAGGGCGGGTGACGGCGGTAGCATCAGCGAAAAGGCCATAACTTTCAGTCTTTCACCCCTCCCTCCCTCTCTCTCTCTCTGAAGCTTTATGGGTCGTCGTCGACTTGTTCTTCTTGTTAAATTCACGCAGTGGGATTTGCGGGTGGAAGAAAAGATGAGATTGTGGAGGGAGGAGAGGTGTCCGTGTCACCGTGAAGACGAGACTGTGGTGTCGAAAGTTGGAATGGTTGTGGGGCCAATTATCCAATTTTTTATCTTTTTTTTTTGTGGTCAGACATTCCGATCGAAAATTACTTCACATCTCGTGAGTTCTCTTCTCGTGCGGTGGATGCGCATTAGAATTCATTGGCTTCGGGAGGCGGCTCCATATCCAGGCCAACTCTGCCAGAGTCGCCGTGGATGATCCCGTGTTCCCAGAGCCTCCGCGGCCTTCTCTCTCATCGTCCAACTCCTCTCTCAGCTCTCTCCCCTGCTCCGACTCCATCAGTTCTCTCACCGCCCTCCCCACTTCGTCGCCACTCACGAATCCATCCCCGTCCCGTTGCTTCCCACCGATCACCATCTCCATGTGCTACACCAGGTTGTTCCTGTTCATGTGCTGCTCCGGGTACAAAGGCCAGGCCACCAGCGGCACCCCGCCACCAACAGTGGGGGGCATGGATTTATTAACGGTGGTTTGGACGGAGAGTTAACTGAGGATAGATTTGGGAGTGAATTGAAAGTTGGGGGGTTTTTATTGAGACAAAAAAAAGTTGAGGATATAATTGGGACTAGACTTAAAGTTCAGGGTTTTTTATGGAATTTGGCCTGCAAATATACTGAAAGTCTGTAACCATTGCCACTTCCATTCTTTGCAGTGATTGCCCTTCTTCCGCCATGGAAGCTTCACCAGGTTTCTCTCAACCTCCACCATCGCCCAAATTCCAACCTGATACCGAGAAAATCAAGCGCAAGCTCCTAAAAAATGGAGTTTTTCCCACACCCAGAATTGTCCATAACATCCGCAAGAAAGCCATCCAGAAGCACAACCGCAGGCAAGACCGTCTCGCCAAACAGGCCCAAAGCCCGCCCTTTTCCGAGACCCAGAGACAAGCGCTGGCCGAGGAGCCGGACTTCCAGAGTTTGAGACAAGAGTATAGAGAATTCAATAAGGCCATAAGGGCGAAGAGCGAGGGAGGGTTGATGGTGGGTGTGCCGTGGGAGAGGATAGAGAAGGTCAGGCTGAGGGAGATTGCTGGTGGGAGTGAAGGGTCTGGTGGGGATCAGCTCAAGAGAGAGCGTTTGAGGGAGCTTGGTGAAATGTTTGAGGAGAGGAGGAGAGAGGAGTTGCAGTGGGTTTTGGATGATGACATAGAGTTGGAGGGGATTGTGTTGGAGAGTGAAGGTTCCCGGTGGGACCCAGTGAAGAGGAGGACCAGGACTGAGGATGAGGCAATTGATTTTCTTGTCAAAAGGTTGGAGTTGTTTCTCTAATTCGTGTGAGTCTTTCTTTCATATGACCTGTTGCTATAATTTGAATTGGTTAGTGTAAGGAAGGACAGTTCTGTTGCGATGGAGACATACCTTCTTGATTGGTTATTGTTCGAAATCTAGCTCTTGGATTGTTTTTGAGGTTCCTGAGGTTGTTTTGGCGGGTCAGGTTAGGTGCCAAGGAGATCGAATGGAAGGATTGGAAATTCTCAAGGATGATGAAGCTATCGGGATTGCAGTTCACTGAAAAGCAGTTGCTCAATATTTTGCGCGGGCTTGCAAATGATGGGCATTGGAAACAGGCAATGGCGGTTGTTGAATGGGTGTATCATGATAAAGAACGAAGACATTGGAGGAGCAGGTCATATTTTCTCTTTTGTAATTATGATATGATTGTTTCAGTGGTAGAATACTAAATTTTACATGGCAGAATAAACTTCTTGTGTTTTTCTACATCATCCGTTAGATTGTTTAATGTAGAGCTAAATGTTTTAAATTCAGAAGAGGCATCACCACAAATTGTTGGATTTAAATTCTTCATGTCAAACTTCATTTTGTTGTGTTATTGTATGAAAATGTGGGAAAGTCAGTTGCTAATATCTGAAAAGTTCCATAAATATAAACAGTGACTGACATTTGCAGATTTGTCTACACAAAACTCCTGGCAGTTCTTGGAAATGCAAGGAGGCCCCAGGAAGCTCTCCATTTCTTCAATCTGATGCGTGTAATTCTTCAGCTGCTTTTCTTCTCTAGCATTTGTAATATAAAAACTTCCCATCAGACTAATTTTGGAGTGGTGCAGGAAGATTTTCATCTATATCCCGATATGGCCGCATACCACAGCATTGCTGTAACCCTTGGCCAAACTGGTCTTGTGAGAGAATTGATGGACATTGTCGAGTGCATGAGGCAGAAGCCTTTAAAGATAATTAAAAATGGGCGCCGGAAGAATTGGGATCCAGTCCTTGAACCTGACTTAGTTGTGTATAACGCTGTGAGTAACTATCCCTTTTTCAATAGTTCGACAAATGCAAATTTGCAGTTGATTCTATATTTGATCGGTGGGTGCCGAATTTGTTCAGGTGCTGAATGCCTGTGTTCCATCTCACCAGTGGAAGGGTGTTTCCTGGGTGTTTGAACAGTTAAGAAAGAGTGGACTGAAACCCAATGGAGCAACATATGGACTGGCAATGGAGGTAATATGTTTTCTGATCGATTGGCTTATATCTAGATAGAGGAGCACAAGACATATCTCTTGCCATTGTTGTAAGGGAGTTTTGCGGGTGGGGTGGTCTGGATTCTGTCAAAATAGAAACGTAAAGGGGGGAAATATTTGACTCCTGCCCAGGTGGATTGGCTGTCATCAACACGTAGATGAATGTGTAAATTAGGACCATAGGACCGGCTGGTGGTCCAATAAATAATGGTCACATAGGAGGTAAGAGTGAGCTAGTTCTTCCTTGGTTGCGAGTGACATATTTACTGAGAAGGAACACATTTATTATCACTGTTCCGACCAACCAAAAAACCATTTGAACTTCATGAGGCTGACTCCTTAACCTATCCCAACTATGAGCAAGACCGAGAGGAGCTTGAAAGGACTGAAAACAGTAAAACCTATTATGAAAGAACGGAAAAGTTTAACCAACATAATGTCGCAGTTACGATTTTGGACTCTGTTGCTATTTATTTTGTGCTTTGTTATTGTAGGCAATTGATTTTTATTTTGGCAGATTCTCTTAGCTATGGGCAGTTCTAGGGGGAATTGCTGTTGCTTGGCAAACTTTTCATTTTTGTTGTCCTCAAATTATATGTGCATTCAAGACTTACAGGAGGTGCTTCTTGAAAGGTAATGCTTCAATGTGGAAAGTATGACCTTGTCCATGATTTGTTCCGGAAAATGAAGAGAAGTGGGGAAGCCCTTAGGGCTATTTCTTACAAAGGTGACACTCTTTGTTCCTCATTTAGACATTTGCTCGTGCAAGAATCTGTATAAAAAGTCATGGAATAAATGTTTGCTACTTACAGTCCTTGTCAGAACCTTCTGGGAGGAGGGTAAAATTGATGAAGCGGTAGAAGCTGTCAGAGAGATGGAATGCAGGGGAGTGGTCGGAAAGGCTGGTGTATATTATGAATTGGCCTGCTGCCTCTGTAACAGTGGAAGATGGCAAGAGGCTATAATGGAGGTGACTTTTTATCTTGTAATTCTCGGAAGATAGATTTTAGTCTCATTTGTTGAATCTCTATAATCTAACTTCCGCCAGAAGAATGACAAGAGGCTATATTGGCATCTGAAACTCTTCGGATATACATTTTTTTTTTTTTTTCGAAAGGATAGGAGAGAAAGAAGCGGGCACTCTCAGTGGCTGATTTTGTCTTGTTTATAGTGTTAAGAGTAGAATCACTTGATTAATAATTTGGAACAGTTTGTCAGGAAAACATTTAGCTTTTTGTGTTGACATTGCTTAAGAAGCTAGAGGAACCTGTCTTCTTTCCAAGTAAAAGCTGTTTTTTTTTTTTATTTCTTTGAGCTTGTAGACTGTAGTAATCTTTGTTTCTTTGCTTAATTGGCTAGTTTGAGTGAAGGGAGCTGTCTCACAACCAAATCTCTCTAGAGAACGTGATTGTTGGCCCATTATTGCCCAAATTCTTTTAGCTGGTTGGTTATGAGAGACCTTGTTCTTCTATACAAAAGTGAAGCAGGCAGTCTGTGTGAATCATAAACTTTATGTTGTTATTTGCCCTTATATTTACAACTAGAAGTAGATGCATTTTTCTTATGTGAGTTTTGAATAGTTTTGGATAAGAAATCTGCCATTAGTTGATAGTCTTCCCCATCCATTATGGATTCTTCTATTGCCCAAAGGACTTTCTACTTCTTGCCTTTCATTTCCTTTTCCTGACAAACTCTCCCCTTCGATGATATGGAGGAAGGCAACATTCCTGGAAGACTGTAGTCCATTGGCCCTTGACGACCCTGATCCTTTAGCTTTGGAACCTTCTATTCTTGCTAAGATGGCGCTTAGTTCTAAGTGCATGCTAACTCATGATTGGTTAATTTCTCTCATCAACAAAATTGTTCCACAGCAGTATATCGAGTTTGTTTTTCTTTCAAATTGGTCGTCTAACTATTGAATGGACATTGAGATGACAGCAATAAATGTAAATTCTGTTTCCTGGTACATTTTTTCTGAGTGAAGCCAACTGTGCAGGTTGAGAAGCTGAGGAAGCTTGCTGATGCTAAACCAATGGAAATAGCCTTCACTGGGATGATAATGTCTGCAATGGAAGGTGGACATATTAATGATTGCCTGTCCATTTTTAATCAGATGAGAGGTCTTTGTGCTCCTAATATAGGGACCATAAACATCATGCTAAAGGTTTTTGGTAAGAATGATATGTTTTCTAATGCGAAAGAATTGTTTGAGGAAGTTAAAGGAACCAGATATATTTCCACTAAGTGCCAGGATGGTGGCAATACATTGGTTCCAGATGAGTACACATTTGGCTCGATGCTCGAGGCATCCGCTAGTGCCCTTCAGTGGGAATACTTTGAATATGTTTACAAGGAAATGTCACTCTCGGGGTATCAGCTAGACCAAAATAAGCATGCTTCACTGCTTGTTGCAGCATCCAGAGCTGGAAAGGTATCCTTCTCAATCCCTTTCTCTGGTAAATCAATAGATAAAGAAAGTATTACCCGACACACTTAGTTGAAGCTGTTATTTCATTCTAGAAAGATGTTGATGCATAAGAACTACCCTGTAAGTTTGTAAATTCAAAATTCAGATTGGTATTTAGAGTCTGTCTTGGCTTTTGACTTTGCAATTTCATGGAGAAGGATACACGGTTTGCTGAATGTTTTTCTGAGGTCCATGGTGGACTGGGTCCGTTTAGTTGATTTCTTAAGTTGACTACGCTATGCCCATTTTTATCGTCACGTATATGTGATATGCGATGGCACTAGGAAATTTTAGGTAATAATTTCTTAGAAAGGCTGCTGAAGTATTGCTGAAGTATCTGCACTAGAGGTTGCTTAAATTTGTAGATTTTTGCTCTGTGTCATTGTTGTTACTAAAACTTAAGAATCCCCATTTCTTTCCTCTATTCTGCTGAAACTACGATATCTATAACTGAATAGATTCAGATTTTCGTCCTCTGACTATACATGGAGTTCTTTTATTTCGAACTCCTATTCCTTCTTGAACACTATCAGTGGAAAATAATATAATATATGCTGTTATCACTGTAGGGCCATCTACTTGAGCATGCATTTGATGCTATTCTAGAAAGCGGCGAAGTGCCTCCCCCTCATTTCTTTGTTGAGATGGTTTTCCAAGCTGCAATTCAACATCAGTATGAAAGAGCGGTCACCATCATTGCTGCTATGACTCATGTTTCCTTTCAGCTTAGCGAAAAGCAATGGATGGACTATTTCGTGGAAAATGCAGACAGGATGGAAAGCCACTGTATGCAGGACCTCCTGAGTGCTCTCGAAGAAAGCGATGTAACGACAGAAGGCAGTTTTAAAAACTTACTGACATCACTGCACTCTCTCTGTGAATCTGCGTCTGCGGTATCAAGAGATATCTCAGAGTTGGGTGTTTCTCTGCCAGGACCGAGAACTGAGTATCTTTCAGGAGGTCATGAGGAACTGAAAACTGAACAGACAAATCGGCTGAAGTTTGCTGCAAATGTTGCCTCTTCTATGCATAACTCTACTAACCGAACCAGCAGCGATGTGGAAGGAGACAAGCCTCGGGAAGAGCGTATGTGTACGTCTGGGAATTCTCCATTTTGGAAAGATGGAAGAAATGACCTTGGCAACGATGCCTTGGCAAATGACATGGCGAGCAGTGAATCCACTAGTTTGGACGGTGTTCTTTCGAGCTTCAATTCGGATGGGAGCTTAAAAGAGTTTGACGAGGACGAACCCCACATGCCAACCGACGGAACCGAGGATTGCGAATCAAAGTTGCCAACAGCACATGAGATTCTGAAAATGTGGAAACTGGGCAGACAAAAAGACGGTATATACTTCCCTTTTCAACTTGGCAAAAAACAAGTACATGCTTCTTCAGACCTAGGTGATTGCCAAAGTGCGGATACGTGATGTTCGATTACCGTAGTGGCAAAAAGTATGTGAAGTCCCTTGTACGTCATACGGTATAAGGTATAAAGTCAATCATTTCACATGAATAGTTTATTCTCATCTATGCTCGACCCTCTTCGGAGCCGTTCGACGATATTTCTTCAGCTTCTCAAGTTATGGTCATATAGTCTGATTGGCTGCTTCATGTGGGTTCTGTTCCTGGTACATGGAGAATCCGCTGTACCATTGTCTCGCCTTTCGTTGCATTTTTTTTTTTTCTCTCTGTATTCAACTTAACACCAGAGGCCTTTTCATTGTTTCAAGAGGTATGGCGATTCTCGCAGTTAAGGGATAACTTGACCATTTCCCTTCACCCAAATGGACCAGGATCTCCTTACTTTATTCAAGTTTTCACACTACGCCCAAGACAATGTTTTTTGAAGGAAATAAATAGACCTACATATCCTAAATGACTTTTTTAAAAAGGATAGAAGGCTATACTTTTTCCACTTCATTTTAATGAAGATAAAATAAACTTACATGAAATAAGCTGACTATTTCTTGTATTGATTTACAATCAATTGTATTTTCTCCTAGTAGTAAATATTTTTATCAGGTGAAATTGATCCACTTTATCAAATAAACTGTATTAGCGAGTGGTAGAGGTGTAAAGGGTAAATCGGTATTTAGGATTTTTTAGGCTTATTTGATGTATAAACACTTCTTTAATGAATAACATAATGCAACGTTTTTATTCTAACACGGTATCAGAGCATGGTTAAAATCTCACACGGTGTAGCCTAGGCCGGCGAGCCTAGTTCTGGCGTCGTCCGGTGTCATCTAGGCCGGCAACGAAAGCCCAGATCGACTCATCTCAGCCCCCGACTGTACTCCGCTGTGAAGTTTTCTGAATTTGCTGGGAAGTCTCATGGGTTTCTTTGTAAACCTTCTTGACGGTGGTGGTCCTCCAGAGGAGTTTTTGAGGATCTTGCCAGTTTCTGAGGCTCGAGTTTCTAAGGAGTTTCTTGACGATGGTGGTCTTCTTGGCGAGGACGGCAATCTCCAGAGGAGTGTCGGAGGCATGATTGTCACGTGGGCAAATTTTAATTGGAATTGATATGTTTCTCGATTTTTTTTTTATAGCCAAAGTGAAGCTGATTACGTAGCTTTTGTGGATTGGATATTCTGTTGTGTTACTGAATTGTTAAGAATGGATGGCCCGCGTAAAGCGGATGATGACTCTAGGAAGAGTAATGCTGTGATAACGAAGGTGATTTCCTCCTCGTCTAATCGACATATTGATAAAAAGTTTTGAGGGTTGTGCTAATTTTCATCAAAGGGAGAAAATTGTGAAGCTTACTTTGACAGACATGAATCGACATAGACGCTTAATTGAGCCTAAGCCCAGGGATGATGAAACTTGGGATGTTATTGATGCACGTATTTGTTGATACCTGATTTTTGACCAAGTCTTTTCAGTTTTATTTTCGAAAACTCACAAAAAATTCATAAAAAGTCAAAAAATTACAAAATCAACTTTTTTGGCCTTGGCCAAGCCCAATGAACCATTTTTGACCAAAAAATAATTTTTCATATTTTTCACATTTTTTTAGTATTTTTAGAAAATAGGAAAATACATAAAACAAATTCAAGAAAAATAGCATGTGAGGTCAAAAAAATATGGAAAAATATCCAATATTTTTATTTTTAATCCCTTGTATTTCTGACCTCACAAAAAGTTCAAAATCAGATTCAATTATGGGTGTTCCTTTGTAACCCGCACTATTGAATTTGAGAAAAAAAATATCAATTGAGTCTTTTAATTTGCAATTTTGGCATTTTCTAGGATCTTGACATCCATTCTAACTGTCCCTTATTGCAATTTAGCCCAATTGTTTGTACAAATTGCTCAATTGCACGAATTTGGCAAAATTGCATACTAAAATTGCATTTTTAGTCCTTGAAATTGAGCATAATTGAAATTACTTTCAATTCAAGAGCTATCATTGCAAATTAAACATACTTCCCAAAGGGTTTTACCATTTTGAATCGATTGGCACAGGTAATTTGACCCAATTTGATCATTTGAACCTTCAATTGCATAATTCCCCAATTTGCAATTAAAAGGAAAATTGGGGTTTTTATTGAAATTGATGTAAACTTTTGGGAAAAATTACATTTTCTGATAGAATTCATGCTCTAGATTCGATTTTGAGGTTCAATTGCAAAATTTTCCCATTAATTTGGGATTAATTTGAAAAATTCTGTTCGAAACCGGTTCAGACCGGTCAGACCGCCGGTCAGACCGGTCGAACCGGTCCGCTACAGTGTCATCATCTTCCTCAAAGATCCTGCGCAGATGAACAGTGGGAGGTTGGATTTCGAGGACAAAATTGACCAAGCAATCGGCGGCAGTTGAAGAAGTGTTGGTGGGCGTCTTACTCCTTATCTCAAGACCTTTCGATCAAGACCGGCCCCATGACAAATGACCGTCGGACGAGTTCCGGCGAGGTCAGTTGTTGACACCTGATTTTTTTTACCATTTATTATTGTGATTTTTATTCTTTAAAATTAATTAAAAATATCAAAAAAGGTCATAAAATCACAAAATCAACTTTGGAAGCCTTGGTTTAACCTTAGGAACCAATTTTGAACAAAAAATATTTTTCGGTATTTTTAATATTTTTCGAGTTTATTTAATTATAAAAATACCCAAAAAATCAGAAAAATACCATTCGTGGTCAGAAAAATACCCAAAAATATTTGATAATTTTGTTTTAATTTCCTCTTCAAGTGTGTCACTTTAAATCTCAAAAATTCGGCTCGGGTCACTATGTTCCTTCACAAACATAAACCCGAACCGAGCCTAAAAAAAATCATTTTCGAGTCTTTTAGTTTTCAATTCTCACTTTTTATAAGCTATGACATTGGATTCTAAAGTCTTAAAGTGCAATTAGGTCAATTTGCCCTCCAATTTAATCAATTTTTACCAAAAGGGCTTAATTGCACATTTTTCTTTCAATTAGTCCCCGGTTTCACGGATGTATACGTATGCTCTACGTATTTATACGTCATTCGTATTTATACGTTATGCATATTTGTATTGTTTGGTAACCTCTTTAACTCTTGTAATAATAATAATGGTTATTATTTTTAACACCTTTGTTAGTGCCTTTTTTAGCATTTTTGTATTGTGAGTGCTATTGCTAGTGCTATTTTTAAATAACATTTTTTGTATTATAAATTGTGAGTGCTATTGTTAGTGCTATTTTTAAATGACATTTATTTATCATAAATTGTGAGTGCTATTGTTAGTGCTATTTTTAAATGGCATTTATTTATCATAAATTGTGAGTGCTATTATTAGATAGAATTTATAATTGTTAGTGCTATTTTTAAATAGAATTTTTGTATTATAAATTGTGAGTGCTATTGTTAGTGCTATTTTTAAATAGAATTTTTGTATTATAAATTGTGAGTGCTATTGTTAGTGCTATTTTTAAATGTCATTTATTTGTGAGTGCTATTATTAGATAGAATTTATAATTGTTAGTGCTATTTTTAAATAGAATTTTTGTATTATAAATTGTGAGTGCTATTGTTAGTGCTATTTTTAAATAGCATTTTTGTATTATAAATTGTGAGTACTATTGTTAGTGCTATTTTTAAATGTCATTTATTTGTGAGTGCTATTTTTAGATAGAATTTATAATTGTTAGTGCTATTTTTAAATACAATTTATTGGAAGGTATTTTTGGCTATAAAAGGATGGCAAGAGTTTTGAGGTTAAAGGGGGAGACATTTTGTAGAGTGTGCAAATTTTTGAGAGCTTAGAGAGAAGAACACAAACACTCTCTATATTCTCATAATCTTGAGAGAGCAAAATATACTAAGTTCGGAATATTGATTCCGCATATTGCTAGCACAATTGTTGTGGAGTTATTAGTCGTCTCCCCGTTCGTCAATTGGTGGTGCGTCCGAATTAGATGCCTAACACTTGTGGAGGCTGAGATCGAAGAATATCGAACCGACACCTCCGTTCAAGCACGCTACGAGAGGTAATCTATTTACTCCCTTTGAGACTTTGTGATTTTTTTCGATTGAAATGCACGAAGTACGCCTCTGGAGATACATGTATGGGTTGTTATTTATTTCCGCTACGTGTTACGTGGATCCCAACAGTGGTATCAGAGCCAATCCTCAGGTGTTTTCGTGCATTTAATTGATTTTTTGCAATTTTTGCAATACTATGGCCAATATGTATTAACGAATTGTTCGTCTTACATGGCTAATGGAGGTTGATTATTTTATATGATAAATTAATCAACGTAGCAAAAATTGAGACTAAATCAATTTTGAATCGAAAATTTATGGCTATCTTATTTTACGTAAAAATTCTGAATATGATTCAACGTAGAATTTTTATTGTGCCTTCCTAAGTTTTAAATTGTGAATTTATTACTTACGTGAAAGGGTGGTGATCATGGAAAAATCCCTAATCAATGTGATTGATGTATATATGAATGTATGATGATTATTTATATATTTGGGGTTGTAATTATTAAATGGAGACTGCGTACTCCTTTTATTTTTCATGTAATCTTTATTTTTAGCATAGTCAATTGTTGATGTAAATGCTACGAGGATTACGTGGAGGAGCCTTTTAAGTCGGCGAGCTCTTTGGGGCCCAATTCTTGAATAGTTCAAGAAACCAAGAAGAAGCGAAGAGCGGCTCTCCGTTATTAAAATATTAAAATGATTAAATGTTGTCTCATTGGCTCGAGACCCATTAAATCATAATTCCATGATCACCACGTAGGATAGATGTTTATGTGATTGACATCTATTTATTTATTATGATTACGTGAGCATGTTAAACTGGTTAATGTCCAAAGTCAGACTTACCTCACCCAAAATTGCGCCTGCATGAAATCCTAGTTAGGGAAAATCACTCGCGTTAGGTACCGAAAGGGCGTTGGTAATGACATCAACGTAACCAAGTCCCCGAACCCAAAATCTCTGGTTCCGCAGAATTGATCGATCTCTCCCAATCGGTCAATAAGGTTTCCGGTCTACCCTCCAAGAAAGACCGGTGGCGACTCCAAATGCATGCACAAGTTGCACATGCCACCACGACCACACTAAGGTCGAAAGCGATCGACTGTTATCGTCGAATCCCTTTGAAAAATACTCCCGCCGCGATTTGGTATGGGCCTGGGAGGGCCCGCGCCGATCCAAAGCCCGCGATCCGCACCCTTGTGCGGGGGAAGGCCCGCGATCGGTAATCCATTAGCCGCGTCCGCTTCCGGATGGGTCGCGACAGCTGGCGACTCCGCTGGGGACTTGTTCTAGAAACTATGGTTCTAGACCTCAAGTGGACTTAGGCCGTAATAAAAATTGAGTGATTTTTCTAACCCTACAGGCGCTCTTGAAGGTGAGGTAAGTCCGCTCACGATAGGTGTTATATGTTTTTGCAGATTGGAGTAATAAGGGGTGTAGTCTGTGATTAACTTTATTTTACGCAGGTGTGGCGTAGGAATGTATGTTGTGTGGATGATTTGAAGTGCTGATTGATAAATTGTTGTGCATGACTTGCATTGTGATGATCACGACACATGGACACACACAACCGCGCCTAAAACCCCAGGCGCCGCCTTTAGGAACACAATAGAAGGAATTGAAAATGGAATCTCCGTGAGGAAAAACACGGGGTAATCCACTTCTCAATTCCGCTCGCTTCGAACTATGGATTGAGTCCCAATGCAACGATAGTTGTGCAATGGAATCGGCTCTTTCTAGAACTCGAGGTGGGAACCTTAACCTTAGGTGCCAAACCCTCTGATTTTTAGAAGTTCACCATCACTTGTCTCATGCGCATGTCTTTGGGCGGTTGGTACACCTAAAATCGCACATAAGTCGACGAGTTGGGTTGGTAAGACTCTCTATCCCTCAAAACTATTACAGTTCATATAAATATAGGCATTTCATTCATTGCATTCTGGTGATTAGATTAAATGCCATTTCAAGGATAGATGCATGTGTTTTTCCCAAACGTCCTTGATAGAAGACGAGGAGGATGATATCCCATGGCGAACACCGAGTGAGCAACAAAGGAGCCTACTATGGACATTATTGAGATATCGTCCAATGAAGATGACGAGTTGGGGCAAGTGATCCGGAAGTCACAGATCGAACTTGGGGCATCCTTAAACGTTAGGATCACATTCCTTGGTTTCATTTTCCATTACTAGTCCTCTTGTATAGGGTTTATTTTTATCGAGGCTTTCTCTATCTCACCCCTTAGAGTGATTGTATTAGGGATCTATTGGTGTATACATTCAGATGGAACTCGGTTGTATTTCTTTTGACGGGTCATGGGAATGTGATAGTGGCATTTTCTCTAATCATCCGAATACTCCCAAGTCAAGTTTATAATTCCTTTAGAGGAAACTAAAGTTGAAAATCTTACACGACCTTTTTGGTCGTACAGGGTAATCCAACCCCAATTTCGCTAGAAGGAATTATACACTTGAATTGGTCCATGCATGTCATACGTCACTAAGTAATCCACGATAATTGATCAAGAGTATTGACGTTATTTCGAATTTAATGACGAGATAGATGTCCAAATTGCTCTCGTTCTTAACAAAACGGCCTTGATTTGGATGCCGTATCTTCAATTAAATTTAAAAACACGTCGTTATGCCTTGCATTTTTGACTAATTCGCTCTTCTGAATATTGGTCAAAAGCAATTATCGTGAATTACATTCCTTTCAATAGTATGCTTTCTTTCGAGGAATATTGATAAAAACTTTTCGCACAAGATTAAAACCCTTGTAAAAGTTCTTGTCATTATTAATTACGAGCAAGCATAAGATTGAAAGGGGTCTATGCTTTCTTTTTCAGATTATTCCTTTTGACTCGGTCTTTTCATTTGCAGGTGAAAAACAAGTAGCATAAAGAAATCTTTTCTTGGATAAGTCTGAGGCTATTCTTTCATCTGACCATGAGTGAGTTAGAAAATCAGAACACATCTACTCGACTTATTATGGATCGGCTCATCCAAGTCTAAGATGTCCGGATGCTCGAAGAAATGGATCATATAAAAGCTAAAACAAACACAGGGGCTTTCATTCATTCTTGCCCAAACCAGATCATACAATTCATTGGGGTGGAAAAGTAAAGCAGAAGTGAGCCCTAATCAACGACACAAAGGAGCCCAGCTGGCCCTCCAGGTTATGGATGCTTTGTTTATACGCACCACTCCGCGTATCATGGTCCGCAAGCCTGAGGTGGAGGCGTTTGCGTTCATCATTGACTGCAACAACCTGAGTCTCGTGATCTTCGGCGACTGCTTCCAAGTCCCGAACAAGTCCATTCTCACGAGTTATATCCTCGTTTATGCCGTTGAGCCTTTCTTCCAGCCACTCGCTCCGATTCCTTAGCAGGGCATTACGTCGATCGCGCTCATAGGTAGCCAGAGATAGAGCTAAGTCCTCCACCAGATTCCTCCTCTCGCGTAGCAATGTCGAAACCCGCTCTTTGGCGAACTCAACAGCCTTTTTGTGACTATCGGCCAGGTAGTCAGCCAACGCTAGGCGGTCGGACTGATCCTCATAACGGGCTCGCAAGACACGAGCCACGGTAACTCCCCGATGAGCAGCGCGGTAGACCTCCAAGGAGTTCGTAAAGAGCGTTGGAAAAATATTGTATTCCCTCCCCAACGCGGTACCCTCGAGGGAGGTGATGTCCAGGTCCCCGAACATGACTCTGATCTCATCCTCGGTTTCGGGATGATCGGCTATGTGAGCGTAGCCTCGACCCAAGAGGTTATAGAACTCTTTCCATCGAGTCAAAGCTTCGGCTGAGAAATTGTGAACTTGGGAAGAAGCCATTTTCGACGGAGATGTGTGTAGTGGAGCGATTAGAGGATGGAAGCAAATTATATGAGAGCGTTAATCTCCCAAACACCAACTCCGCATTTTATAGCGTCTCGAGAGTGGAGAAAAGTTGCAGCAATAATGCTTGTGGAGCCGGGTTAATTAATGTAAAGCGAGGGCTGCTCCTCCCGTGAATCATCAGACATGTCCTGATCCGCAATTTCAGGCCTGACAAATTCGGTCTCGCCATTATTAAAGCTGGGAGGGAGGTGAGCGCAACTATCGAAGAAGCCGCGAAAAGATTGTGTTGTTCCATCACGCATGAAGCTGGGCGGCGAGTGAACAGCTCTGCCACTTAAAAAGAGAAGACAGTGCTGAACAGGCATGACTATTGAGGAAAAGTGAAAGGCGAGCGCAACTATCGAAGAAGCCGCGAAAGGATTGTGTTGTTCCATCACGCATGAAGCTGGGCGGCGAGTGAACAGCTCTGCCACTTAAAAAGAGAAGACAGTGCTGAACAGGCATGACTATTGAGGAAAAGTGAAAGGCGAGCGCAACTATCGAAGAAACCGCGAAAGGATTGTGTTGTTCCATCACGCATAAAGCTGGGCGGCGAGTGAACAGCTCTGCCACTTAAAAAGAGAAGACAGTGCTGAACAGGCATGACTATCGAGGAAAAGTGAAAGGCGAGCGCTACTATCGAAGAAGCCGCGGAAGGATTTGGTTACCCCTTCGTGTCGGAAAGCTGAGCAGGAGGTAAACAGTTCCGTCGTTTCAAAAACAGAACGCTGAACAGACCTAGCTTTCGAGGAAAAGGAGGCAACAAATCGAAAGAGCGAGTATACAAAAGAGAACAGAGAACCCCGAGTGACGAGTTCGTTGAAAGACCTCAAATTCTCTAGAATCAGATTCGACATCGAAGCCATGGAACTCAACATCGCCGGTGACGAACATCAAGATCGCAGTGGTGACGACGGCAGTGGCCACGACGCTCAACCCCGGAAAAGAAAAAGTCGCCAGCGCTACGCTCGGAAAGAAATCCAGGAGCTTGAAGCTTTCTTCGATGAATGCCCTTGCCCAAACGAGGAACAAAAGATTGAATTGGGCCAGAAGCTGGGAATGAATCCTATGAGAATCCATTTTTGGTTTCAGAATAGACGTTTCAGACTAGGTGTCCAACACAGGCGTAAGGAGATCACGGCCCTAAAAGAGCAGAACCAAAACCTTCAAATGGAAAACATGTGGTATGAGAAAATTCTCAGTACTATTACCTGCCCTGACTGCGGTGGCCCTACCACCCTCAGTAAATTGTTCCCCAGTAAGCCTTCTACGAAGATGGAAGGTGCTCATTTATCCCCCTGCTCCCTTGAGCCATCTCCGGTACAATCAGATCCTGCTAATGGCGCGCATGAGCAGATCGATCCTACAGAAATTATACCAGTGTCTTCGGAGGAAAAAGATACGTGTCGTTATGATCGGAGTCACCTCATCGAAGCCCATGAATCTCCTCCACAACAGCTTCCGGTAAGATCAGATACGGTTCAAGAGGAGTTAGAGGTTAGTCGGCAGGCTATCTACGCCACTCTGGACGACGAGAAGAAGAAATTCACTTGGCCCCCGGAGCTTCATCTCAAGTTCTTGGACGCAGTTCGACAGATAGGACTCGACTTCATAGGTCCGACAAGCATACTTAGGGTCATGAACGTACCGGGACTTACCAAGCAATTAGTCGCGAATCACCTTGGTTGCTACAGAAGGGCGTTAGGACAGCGTTATGCAGAACTGAATCCGAGCAATAGACTCGGCTGCGAACCCAGCACCCTTATGACAAATGAGGCCCGGTCGAATCTGGACGACTATTGGGGATTTGATCAGGATATCCTCGCGAGTCATTTCAATATTCCTCAAGAACACGCATCACAAGTGCAACGAGTAAGCACTCCTCCGTCCGAGCAGCAGCTAGTCAGTGTTCATCCTGTCGCAGATCAGCCCACCACGCCCAGTGCTCAAGGGTTTGCCCAATCAGAGCATATGGCTTCAGATGATCTAATGGGAGAAAGCTTGGAGCACTCTTATTTCCCTAATCCCCAAGTGGGAGATGCTTGTGGTAGTCAATCGATCAAATCTCCTCTTATAATCCCAGACAAAGATGGAGGTTCCAGTTCGAAGAACCCGTCGGGCGATGCAGCTCAACCTACACATCAATCGTTCGAGGGGTCGGGTGATTTCTTCGATGAAGGACTTGATACCTGGTTCGATCAGTTGGAAGCTATTAAAGGTTGGCAACCATGATCTGCACTTGGTAATGGCACACCTAAGCTGAGGCCAGACTGGTTAGTCATTGGACATGCCCCAAGAAAGAAGGGGATGTACGCGAGAATGATGTATCTCCTATTGTAAAGTTCTCATCGGTGCATGCGTTTGTTTCTTCAATAGCTAGAGTTGATTCTGCATAATGTTTTTCGCAAACGTCATCTCGTGTGTATACGGTAATTCCTTGTTATTAAGTTCAAGGTAAAATCAGCCCCGACGCGTGAAGGCAGAATTGATAGCATGAGTTACTAGCAGAATGTGATCGAGCTCGAAAGTGAAAGATTACTAGCGGCCCCAAACGCAATGACCGCAAAATCAGGGGCAATCTTTAAGTTTCGAGCAACTACAAATCTATTTCTCACGAGGCATTCAGGTCAATCAAATATAAAGCGTCGGGCTGTGAGAATGATGCGTAGTCAATCTGTTGACACAGGCGAAAAAGGAGTCGCGTAGATCCGAAAGCAAAAACCTTTCTTGGCTAGTCAACAATGCAGAATGAAAGAGCATATATAAACAAACTCGCATTTATTTCATTCAGCAGGAAAGTTTACAAGTGGATCACTGAGGGGGAGCAGTAAACCCAAAATGAGTTCTGACAAGCATCACAAAAAAGCTTAACTGACTCTCCATGCTATCCATGCCTTGCTTACAACCCACACTCCGGGAATCGAGGTCTACAAGCTTGAAGAAAAGGAGACGACATTTCTCCTTAAGTTCGTTCACCTTGGTGTCATAGTACTCGAACTCAAGCTCTAAGTCATGAGCCAGCACCCTCCCGCGAGCTATATCCATGCTCAGGTCTTCAAGCCTTTCCTCCAACCAGGCACACTGGAACCTCAGCACGAAGTTGTGCTGGTCTTGCTCAAAGGCGGTGTCAAAAAGAGCCAGACGCTCCACCAAGTTGTCCCTCTCACGGACCAGCATCGAAACCTGGGCGTGGGCGTATTCAACAGCCCTTTTATGGTTATCGGCCGTCAGCATGGCCAACATCAGGGACTCAGTTCGGTCCTGATAACGGGCTCGCACGATACCAGCCAAAGTGACCTCCCGGCTAGCAACTTCGTAAGCCTGCATGAAATTGTTAAAGAGAGTTGGGAAGATCACAAACTCCCTTTGCAGTTTCGTACCTTCAATACACGCAGTATCCAGGGCCGGAATCAGAGTACGAACTTCAACCTCAGCTTCAGGATGATTGTTTATGTAGCCATAACCCCTACCCAAGAGGTGGTAAAATCTCTCCCATTGGGTCGAAACTTCAGGTAAGGCAACAGGCATAGAGGAGGAATCCATATGCGATGGAATGACGGAGAAGAGAGTGAGAATGTGAAGAGTGTTTGAGAGGCTGAGTCTGATAAGGCTAAAGTGTTAATCTTCTTGACATCAATCTATCACCTTATAAATGCTCGAGTACAGGGAGAAGTGGTAATAATATTTTATGTGCAGTAGAGCCAAGCGGGTTTCGTTAATGCATCCCCGATGAGTCACGAATCCACCACCGTCCTGTGATCTCGGGTTTTACGAAACATAATGGCGCCGAAAGGTGGGCAGGCTTGTTACTCTAGAGACTGGGCCAGGGGGACAAGCGTAGTGCTCGACAAAGCGAAATCAACGCAAGAGATCTTCAGGCTCCGTTCACGTAGAAAAGAGCAAAAAAGGACAAAGTGGGAATTACGAAGCCTTGAGAAAAACGCTCGTCAAGTAGCCATCACAAAAGGACGAAGTGGGAATCTCGAAACATTGAGAAGAGCGCTCGTCGGGTAGCCATCACCTTTGATCGAAGAACGGTGATCCGGCTCCTTTAACCTCTCAGAATTTGCAGAGAAAGTGAAGATCCAAGGAGGAACAAAGAAAGCTGAGTTAACGGAAAATCAAACAGTGATATCCCGGTCAAAATGTTCAAGGGATTCTGTCATTTACTGGAAGCGCCAGACTTGGAGGTCTCCGAGCTTGAGCTGCTGGAAGAGTTTGAAGATCTCAGGACCGAACCTGACACGAGGGCCATGGAGACCGATCCTTCTAATGATGAAACCCGCGGCTTGGTTAACGAGAACAGTACCCGCGACGGTTATCAGCGTCAGAAAGGGGAATATCTCAAACGCAACACTTCAGGTCAAGTCCATAAACTCGAATTGTTTTTCAGGGAATACCCCTATCCGGACATGGAACAGAAAATCAAAATGGGCCAGGAGATAGGGTGGGAGCCTCGGAAGGTCAAGTGCTGGTTTGAAAACAAACGAACCCGACTGAAGCAGCAACGCGATCGGCACGAGTTAGCGGTTGTAAGGGAGGAAAATGAAAAGCTTCGAATAAAAAACACTCAGTACAAAAAAGCTCTAAGCATCGCTATTTGCCTGGAGTGCGGTAACCCTGTTCCCACGGACGGAGTATTCACTGAAGAGCCAGATCTGGGGGTTTATAATGCTCATTTGTTGCAATGCCCTTCGCAACATCTTTCGGAACAGGCGGGTACCGCCGAGGATCTACAAGAGGAAACTAGTGCTATAAGGTCAAAGTCGACGCCCATTGTGGAAGGGAACATGCGTCATGACAAGTCGGGTCCGCTCGATGATGAACTCACCATCATGACCAGCCGATCTGAGACCACTAAATCCCCTCCAGAGCAACCTCCAACACGACCAGATTCCGAGAAGAGTAACCGCCAAGTTGCTGACACCACTTCGGCTAGCAAGAAAATAAGATTTCGTTGGACCCCGGAGTTTCATAGCAAATTTGTTGATGCAGTTCAACAGTTGGGGATCAGTTTTGCTTGCCCATTGCGCATACTCGAAATCATGAACGTGCCGGGACTGACTAAAAATATGGTCAAGAATCACCTTTGGCGCTACAAGAAACTACTGAGAGATGGACGAGCGTCGCTAGACCAAGATAGAGGCGGTTCAACACGACCAGATTCCACGAAGAGTAGCCGCCGAGTTGCCAACCCTACTTCGGCTAGCAAGAAAACAAGGTTTTATTGGACCTCGGAGCTTCATAGCAAATTTGTTGATGCAGTTCAACAGTTAGGGATCAGTTTGGCTCGCCCATCGCGCATACTCAAGATCATGAACATGCCGGAATTGGATAGAAATAAAGTCAGGAACCACCTTTGGTGCTACAAAAGACTACTGAGAGATGGACGAGTGGCGCTAGACCAAGAGAGAGGCAGTTCAAGTTTAAACGATGAGCATGGCTGTGATCGCAATCCTCATGAAGCAGGAAGCATCCAATCACCTCTTAACACCGATGGGACTGACAATTACACGGTCGATTGTTCAGGCATCAATCAGAGTACTCCCATGGGTTATCCCAGTACTCCTCAGGAGTATGTACCGCAATTTCAGCAAATCGGGACTCCCCAGTCTGAGCACCGACTGGCCGTTAATACTAGTCCTACAGCGGATCTAACACTGGCAGGAGATGCACATACAATCTTGCGAGACGATTACGGAGATTCCGGCTCGAAGAATCAGGTGGTCCATGACGAAAATGGCAAAAAGATTCCTTCTCCAGTAGTCGACAATACTCAACCTGAGTGTCAGTCGCTCGATGGTTCAGACGATCTCCTTGAAAACATCTATTCTTGGTTCGATCGGCTGAATTCCCCCCTGAGTTACCCTGGTACTCCCCAAGAGTATGTACAACAATTTCAGCAGGTATGGACTCCCCAATTTGAGCACCAACCGATCGTTAGTGTTATTCCTACGGCGAATCCAGCATCGGGTACAAACCTACTGGACAACGATGAAAATACCAACTCGAGAAGTGAGGTTGTTCATGTCGAAAGTAGTGTGAGGAACCCATCGCCAACGGTTGAGGATGCTCGACTTGGGCGTCAATGGCTTGAAATTTCAAGCGAGTCCCTCAGTGAGCAACTCGGCGTGTGGATCACGCATAAACCGAGAAACCAGGTTGTTCATGCCGAAAATGGGAGAAGTCCGTCACCAGCAATTAAGGATGCTCAACTTGGACGACTCGAGCGGTCGGACGATCTCCTGAATGAGCAACTCAGCCTATGGGTCAAGCATTTTGGAACAAGTGCATCTTTGCAGTCGTGACCGGTACCGGCGATCGGACATCTGGTTCGAAGCTCGTGTGCTAAATCATTAGAAGGCTCAGGAGAGTGAGAGGTGAATACATCGAATGAATGTGTTACGGATTTCGTTGTAAAGTTCCCGCGGGAACATTGTAATTAACGCTGAAAACTAACCGCTCTGAGTGTCAACATTACCCTTTGAACGTCTTCGAGCCAAGGGCCATGGATTAATCACTTAATCCGTGGAGCAAATTCCATGAACGATGACTATCACCCGCGGAGCATAATGGGATCTACCCCCATTCAGCACGAAATACGTTTGGTCACGAAGCCTCCCATTTGGTAAAACGATGTATCGTTCCTAAACGATCTTCAACCGAATACCAAAGTAATGTCTCATTTCTTTCCCTTCTCAGGTGTTAAACGTGGATAAATCACCCAAGGAGCCATCTGTTCAAATAACAAAACAGACGTTGCCCAACCGGGGGCAGCTGAACCATTGATATTGCAAATATTCCAAGCATGGATAAGCGGATTTGATAGACGTGGTTCATATCAATACGCGACGTCAGAACGGGATGAGAACCAAGAGTAAAGTTGTATTGTCCCAATTTGTCTTCAATTTGGGAATATGAGTTAACACTTGCTATTTATCCTTGATAGGGACTCACCATCAAGGAGGACAAATTTTGACAACCTGTGTGCACTCGCAGGGGCACACGACCGAGGGTAAGATGTATCGTTCTAATTTTTTGAAAAATTCATGAACGAACAATAACATGTTTCTTCCGCATTTTCAGGGATCTCCAGCCGCGGGGGACAGGTAAGTATCCCTTTCCCCAATCCATTGAAAATGTTGAATAAAAAATAGAGAAGAAAAGAAAAGCTTTTAGAATCTGATGTCTAGAAAAGACATAGGATTCTAACTTCATTGGCATTCATGTTTTGAAACATGAGGTTATCTGAACATGCATTGGGCATCATAAAATCCCATTGACGGGTAAAATTTTTGGAGAAAACGAAAGAGATTTTTCCAATCAAAAGTTGTTCAAAACTTTCAAAAGGACGTTTTCTCAAAAGACGAGAGGCAAAGCCTAGTCCAAACACGTCCTATACACACTTAAGAGAGAAATGGAGCGGATAAGACAGCAGAATCTGGACCTACGGAAGTAGGGACCATTCGCAGCGATTACATGGGTTGGGACGACGGAGGCATTCGTTTCATATCCCCCAAACACTACAGGTGACCGTTGATAACCCCTTTGAACGGCGGTTTTCATTCTTAACCCTGTCAAGAACCACCCCACATCGGGGTAAAATGGAGGTGAGTCCAGCAGCAGCAGGAGAAAATGGTTAGAAATTTTCTTGCTCGGACTAACATTAATCTTTGTGTGTTGTTTATATGGTAATCCAAGTGCCATAGGATGATGAGAAGCATTCATTTCTCTATCCCACACACCGAATCCTTTGCATAGCCAAGTTGAGCCTGCAGAATCATTTCATAAACCCGTTGGTGATCATTGCACATTCCAAGACGGATGCAGCATCACTTCAGAAACGAAGAAGTTCAAGACTTAGGGTTTGCAAAAGAATTCCTAAGTTAATGTTTAACCTTGTTAGACCTTTGATCATAGGTCTAACGCGATCCTATGAAGATGAGAAAAAGTGGGATTTCAAAAATGAATGAGAAAAATCCACGGCATCGAGAAAAAGCAAAGTGCCTGGTAAAAGCAAGGCCGATGCTCATGAAAGCTGTTTGCTTGATCCCCAGTGAAACTTGGATGGAAAAAAAAAATTCTTAAAGGAGTCAAATAAAAAAAGCTGCTCCCCAAATGCTGCCAAGCACAGAACAAAGACATGGAGAGAGTCGGTCTCTGAATGCAACAAGGGACGCTCTCTAAAGAGCTAGTGCACACCTCAAAATCGGTTGTACACCTCAAAAACTAAAGATGCAGAAAGGAAAAGACAGGAGGTAAATCAGCAATGATCACCAATGTCAAACTCGTCATGAATTCTGGGCCAAAAACAAGCCTTTTTCGGTCCCCAATCCTACCAACATCATAACCCTGAAACAGTCTTCTCTGACTAAGACACTTGGGTTAACATACAGCTCAGCTCGAAGAAGTACGAGCAAGACTATTTCTTTCTCATTTTGCAGGGTTCTTGACTTGTAAACCCGGAGCAGATGGTGAAAACTTTCATTCAATGACCTTGACTCAAAAGTGAGTCCCCCTTGAAGACCAATATCCAAGCCCAACATTACGGTCCCGTGGAAGACCTCCCGACCGATCAAAATGTATGCGCTGCGAATGAGCCTAAAACCTAGGCACGGGTTAGTAGGGAATCGAGTGTATCCCCTATAAAAAAACACGATCGCAAAACAGGTGAGAAGACCTCATTGTCGAGAAATATTCCAATTGATGTTTTGAACAAACTCTTTTTGGAATTTTCAAACTGTTGATCCAGATTTTCCGTGCAAGGGATTTGTGATCACATTTGCATGTTGCAAGAATGCTTTGGATAACCCCCAGCATCAAAATGCACATTTCATGATTAAAACTTAAATCATACGGTTTTGTCAAAATGGACACCCGTGGTCTTCCCAAAGATTACTAACGTTTTCTTGGTGAAGAAAAATCTTTCAGGCTCAAACTTATGCAGGATACTTGGAGAACCCAACTCCCAGAATGTCGCCTCAACAGACTCAAGTGAAGTTTTGTCAAAATAAAATCTTTCACTGCTTCAAAAAACTGAATTCCCGACAAACTTCGGGGTCTCAAAAAAAGGGGAAGAAAAATCCTTTTAAAAGAAAAAGTCCTATCAGACGTGGAGAACCCTCGTCCCAGGACCCATTTTCAAAATATCAAACAGTCTCATCGGACGTGGAGAACCCTCGTCATGAGACCCCTTTTCAAACATGGTAGATACCGCCTGAAGGATCAACACATGGTAGATACCGCCTGAAGGGTCAACACAAGGTAGATACCGCCTGAAGGGTCAACACAAGGTAGATACCGCCTGAAGGGTCAGCTCAAAGGTAGATACCGCCTGAAGGGTCAAATGAAGGTAGATACCGCCTGAAGGGTCAAATCAAGGTAGATACCGCCTGAAGGGTCAAAATATGGTAGATATCGCCTGAAGGGTCAAATCAAAGGTAGATACCGCCTGAAGGGTCAAAATCAAAGGTAGATACCGCTTGAAGGGTCAACACAAGGTAGATACCGCCTGAAGGGTCAACACATGGTAGATACCGCCTGAAGGGTCAACACAAGGTAGAAACCGCCTGAAGGGTCAACTCATGGTAGATACCGCCTGAAGGGTCAAATCAAAGGTAGATACCGCCTGAATGGTCAAAATCAAAGGTAGATACCGCTTGAAGGGTCAACACAAGGTAGATACCGCCTGAAGGGTCAACACATGGTAGATACCGCCTGAAGGGTCAACACAAGGTAGAAACCGCCTGAAGGGTCAAATCAAAGGTAGAAACCGCCTGAAGGGTCAACTCAAGGTAGAAACCGCCTGAATGGTCAAACCAAGGTAGAAACCGCCTGAGGGATCACATTAATGGTAGAAACCGCCTGAAGGGTCACATATGGTAGAAACCGCATAAGGGTCAACTCATTGATAAATATCGCAGTAAGGATCAACACAAAGGTCTGATCCACCATACGGATCAAAATTCTTGGCAAATCCCAAAGCGTGGGATGCGCCTTCCTTAGGTTCCTACAAGTTAGGAATCCCATCATGGTATGACCTACCATACAGGTCAGAGCTTAATCTCCCTGGGATATTCTGAATGACGAGTCCTAGGCATCTTCTTGAAAGTCGTCGCAACCGGCAGCATCCGACAGGTGAGCTTCAGGTAAGCCTCTCTCACTCCGGCCCATGTTCAAATTGTTAGAGCAAACCGGGGATTGATTTGAGCTTTTATCAATAGGCTTAAGGATCCGATGTCATAACATTTCTTCTCTTATTTTCCCAGTTGAGTCGGTTAGGAATCAGGTGCCACCTTATCTTTGAGAGAAACCTCTAACGAGATTCCTCTCAAAGAGGGGCAGCTGTTGACACCTGATTTTTTTTACCATTTATTATTGTGATTTTTATTCTTTAAAATTAATTAAAAATATCAAAAAAGGTCATAAAATCACAAAATCAACTTTGGAAGCCTTGGTTTAACCTTAGGAACCAATTTTGAACAAAAAATATTTTTCGGTATTTTTAATATTTTTCGAGTTTATTTAATTATAAAAATACCCAAAAAATCAGAAAAATACCATTCGTGGTCAGAAAAATACCCAAAAATATTTGATAATTTTGTTTTAATTTCCTCTTCAAGTGTGTCACTTTAAATCTCAAAAATTCGGCTCGGGTCACTATGTTCCTTCACAAACATAAACCCGAACCGAGCCTAAAAAAAATCATTTTCGAGTCTTTTAGTTTTCAATTCTCACTTTTTATAAGCTATGACATTGGATTCTAAAGTCTTAAAGTGCAATTAGGTCAATTTGCCCTCCAATTTAATCAATTTTTACCAAAAGGGCTTAATTGCACATTTTTCTTTCAATTAGTCCCCGGTTTCACGGATGTATACGTATGCTCTACGTATTTATACGTCATTCGTATTTATACGTTATGCATATTTGTATTGTTTGGTAACCTCTTTAACTCTTGTAATAATAATAATGGTTATTATTTTTAACACCTTTGTTAGTGCCTTTTTTAGCATTTTTGTATTGTGAGTGCTATTGCTAGTGCTATTTTTAAATAGCATTTTTTGTATTATAAATTGTGAGTGCTATTGTTAGTGCTATTTTTAAATGACATTTATTTATCATAAATTGTGAGTGCTATTGTTAGTGCTATTTTTAAATGGCATTTATTTATCATAAATTGTGAGTGCTATTATTAGATAGAATTTATAATTGTTAGTGCTATTTTTAAATAGAATTTTTGTATTATAAATTGTGAGTGCTATTGTTAGTGCTATTTTTAAATAGAATTTTTGTATTATAAATTGTGAGTGCTATTGTTAGTGCTATTTTTAAATGTCATTTATTTGTGAGTGCTATTATTAGATAGAATTTATAATTGTTAGTGCTATTTTTAAATAGAATTTTTGTATTATAAATTGTGAGTGCTATTGTTAGTGCTATTTTTAAATAGCATTTTTGTATTATAAATTGTGAGTGCTATTGTTAGTGCTATTTTTAAATGTCATTTATTTGTGAGTGCTATTTTTAGATAGAATTTATAATTGTTAGTGCTATTTTTAAATATAATTTATTGGAAGGTATTTTTGGCTATAAAAGGATGGCAAGAGTTTTGAGGTTAAAGGGGGAGACATTTTGTAGAGTGTGCAAATTTTTGAGAGCTTAGAGAGAAGAACACAAACACTCTCTATATTCTCATAATCTTGAGAGAGCAAAATATACTAAGTTCGGAATATTGATTCCGCATATTGCTAGCACAATTGTTGTGGAGTTATTAGTCGTCTCCCCGTTCGTCAATTGGTGGTGCGTCCGAATTAGATGCCTAACACTTGTGGAGGCTGAGATCGAAGAACATCGAACCGACACCTCCGTTCAAGCACGCTACGAGAGGTAATCTATTTACTCCCTTTGAGACTTTGTGATTTTTTTCGATTGAAATGCACGAAGTACGCCTCTGGAGATACATGTATGGGTTGTTATTTATTTCCGCTACGTGTTACGTGGATCCCAACAGTGGTATCAGAGCCAATCCTCAGGTGTTTTCGTGCATTTAATTGATTTTTTGCAATTTTTGCAATACTATGGCCAATATGTATTAACGAATTGTTCGTCTTACATGGCTAATGGAGATTGATTATTTTATATGATAAATTAATCAACGTAGCAAAAATTGAGACTAAATCAATTTTGAATCGAAAATTTATGGCTATCTTATTTTACGTAAAAATTCTGAATATGATTCAACGTAGAATTTTTATTGTGCCTTCCTAAGTTTTAAATTGTGAATTTATTACTTACGTGAAAGGGTGGTGATCATGGAAAAATCCCTAATCAATGTGATTGATGTATATATGAATGTATGATGATTATTTATATATTTGGGGTTGTAATTATTAAATGGAGACTGCGTACTCCTTTTATTTTTCATGTAATCTTTATTTTTAGCATAGTCAATTGTTGATGTAAATGCTACGAGGATTACGTGGAGGAGCCTTTTAAGTCGGCGAGCTCTTTGGGGCCCAATTCTTGAAGAGTTCAAGAAACCAAGAAGAAGCGAAGAGCGGCTCTCCGTTATTAAAATATTAAAATGATTAAATGTGGTCTCATTGGCTCGAGACCCATTAAATCATAATTCCATGATCACCACGTAGGATAGATGTTTATGTGATTGGCATCTATTTATTTATTATGATTACGTGAGCATGTTAAACTGGTTAATGTGCAAAGTCAGACTTACCTCACCCAAAATTGCGCCTGCATGAAATCCTAGTTAGGGAAAATCACTCGCGTTAGGTACCGAAAGGGCGTTGGTAATGACATCAACGTAACCAAGTCCCCGAACCCAAAATCTCTGGTTCCGCAGAATTGATCGATCTCTCCCAATCGGTCAATAAGGTTTCCGGTCTACCCTCCAAGAAAGACCGGTGGCGACTCCAAATGCATGCACAAGTTGCATATGCCACCACGACCACACTAAGGTCGAAAGCGATCGACTGTTATCGTCGAATCCCTTTGAAAAATACTCCCGCCGCGATTTGGTATGGGCCTGGGAGGGCCCGCGCCGATCCAAAGCCCGCGATCCGCACCCTTGTGCGGGGGAAGGCCTGCGATCGGTAATCCATTAGCCGCGTCCGCTTCCGGATGGGTCGCGACCTCAGTCAAACCTTTGAACCTGCGAAAGTCAACATGCTCGAACGCAGGACAAATTCGTGTCAAATTCGCACGAAATGAAGCCCGCCGGAGGACCAAACGGAGTTGGACGGAAATGCCCGTCCTCCACGACGCCGTTTGGGCCTAAAAGCACGTGGCTGCACGTGCAATTTGAGGTAGTTCGCCTCTCCCGCTCTGCGCCGAAATTCGAGAAGGCTATATAAGCCTACGGAGGTTTTCTGTTAAGAAAAACGGTAGATTCAGTTAGAGAGGGAAGAACCGAATCAAAGAGAGAGAAAGAAGGAGAGAGAAAGAGCTCCCCTCCATCGCCATTGTCGAGGGTGGAGCTCGAATTGACAGAGCATTGGTTGGGCCTCCTGAGGCTGAACCAAAGCTTGACGAAGTCGTGAGGTGGTCGCCCAAGCTCCTGGGAAGCAATCGCCGTCGGTCGCACGGCCTGAGATCACCTGAACAGGTGAGGCTGAGCTTCGATTCTTGTACTGAGCTTCAATGGCGATTCTTGCATTTCCTGCCCATTCTTTCAATCACTGTGTGCGTTTCACTCCTTGAACATCACTGACCATGTTCGCGTCTTGATTTTGCATCGATTTTGCTCACATTCCCCGAATTGAGTCTTTGAACTTAGCCTCCACAGCCGATTCTTGCCCAGCCAAATCTGGGTCGAGCGGGCTCAATTGGAGCCTGAGGTAAGTCTTCTAAACTTCCTCTGGTGCTATTCTATGACTGGATTGCCATAATTTGTTACGAATCGAGCTATTGAATTTCCATGGCCGTACTCGGCATTGTGTATGATGCTCGTGATTCTGTGGATCATGAGCTTTGATTCTTAGATATGTTAGACTAGAGGTGACGGCGGGTCGATTAGTGTTGGTCTCGCACGATTCCATCAAGATCCTACCGTCCGATCGTCGCCGGAGAAGCACAGCCGCTCGTTCAGTTGCAGGCGCGAGGTTGAAGACGAAGCTGACATGGCGCGGTCAACCGGTCAAACTCCTAGTTGGCATTCGGCCATTGGTCCACGTGTCTGTCGAGTCAGCTCGACCGTTAGTCTGTTAGGGTGAGTCAGCGTAGATCGGACGGCTCAGGTTAATCGAGTCCAACAAATGGTGGTCGTCCGATTAGAAATTAGGATAATTCGAAAAAGATTTTAATTCGGAAATAAAAAATGGTTGAAACGGCGCCGTATGGGTTAGTTAGTGGACGGCGTCGTTTAGGTTCATATGAATAGACGGTCTAGATCGAGTCTTAGGATCTAATCGTGGCCGTAGGTTTAAGTAATCTGATCAGACGGCCCTAATCGGGTCTTCGCCTAATCTGAACCGTAGGTTTTAGTAATCTGATCTGGCGGTCGTGGATTAGCCGCGCGGTTCAATAGGAACCGTCGGATCAAGTCTAAATAATCAAAAAAATAAAAAGGAATAAACGGCGTCGTTTCATGGCTGTGGATCGCGCGGGTCCGGGTCTGGGCCGGGTTCCGACCCGAGTGGGTCGGGTCGACCCGGTCCAAATCATATTTTTTAAATAAAAAAAAATCAAAAATGATTTTTTAAAAAATAAAAAAAAATCAGAAAAATAAAAAAAAATCCTAGAAAATCCAAAAAATGCTAGAAAATTCCAGGAAATTCCAAAAAATGTGGAAAAATCCTAGACATTCCAGAAACCCCCCAAAAATCGAGGGTTGACCATAGACAACTGGTCAACCCTATTTTTGGGGTTTCTTACCCAATTTTCCGAGACTTAATGACATTATCCTTTAAGGGTAAGTCGCTTTTGCTGAGTTCGTATGATAAAATCGATAATGCCAAATTAAGAACTAGGGTCGAGTAATCGACCAATTCTTAGGCTTGGATTTTCGAGTCCCGTCCCTTTTCTCGAAATGACGATTTTGCCATTTAATGGGAAAAACGTATTTCTTATCCCAATCAAGTCCCGAAAATTGCTCGAAGTTAGGGTTTGGGTCAAGTGGACGACCAACCCTAATATTTGAGATTTTCAGTTCTCATCTTTGTCCAAAATGACGATTTTACCCCTCCGAGGGTAAAATCACTTTTAAATTCCATAAAAATCCTGGAAATTCCAGAAAAATAGGAAATGGATTGGATCGATGGCCAATCCTATTTCCCATGTCTTCTGACTTCCCAATTCGTCTAAAATGACATATTTACCCTTTTAAGAGTAAATTTTCCTCGAATTATTCAAAATTACGATTCTGCCCCTCATGGGCGAATTATGTCCAAATCACTCCTAAGCCTTGATTGATATTTCTCTAGGCTAATAGGGCCTCATTAGGGATACCATGCTGATTTCATGTGTTTTATCCGCATGTATTGATTCCTTGATTTGCGCTCTTATTTTTAATGATTGTGAGTGATAGGGTAGTAATTCCCATCTGCACGAGCTCCTAGATTTAGGATCTGTACCCCACTCATCTGTATGAAATCCTAGGATCAGATAAACCATTCAGCTTAGGTACCGAAAGGGCGTCAACTTTGACAGTTGACGTAACTAAGTCCCCGAACCCACTTCTCTCGTTTCCGCAGAATTGAATAGACCACTCCCAACTATTCGATAGGGTTTCCGATCGTACCCTCCACGAAACGATTGGTGGCGACTCCTTGGCATGTACACTCATCGCATGTCACTAGACCGCACTGAAGGTCGATCACGTATATCCAGCAGTTGCGACTTGGGTAATGGACCTTGGGAGAGGCCCGCGTCCGATTAGGCCAGCGATCGGGCGGCCCATTAGCCCCATCCCCCGCCTCTCGTGGGGAGGGTCGTGACAGACTGGCGACTCCGCTGGGGACTTATTCTAAACCAGAATCTCTGGTTACGAATTCCAGAGGACTTGAGCCGATTAAAAAGTTGTTTGGTTTATCTGACCTTATTTGCTGCAGATGCTCTCGAAGGTGAGGTACGTACACTAACCATTAGATGTTTTTGCAGATTGGAGAAATAAGGGGTGGAGTGATTGTTGACATTTTTCCTGCAGGATGGAGTTGGGAATGTATGTTTATTTTTATGCACATACTGAAGCGGTGTTTTGATACAAACTGCTGTGCATGACTTTGCATTGTGATGATCACGACACATTACACACACTGGCGGTCAAACCCCGACTGCAACCACACATAGGTTACCTTAGATAGGGAAAGGGTGCGAAAAAGATCTTGTGTTTGATGGCACTTGAGACTTTCGTACTTGTTCCCGCTCACCATCTGCATTGGCGATATCTAGCCCTCTTGGGTAGGTACCCTTGGGGAGGAATCTGCCTCGTACGGATCGTGAGAGCCTGAGCCGTAGGTTCCTCACCTGATTTTTGATTTCTTAGAGTATACCCACTTGTCTCATGCGCATGTCTATGGATGATTGGTATACCTAAAACCGCCCATTGATAAAAGGGGCACATCCCACATTCCCCCAGGTATGGTTGGTAAGGCGTTTACTTTCGATGTACTTTACTATTTCCTGCTCCATGATATGACTCATACATTACATACATTCATTCACATCATGCAAATCGCTCAAGTGACTAATTGAAACAGCAATGGTAATAGGGTAGGATGTCGCTATTCCCTAAAAGCTCGACAGAATTGGTGACCTTTGAATACCTAAGGAAAGTCACTCGCCCTGGACCAAACACAAGGCTACACTTCACTAGATTCGTGCATGGTCGGGAGCTGACTGGACGTAAGCTAGGATATGCGAAAGACAGTCAAACCCGCTATTACGTTGATAACCTCAGATTCAAGCGACAAGCGGACGAAATGGTTAAGGACTATCTGGAGATGAAGAGACAGCGTCGTAACCAGTTGGCCAGAGAAGCATATGCTCGTCGGAAGGCTGAACTACTGGCCAGAGAAAGTGTGCCCATAGTCACTTTCTGGGGAAGAAAGAGGCGCCCCGCAACCAAGACAAAACCGAAGCGTATCTCTCTCAAGAAGGCGAAACCCGAAAAGACTCCTGAAGTCGTCGTACCATGGACCAGAGAATGGCCAGAAGAGCTACAGCCTCTCGACCGAAACACTGAAGACGACTCATTTACACTTGATTAGAGGAAAACTCCCGACCAACTATCATTTGGGTAGACCCCTAGGAAAAGACTGATTTAGACCCTCACATTCCAACGGTCTTTTATAGCTTTCTTGTTTGAAAGATCTCTCTTTACCTTTCTTCCATTAAAACACTTTGATTGTAATAAAAGTTCACCCCACTTTGTTCTTTTGATGTATTGACCAATGGAATGTGACGTTGCTATTTCCCTTAGTCACTGAGTAAACCTGACTAAATTGCATAATTCACTTCCTTGAAATTCAAATTAAGCTTTGAGTCAGGCTTTCAAGACCTGAAAAAGGTCCTAATTTCCATTTCTACAATTGAACTATGCAATCGAGTCAGCTCATGCATATCTCATGACATCTACACGTTCATATGTTTGAAGTAATTTCTGACGATTGATTTTTCAAAATCATTTGCATATTTTAGACTTGATGGGAAAGAATGATATTCAAGTAATCAAAATCCCCCGGGCCGAACTCCAATCATGGTGGGACAGCATGGGCGAAGCTAGCCAAAAGTATGCTGGATCACGGCTAGGATACCTGTTAGACCTGCTGAAGATTGAATGTCCACCTGCCTTTATCCAAGCTATGGCGCTCTATTGGGATCCTACCACAACTACATTTTGCATGGAAGGACTAGAGATTACTCCCACTATCGAGGAATACAGCGCCGTCATCGGAGTTGAGTTCACTCCTACGCCCGTCCGACCCCCCATAGGATTTGAACCCCTGAGTCAGTTGGCTGAGTTCCTTGACATAGGTCTAAATGAAGTCAAAGCAGATGCAAAAAGCAATTCTGGACGAGTCTCCTTGTCTTTCCTTATAGACCGATTTTCCTGCCTCCCTGCTACTAAAGGAACCAAATCTGGTAGAGCCTTTGTCTTGGCATTCTTTAGCTTTGTACTATTCCCGATCTCATCTGTCACCTTTGACCCTATCATGGCCGTAGTAGCTAGACAAGTCTGTTGTGGGTGGGATTACTCAAACATCCTCCTTGCCGAGACCTTCCTTTCCCTAAACCGCTTCAGGAAAAATAAAAAGGGAATCTTTAGAGCCTCTAGTGATCTTTTGTATCTGTGGTTCACATCCCATATCAGACAATTCCACATCCGCATGGGTTTCACTGAAATCAGCCCTGACGCACATCCTCTTAGAACCTTTGTCAGAACCCATACACGTGTTCCTAAGTTCAACTTTATAGAGTGGAAAAACTTCCTTAAAATCCTAAAACCCGAACAACTCCGATGGCAGCTAAGGTTGCCAACGTTGAGCAAAGTCAGATTGACCTGCGATGACGAAGGTCCAGTCCCTTTGTTAGGATTCACGGGCGCTACCGCATATTATCCAAGGAGGGTGATTCGACAGTTTGGAGCTCTACAGGAGATCCCTTCTCCACCACAACCTGATATCTTTTCTTTTGACATACCAAGCAAGACTCTCATGGAAGAAGAGAAGAAACAGTTTGAAGCCAATGTGACATCCATCATTCGCTCCTTGAAGAATTCACAAGCCGAAGAAATAAGTTGGCCAGAAAACATGACCTGTGAGGAAAACATTCATAGGGCCACCGCAGAATACATTCAACACTTCAAAGCGACCCGACAAAGCCTTGTCGAGCCCTACATACCCGAATACATCGTGCCGTACGTACCGGGAATAGAGCCGTACATACCCGAAGACATGGGACCACTGTCGTATTCAGAGGATGAGGAGCCCCAGACTGAAGAGGGGAATCCATACTGGGATGATGAGGATACCTTAGACCTCAAACGTCCTAGACTTGAATAGGCTATTCTGTCAAGTGTAAAATAAGCAAACACTGTGATATCTTCTCATACATTCTCATTTCTGTTAGATACTATCTTGGACACATAAGCATGGATATAAGCATGTCTTTCGAATGCATAAAAACTATCGTCAGAAATTACGCCTCTTTTAATTTCATGAATTCATATCAGAAAATGACTAAAAGAACTACTTATGTGAGGCTGAGGCTCACAAGGCAGCCACTTTTTCTCATCTACTGACAAGAAATATGCAACTGAAAGAGTTAAAACTGCTTCTTTTTGCCCAAATAAGCGAAGCACTCACTAGAAATCTTTTGAACAGGTACACTCTCATCACGGAACTGCCAACACATCGTTTCCGTACTCGTCTTAAAACAAGAATGGAGCAGCAAGAATTAACTCCGCGTGTGGGCATGTTGGAGTCTCAGATGACTGCCCTGGCAACTATGATGGCTGACATTAAGGCCATGCTGGAGGCCACCCAAGCTAAACAGACAACCGCCCATAATCAGAACAACTCAGGCCCTTCTACAGTGCCTGATGTAACAGATAGAGAAGTAACAAGGGATACCCAACATACAGAGGAGGATGTCCATGAACCAAACAGCCGATCACAACCAAAAGCCTCGTCTGTTGTTATCAACCTCGAGAGGGAGGAAAAGGGGAAGCAGACCATGAAAACTGAAGCAGAGGCTAAAAGGCTGGCCAAAATCGAAGAGTGCTTGAGCAGTGAAGGTTACGAGTTAGCCCACTTCGACAAGATATCTCCTTTCGCTAAAGTAGAAACTCCTCCTGATTATAAAGAGCCAGTGTTTGTAAGAAAATACAACGGGACAGGTTGTCCCCGAGCACACCTCAAGTATTACATGCGCAAGATGGCGCACTATTCAGATTATATCCCGTTACTAATGAACACATTCCAAGAAAGTCTGGCTGGCGCCGCTTTGGCATGGTTCATTGAGCTAGATCTAGAAGATTACGATGAATGGGAGGATCTTGCAGAGGACTTCCTCAGGCAGTACAAGTTCAACACGGCTACAGCCCCAACAAGGGAGGATCTTCGACGAACTTCAAAGGCGATGGGCGAATCAATCAGGACATATGCTCAGAGGTGGCGAGCCTTGGCTACCCAAGTAAAGCCGTCAATCCCAGAAGAAGAGCTGATCGACTTATTCCTGAAAGCACTCCCTTATGAGTACTTTGACAAGCTGAACACTTCCGGGTGTCAAACATTTGCACACTTGATAAAGGTTGCTGAAAGGCTAGAATGGGCCTTGAGAGAGAGAAGGCCTCATGAAGCTCCTACTAGGAAGCAGTATCCCTTGAGAAAGGAGAGAGAAGCCGGACTGGACATAGCGTTTATACCAGATCCCCACAAGCCCAAGCCGTTGGGCAATTCCAATCAGACCAAAGGAGGATCATCCTGGTCAACACCGAAAGTGCAAGAGCCTAGAAGAAAGCAACCTCAGAAGCAGTTCTCCCAGCTCCCAAGGCCTTTATCCAAGCTGCTCCCGATGCTGCTAGAACAACACCTGGTGACGAAAGAACCGCCTAGGGCAAACCCTGCAAGATATCCTGGCTTTGATGAGAGCCAGACATGTACCTACCATATGGGCGAGAGAGGGCATAATGTGGATAACTGTTATATCCTTAAGCTGAAAGTGCAAGCCCTAATTGATAATCAGATTCTAAAATTTGACAATGCAGCCCCAAATGTACAAGAAAATCCACTGCCGGATCATCAAGCAGTAGAGGTAATATTCTCTGAAAGGGAAGAAGACTGCCTTAAGCTGAAGGTAGATATGCTTAAGCTGACCGACCTGCTAGTAACCGCTTCATCATGCCCAAAAGCAGGAGCGATCTCGACTGACCAAAAGAAACTATGCATCGCTAAGATGATAAGCTTGGGGATAATGTCCGATATCAACAATGAAGAGTTCGAAGGAGTCAAAGTTTCTTTATCTTTGGAAGGAAGCTACTTTGTGATCAAGACTGAGCAAGGTAATACCTGGGGTACCTCACACGAGAATCTGGTAAACAGTCTTGGGCCAGTCGCTCAATTAGAAGAAGAGTCTGAAGAAGACGAACTGGAAGCCAAGAGACGAAGCCTAGCAGACCTCAAATTTATGGCCGACGCACTTGAGAAGGGCGAAATTATAGACAACCTTGGTCAAGATTCTGGAGGATACAACTTCAAAGTGAAATACTCAGCCCCTCCCAGCTTTTATCAGAAAATTGAAGACATCATACCGGACGGATGTGGAGGTATGGATGATCTCTCTCAACCAGAGACCTCGAAGGACATAGAAGAACTTGACAACACCGTATCGATGGTCGAAGTCGCTTCGACAGTGGTAATCAGATTGGAAGAACTTGATAGCATGAGCGGGGTGGAAGACTACCTAGTCAAGCCCGTTGTGATTCAACTGCTGCGAGGAGAAACAGATGACGCGACTAAACCGGAGATATCTCATCAGGCAACTGTAACTATAAAAGTCCCCCCAGCAGAAGAATACGATCCTAAAGCAGTCCATTGGGACTATGGGACCACACAGGTAGACGCGGTAATGAGGTCCGGACGATTCTATGCCCCCAGGGAGGGCGAATCCGAAAAGAAGGAGGTCTCAAAGGAAGACGCGGAAAAACTAATATCGATCATCAAAACCAGCGAGTTTGAGGTGATAGAACAGCTGAGGAAGTTACCCGCTCAGATATCCCTATTGGATCTATTCATTAATTCTGAAAAACATAAGAACGCACTGTTAAGGATACTTAATGAAGTACATGTCCCTGAAACAATTAATGATGTACAATTAGGGGACTTTGTGGGGACGATCCTTTTAAAAGACCAATTGAGCTTCTCTGACGAGGACTTCCCCATGGAAGGAAAAGGGCACAACAAAGCCTTGTATATTTCCGCACAATGTAACGGAAAAAGAGTGGCGCACGTATTGATCGACAATGGATCAGCCTTCAACATCTGCCCTTTGGCTACCCTAAGGAGGTTGGGAATCAATGAAGAAACGGTTAAAACATCCAAAACGGCTGTGAGAGCTTTCGATGGGATGAGGAAGACAGTGGTAGGAGAGATTGAGCTTGACGTGTCTATTGGCCCGACAAAGTTCTCTATAAATTTCCAAGTGATGGATCTGCCCAGTGCATTTGGGTTCTTGCTGGGAAGGCCTTGGATCCATATAGCAGGAGCTGTCCCTTCAAGCTTGCATCAAAAAGTACGCTTCGCAGTAGATGGGAAGGTGATTACCGTACATGGGGAAGTCGACCTCCAAACATACCAAAGCAGTGCCATACCCTATGTTGAACTTGAAGTGAAAACAGAGGCGAGTTATCACTCCTTGGAACTGGTGGCAACAGTTCATACCCCGGCAGGGACAAGGCTAAGAACCCCATACATCTCAGAAGCCAGTCTTCTACCAGCTAAGATGCTGCTGGCATACGGATTCAACCCCGAAAAAGGCCTAGGCAAACATAATCAGGGTATAAATACCCCACTGCAGTTAAAAGCTAACCCACATAGAATGGGCTTGGGGTATCAGAAATATCACATAGATGGATCTGGCCCAAAGACAACGGGCCGAGGCCGAGGCAGAAGCCTGGGACGCTTGGGAGGCCAGAGCAGCCCGAATGACTCATTCATTGGTTCTCCAACTTGGAAAGACAGGTCTCAAATGTTCAAAAACCCTTTGAATGCCCACTTCGACCAGAACTCTAAATGGTTGTCTGAAGAGGATGTCACTTCACCGATAGAACCAGATCTGACAAATTCTTTCCTCAAAGATGACGCTGTGAATGTCATCATGGAGTGGTTGGACGATGGAGCCACTTCCTCTGAGTAACGAGACTCTTCTCTTGTCTTTAAATATTGCATTTAGAACTTTTTGCATCTTATTGCATTTTCTTTCCTTATTGAACGTATAGGGAAACGCCTTTGGATCTCCAGCCGTTGGTCCAAGTAGCACATCTTGTAATGCGGCCCATCTTGCATGCAATAAAACCATACATATTTTGTTAAGGACATATAGAACCACGAATCAGCCCGATGATGATACTAGTCTTCTGTACAGAAGCTTGAGGCCTGATTTGCCGTATGACTCCTGATTTCCAAAGAGATTTCCTTGGGGCCAAGATATCCGATGACATGAGGATTAGTCCTGTTTATACCTGTACCTATTTTGAAAACTCTTTCGAAAAGACTTCCCATGATCATACATGTCGTTCTTATGAAATACGAACTAACCATACTCATGACATTTCAGGCATATCATCTCAAACATGCATACCAGGTTGTTACGAGATTCGGACTTCTCCAGTAACCATTCTTATAACATTGAAGAGGATGAAGACGAGGGTTATGCGTCCATCCGCAGAGATTGGAATGCCTTTGAGGAGTCGACACCTCCTACTTCGGAAGAACCAATCATTGTTAATTTGGGAGACTCCGTGAATATCAGAGAGGTCAAGATCGGAGGGCATTTATCCCGATATGAAAAGCTCAAGTTCATAGAGTTATTAAAAGAATATCAAGACATCTTCGCATGGTCTTACGCTGATATGCCAGGCCTAGACCCTAAAATTGTAGAACATGCATTACCTACGGATCCCGGTGTCCAACCTGTCAAGCAAGGCAGCAGACGGATGAAGGCTGAGTTGGAGGAAAAAATCAAGGAAGAAGTCATGAAGCTTCTTAGGGTAGGCTTTATTGAAGCTATCCCATATTCAGACTGGATTGCAAATATAGTCCCCGTCATGAAGAAGGATGGTAAAGTTCGGATCTGCGTAGATTACCGATATCTGAATAGAGCAAGCCCAAAAGATGATTTTCCACTTCCTCACATTGATGTGTTGGTGGATAGCACAGCAGGTTATGAATTGTTCTCGTTTATGGATGGATTTTCAGGGTATAACCAAATCTTCATGAAACAAGAAGACAAACCAAAGACTGCTTTTACCACACCCTGGGGGAACTTTTGCTACAAAGTCATGCCCTTTGGATTAAAAAACGCCGGGGCTACCTATCAGAAGGTCATGGTCACATTATTCCATGATATGATCCACAAAGAAATTGAAGTATACGTCGACGACATGATCGCCAAATCCAAGAAAGGACAGGATCACATACAGGTGTTGAGAAAATTATTTGAACGCCTGCGCAAATATAAGTTGAGGTTGAACCCTAACAAATGTGTGTTTAGGGCAAAATCTGGGAAACTTCTTGGGTTCATAGTCAGTAACAGGGGCATTGAGATTGATCCTTCAAAAATTCAAGCTATCCACAATCTATCAACTCCCTCCACAATAAAAGAAGTGAGAAGCCTTCTGGGGAGACTGAACTATATTGCCAGATTTATCAATCAACTGTTTGATGTGGCTAAGCCAATCTTCAAATTGCTTAAGAAAGGCGCGAAAGTAACATGGGATGCTGAATGCAGCAGGGCATTCCAAATGATCAAGAACTATCTGATCACACCGCCGGTACTTGTGCCACCAATTTCTGGTCACCCATTGACCTTATATCTGACTATACAGCAGGAATCCTTGGGGGCCTTACTCGCCCAAACAAGTCCGATAGATGGTAAAGAAAGAGCCATCTATTACCTAAGTAAGAAATTCACACCATCTGAAGAAAAGTATGCGCCAGTCGAAAGGGCCTGTGTAGCAGCGGTATGGGTACTTCGCAGACTGAGACAATATACCTTGCACCACCACATTCAGCTTGTAACAGAGAACGATCATGTCAAATACCTCCTGGAGAAACCCGCTTTAATCGGGAAATTAGCAAAATGGCAAGTAATGCTATCTGAATTTGACATCAAGTGTTCTCCACAGAAGTCAGTTAAAGGAAGAGCTATAGCTGACATGCTAGCAGAAAACCCATCAAATGGTGAGTCTCTTAAAGTAACAAGCACAGAAGGTCAAATTCTCAACTTAGCAGAGGACAAGTGGGTCATGTACTTCGACGGTGCTGTTAATCTATCAAGGGCAGGCACTGGGGCAGTACTGATATCCCCCGATGATCAACATTACCCTGTGGCGGCAAAAATAACTTTCCCGTGCACCAACAACATCTCGGAATATGAGGCGTGCATTTTAGGCCTACGATTGGCCATTTCCATGAAGATACCTAGGTTGCAAGTTTTTGGAGATTCCATGCTCATCATCCTACAGACACAGGGAGAGTGGAAAACGAAAGATGCAAAGCTCATCCCTTATCACGAATACCTTGAAGAATTGATACTTAAGTTCGAAGAAGTATCGTTCGAGTACCTATCAAGATCTCACAATCAATTTGCAGATGCGTTAGCCACCCTGGCCTCGATGTTGCAAACAACTGGAGGGTTGGATATAGAACCCATAAGGATCAATATAGTTAAACGGCCAGCTTATTGCATGCTAATCGAGGAAGAGTTTGATGGGGAACCATGGTATTACGACATCAAGAACTATCTCTCAAAAGGTGAATTCCCTGAAGGATGCCAACCAGGAGATCGAAGATACATAACCAAGATGGCCAGCAAGTTCTTTCTCAATGGACAAATTCTGTACAAAAGATCCTTTGATTCTACTCTATTGAGATGTGTAGATGCCAAGGAAGCAAATATCCTCTTGAAAGAGATCCATGAAGGAATATCTGGGCCTCACATGAACGGCCACCTCCTCGCCAGGAAGATCATGCGGCTTGGCTATTATTGGATGACCATCGAATCAGATTGCTGTCAGCACGTCCGGTCATGCCACCAGTGCCAAATATACGGTGATAAGATCAATGCACCCCCGAACGACCTGCACCAGATGTCTGAAGTTTGGCCTTTCTCTATGTGGGGCATAGACATGATAGGGCCTATTAATCCTGTGGCTTCGAATGGTCATCGCTTCATCCTGGTAGCGATTGATTATTTCACAAAATGGGTAGAAGCCAGCTCTTACAAGAATGTCACTGCAAGAAATGTGGCAAGATTCATCAAAAGAGACATCATATCCCGGTATGGTACCCCTCAAGCGATCATCACAGATAACGGGTCTAACCTAAACAACAAGATTGTCGATGATCTACTGGATCACTTTAGCATTGGACATCTGAATTCATCTCCTTACCGCCCACAAATGAATGGGGCAGTGGAAGCAGCCAACAAAAACATCAAAAGAATCTTGGCTAAAACAGCAGAAAACTACAGAGATTAGCACGAAAGGCTGCCCTTCGCCTTGATGGCTTACCGAACGTCAATCAGGACTTCTACGGGGGCAACTCCCTATAGTCTGGTGTATGGGACGGAAGCAGTTCTACCAGTAGAAGTTAAGATTCCCTCTTTGAGAATCTTATTCGAAGATAAACTCTCTGAGTCAGAGTATTTCAAGCACAGATATGAACAGCTGAATTTAATAGACGAGAAACGTCTTAAAGCCATTTTCCATGGACAAACTTACCAGAAGAGGGTATCCAGGGCGTTCAATCGAAAGGTCAAGACTAGAAACTTCGAAGTAAATGACTTGGTAATTAGGAAAGTTTTGCCGAGTACTACCCATCTAGGGGGAAAATTCACTCCGAATTACGAAGGCCCCTACATTGTCAAGAAGATCCTCTCGGGAGGAGCATTAATTCTTGTAAACACCGAGGGAGAAGAACTGGGGCACCCTGTAAATTCAGATGCTGTGAAGAAATATTACCCTTGAAATAAAATCAGATTCCGGTCATATGACTTACCCCGAATTGAGCCTACTCCTCATGATAATCTTTGCATAAGCATATCATGCATCCATGCATACATTAGCATGTGTTCAATATTACAGGACCTAAGGAAGCAGGGTCGCGATAGATTGGAATGCATGATCAATAGGACTTACTGTCGTGATGATCAAATTTTCACAAGTCTATCCACTTCCGTTGGAGTACATGATCAAGGGTAAGGTGTATCGTTCTAATTTTCTAAAATTCGAGAGCATACACTGACATATTCCTCTTATGTTTTTCAGGAATCTCTAGCCACGCTGGGCAGGTAAGTATTTCTTTCCCAATTTTTTAGGTTTTTAAGACTGTCAAAATCCTGATTGCTAGAACTTGGAGGCTTTTGGAATCTAGCGTACATTCAAAGCTCATGTCTAGAAAGACGCAAAATTCTCACAGTCATCGGCATTTGTGTTTTAGATCTGGAGGTTATCTGAACATGATTGAAATATATATATATATATATGGTGCATCATAAATCCCCTTGGAGGGTAAGTTTTGAAGAAAACAAGATGAACTCTTCCAACAAGGGTTGTTTAAAATTGTTTAAAAGGATGTTTCCTCGGATAAGAGGCATGCATAATCTAAACGCGTCCCATACACACCTGAGAGATGAGTAGAGTGGTAAGGATAGCAAGACCTTGACCTACGGACGTAAGGGTTATTCGCAGTGATTACATGGATTGAGACGACGGAGGCATTCGTTTCTCTATCATAAACACTACAGGTGACCATTGATAACCCTTTGAACGGCGGTTTCTTTCTTTACCCCTGTCAAGAACCACCCCACAGTGGGGCAAACTGGAGGTACGTCCAGCGGTATCAGGAGGTAAATGGCTAGGAATTCTCTTGCTTAGACTTGCATCAATCTTCATGTGTTGCTTGTCATTTTAACTTCTATGGTGATTCAAGTGCTCTAGGATAACGAAAAGCATTCGTTTCTCTATCATATACACTTTTTACCCTTTGCACAGCCCAGTTGAGCCTATACTTCGTTTCACAAACCCGTTGGTGATCATTGCATATTCCAAGACGAAAGCAACGTCACTTCAAGAGCGGAAGAGTTCAAAATACAGGATTTGTAAAAAAATTCCTGGACTAATGTTTGAGTGCTAAGATTCAAGTTGTACATCTAGCACACTCATTTGAAAATCATGGTCCCCAAAAGAAAAGAAAAGGTGGGACTTCAAAAATAAAGAGAGAAAAATCCAATCTTGGGCATCAAGAAAAAGCAAAGTGCTTGGTAAAAGCAAGGCCAATGCCCGTCCAAATACTTGTACATTCGTGAATCATGTGTTTGATTTTATAAATGCCCAAAAGATGGCACGATACCTTTGTATAGGTCACTAGTGAGATCTAATTGTAAAAGAAAATCCCAAGGGAGCTGGACAGCAAATGATACTCCTAGATTATGTCACATTCAGATGACAAAAGCATAGACAAGGTATTGATGCCGTCTTGACATGAGAGAGATGTCCTCTAAAGACAAATATGCACTTCAAAGACTGAAGGCGCTCTTTGAACCAGAAGGAGCAAGATGGCAGCAAACTTGCAGTGATCACCGATGTTAAAACCCTTGGCATATTTTGAGCCAAGAACAAGCCTTTTATAGGTCCCCAAACCTACCTACGTTACAACCCTGAAAAGCCTTTTCTGATTAAAGCACTGGGATTGACATAGGGTTTAATGTCTAAGCTTAGCTCGAAGAAGTTCCAGCAAGATTATTTCTTTCTCATTTTGCAGGTTTCTTGACTTGTAAACCTGGAGCTGACATTGAAGACTTCTCTTCAAAAGCCTTGACTTGCACGCAAGTCCCCCTTTGAAAATCGTTGACCAAGCCCAACATTACGATCCCTGGGAAGTCCTCCTGATCGATCGAGATGTATTCACTGCGAATGATCCTGAACCCTAGGCGCAGGTTGGATAGGAAATTCGAGTGCATTCTTGGTAAAAGACCATTATCTCAAAACAGTGAGAAGTCTTCTTTGATGAGAATACTCCAATGGACATTTTAACCAAATTCTTTTGGCTAAGTTCAGATTGCTTGATTCAAACTTTCCTCACAAGGGATTTTTGATCACTTCCGTATGTTGCAAGGTGTTTTGGATAACCTCCAGCATCATAATGCATTCATTGAAATTTTTCATGACCATGATATAAGTCATAAAGTGCTCAAAGACCATTGATATGCCTTTGAAATCCTGGCAAGCCCAGATCTCAGAAGAGCACAACCTCTCTTGGACTCGTGGTAGCCCCAAGTCCCAGAATGACACATTGCTCTAAGAAGGAGAGTTTATATGCATGAGCTTCTAACAGATTCTTGGTAACCCCAGATTCTAGAATGCTATTGTTCTTGGTTAAACTTCTATAGGAATTACGGTAACCCCAGATTCTAGAAGGATGCCTTACTCTGTAAAGAAGAGCTTTCAATTTTATTTTCCTGTAAGATCCTTGGTAATTCCATATCTCAGGAAAACACATTCTTATGAATAGTTTTGTTAGGTCTGAACTTTCTACAGGATACTTGGAGTCCCCAGATCCCAGAATGTCACCTTCAATGTCAAAAGGACAATCTCTGAAACCATCCCTCTGTGAGATTTCAAATTTACAGGTTTGAGCTTTCTGCAGGATACCTGGAGTCCCCAGATCCCAGAATGTCACCTTCAATGTCAAAAAGGACAATCTTCGAAATCATCCCTTTGTGAGATTTCAAATTTACAGGTTTGATCTTTCTGCAGGATGCCTGGAGCTCTCAGGTCCCAGAATGTCACCTCCCATGTCAAAAGGACAATGTTTGAAATTATCTCCCTATGTGAGATTCCAATATTACAGGTTTGATCTTTCTGTAGGATGCCTGGAGCTCCAGGTCCCAGAATGTCACCTCCCATGTCAGAAGGACAATGTTTGAAATTATCTCCCTACGTGAGATTCCAATATTACAGGTTTGATCTTTCTACAGGATGCATGGAGCTCCCTGTTGACACCTAAATTTTGATCAATTTTTTTTCTTTTTCTTTTTCTTTTTTTTTTCCTTTATTTTTCGAAAATTCATAGAAAATCCATAAAAAGCTAAAAAAAATTATAAAATCAACTTTGGTAGCTTTGGCCAAGCTAAAGGGACCATTTTGGATAAAAAAATATTTTTTCATATTTTTCATATTTTTTATTATTATTATTTTCGAAAAATATAAAAAAAAAAGAAAATAAAAAAAGTAGTATTCGAGGTCACAAAAATATATACAAATAGACGGTATTTTTATTTTTAATTTTCTTTACTTTAGGACCTCATAAAATAGTAAAATTCAGGTTCGATTTTAGGTGTTCTCTGATCACCATAAAATTGAATTTGGCAAAAATATTGATAATGATTAAAAGAAAAAGGAGTGAAAACATCATCATTTAAAAGGAAAAGGAGACTAATCATTTTGTCTTCGCTTTTGATTATTTTATTATTATTTCTACTTTTTAGTATTTTATTATTATATTATTTTATTATTATTTTACTCTTCCCCCCTCCCCCTCATCATCCGTCGCCTCCTCTTCTTCCTTCTTCCTCCTTCTTTTTCTTTTCCTTCTTCCTCTTCTTCTTCTCCTTCCTCCCCCGTAGCTTCTTCTTCCTTTTCTTTTCTTCTTCTTCGTGGACGCCTAAAATGGAATCCCCACCTTCCGCCGTCGTCGCTAGCCGTCGTACCTCAAAGCCGCCGTGAACACTCCAAGACCCGCGGCCTCCACCCGTTTCGGAGTTTGGTTCGGGTTTGTTTCGGATCGGGCCAAATCCGTCATCGCCAAAGCGCGCTATCGCCTCCGGCGACTAATCCGGAGTCCTACCTCCTTCCTCAGAGCTTGTGAAGCCTACGCGCCGCTGGTGGAGCTCAGAAACGACCTCGGGTCACCGTCCCGTCGTCGGAACGTGTCCGGGCGTGTCGGCGTGTCCGGGCGTGTCGGAGCGTGTCCGGGCGTGTCGGAGTGTGTCGGAGCGTGTCGGCGTGTCGGAGCGTGTCGGCGTGTCCGGGCGTGTCGGCGTGTCCGGGCGTGTCGGCGTGTCGGAGCGTGTCGGAGCGTGTCGGCGTGTCCGGGCGTGTCGGAGCCGTGTCGAAGCCATGTCCGAGCCGTGTCGAAGCCGTGTCGAAGCCGTGTCCGAGCCGTGTCGAAGCCGTGTCCGAGCCGTGTCGGAACAGTGTCGGAACAGTCTTAATTTGTGAAATTGACTATTGACATTCTAATGGCGATCGACAGGTAAAGGGCATGGAGATGGTCGCAGGCTGGGGCTGGGCGATTGAAGGCCGGTGTCCAATCCGGTATGTTTCACGTACCCGATCCGTATATTAGAATTATTTTTCTAAAATATTGCCTTTATAGACTTGATTTGCATGTATTTGTTTCAGTCTAGTGGTTAGCTTATTTATCTGGTTGAGTGTTATCTATTGTCAAAGACATGCTTTTTATTAAAAAAAAAATTCGAAAATATTAAAAAAATAATAAAAAAAAAATCGATCAGAAAATGCTAAAAAAAATGAAAAACTAAAGAAAAATTCAAAAAAAATTGAGAAAAATTGCAGAAAATTCCAAACAAATTCTAAAAATTTTCCAAGGCTGAAAACACCAAAAAAATCGATTTGTTTTCATTTTTGGGATTTTCTCCCATTTAATCCAAAATGGCGATTTCACCCCTCAAAGGGTAAATCGTCTTTGATATTCTGATGAATTGTGGAAATTGCTTAGAATTTGGTGATGGGCCAGATGGGTGGCTAAACCTTATGTCTAAGATTTCCACATTTCATTTCCATTTTTAGAAAATGACGATTTTACCCTTCGAATGGTAAATCGGTTTCTAAAATTCCCGAAAATCACGAAAATTGCCAAAAAAATAGGAAATGGGTCAATTGAGTGACCAAACCTGTTTTTGACTCCGGATTCATTCCGAAATGATGATTTTGTCCTTTTTGGGCAAATTGTCCCATTTGTCTCAAAATTATGATTTTGCCCCTGATGGGCAAAATCATGTCTAAATCATTCCTAAGCCTGCTTGATGCTTCTCTAGACCAATATGGCCTTATTAGAAATGCCATGTGATTTATTTGTACATTTGAATTCATTGATTTGTGCACTTTATCATTGATTGTGATTGCTAGGATAGTCATTCCTATCTGCATGAACTCCTAGATTTAGGACTCGTACCCCACTCATCTGCATGAAATCTTGAAAAGGAAAATTACTCGCGTTAGGTACCGAAAGGGCGTTGGTAATGACACCGACGTAACCAAGTCCCCGAACCCAAAATCTCTGGTTCCGCAGAACTGATCGACCTCTCCCAATCGGTCAGTAAGGTTTCCGGTCTACCCTCCAAGAAAGACCGGTGGCGACTCCAAATGCATACACAAGTTGCACATGCAACCACGACCACACTGAAGGTCGAAAGCGATCGACTCTTATCGTCGAATCCCTCAGAAAAATACTCCCGCCGCGATTTGGTATGGGCTTGGGAGGGCCCGCGTCGATCCAAAGCCCACGATCCGCACTCCGGTGCTGGGGAAAAGGCCCGCGATCGGTAATCCATTAGCTGCGTCCTCTTCCGGACGGGTCGCGACACTCCCAGGTCCCAGAATGTCACCTCCCATGTCAAAAGGACAATGCTTGAAATTATCTCCCTATGTTAGATTCCAATATTACAGGTTTGAGCTTTCTGCAGGATACCTGGAGTACCCAGATCCCAGAATGTCGCCTCCCATGTCAAAAGGACAATGTTTGAAGTTATCTCCTTGTATGAGATTCCAGTATTACAGGATACCTGGAGCTTCCAGATCCCAGAATGTCACCATCAATGTCGAAAGGACAACATTCAAGATAGTCTTTCTGCGAGGTCTCAGGTAACCCCTAGATCCCAGAAGAATCTTATCAAAGTTTTTGCAGGTTTAAGTTTTCTGCAGGATACTTGGAATCCCCAAATCCCATAATAACGCCTTGCATGTCGAAAGGACAATTTTCAGAATCAGCTTTCTGTGAGGTTCTAGGTAACCCCTAAACCCAGAATAGCTCATATGGTAAAGCCTCAAGGTTAGGCATACCTCACTTATATAAATCCTAGTTAATTCCTTAGAATATATGATCAAGATGTTCGACAATCCCTAAGAGACTGGGTGCGTCATCCATAGGTTCCTAGCAGAAAGGAGTCATATTCTCGGCCTAATCCCCCTGAAGGATCAAAGTGTTCGACAATCCCTAAGAGACTGGGTGCGTCATTCATAGGTTCCTAGCAGAAAGGAGTCCTATTCATGGTCTGATCCACCATACGGATCAAAACCTCTGACAATCCCTAAGAGACTGGGTGCGTCATCCATAGGTTCCTAGCAGAAAGGAGTCCTATTCATGGTCTAATCCACCATACGGATCAAAACCCCTGACAATCCCTAAGAGACTGGGTGCGTCATCCATAGGTTCCTAGCAGAAATGAGTCATATTCTTGGTCTAATCCGCCATACGGATCAAAACTTCTGACAATCCCTAAAAGACTGGGTGCGTCATTCACAGGTTCCTGTCAAGTATAGGAATCCCATTCTGGTACGGCCTACCATACAGGCTAGAGTTTAACCACCCTAGGACACTCAAAAGACGAGTCCCTAGGTATTCACTTGAACCCGCTATACACCGCGCATGCCGCACGAGCATCAGGCAGGTGATCAAATAGGTAAAAATCAGGTGGGTCCCCCTACTTTCTCTCTCATGTCGGCAAAGAATAAGGAGCAGAGCGTTCACCAGCGGGACAAGGGAGATTGAGTGTCAAGATCCGTTTTTCTTTTCCCTAGTCACGTCGGTCTAGATTTAGGTGCCACCTGTCTTTTAGAGAAACCTCTCACGAGATTCCTCTCAAAGAGGGGCAGCTGTTGACACCTGATTTTTGACCAAGTCTTTTTCAGTTTTATTTTCGAAAAATCACAAAAAATTCATAAAAAGTCAAAAAATTACAAAATCAACTTTGGTGGCCTTGGCCAAGCCCAAGGAACCATTTTTGACCAAAAAATAATTTTTCATATTTTTCACATTTTTTTAGTATTTTTAGAAAATAGGAAAATACTTAAACAAATCAAGAAAAATAGCATTTGAGGTCACAAAAATATGGAAAAATATCCAATATTTTTATTTTTAATCCCTTGTATTTCTGACCTCACAAAAAGTTCAAAATCAAATTCAATTATGGGTGTTCCTTTGTAACCCGTACTATTGAATTTGAGAAAAAATATCAATTGAGTCTTTTAATTTGCAATTTTTGCATTTTCTAGGATCTTGACATCCATTCTAACTGTCCCTTATTGCAATTTAGCCCAATTGTTTGTACAAATTGCTCAATTGCACGAATTTGGCAAAATTGCATACTAAAATTGCATTTTTAGTCCTTGAAATTGAGCATAATTGAAATTACTTTCAATTCAAGGGCTATCATTGCAAATTAAACATACTGCCCAAAGGGTTTTACCATTTTGAATCGATTGGCACAGGTAATTTGACCCAATTTGATCATTTGAACCTTCAATTGCATAATTCCCCAATTTGCAATTAAAAGAAAAATTGGAGTTTTTATTGAAATTGATGTAAACTTTTGGGCAAACTTATATTTTCTGATAGAATTCATGCTCTAGATTCGATTTTGAGGTTCAATTGCAAAATTTTCCCATTAATTTGGGATTAATTTGAAAAATCCTGTTCGAAACCGGTTCAGACCGCCGGTCAGACCGGTCGAACCGGTCCGCTACAGTGTCATCATCTTCCTCAAAGATCCTGCGCAGATGAACAGTGGGAGGTTGGATTTCGAGGACAAAATTGACCAAGCAATCGGCGGCAGTTGAAGAAGTGTTGGTGGGCGTCTTACTCCTTATCTCAATACCTTTCGATCAAGACCGGCCCCATGACAAATGACCGCCGGACGAGCTCCGGCGAGGTCAGTCAAACCTTTGAACCTGCGAAAGTCAACATGCTCGAACGCAGGACAAATTCATGTCAAATTCGCACGAAATGAAGCCCGCCGGAGGACCAAACGGAGTTGAACGGAAATGCCCGTCCTCCACGACGCCGTTTGGGCCTAAAAGCACGTGGCTGCACGTGCAATTTGAGGTAGTTCGCCTCTCCC